>ML977173.1:67922-242493 GCA_010015705.1 Aulographum hederae CBS 113979
TAGTGTAGACCTGTGTTTCCTCGCGCCCATCTGATTCCAGGGGATAAGATCCTTTCGCTCTGCAGTACTCATTATTCGAGCTGCGATAATCTTTTTGATTACTTTCGCAACTGTGTTTTCTAGCGCGATCAGCCTGTAGCTGCCTGAGAGAGTTTAATCTTTTTTTTTGTGATTTTCTAAGGACTACCGTGATAGAGTCTTTAAGGATAGACGGGAGTTCTCCCTTCTGGAAGATATCTGTGATAGTCCTCGCGAGATCCTTGGAGATAATTATTTCAAGAGCTTTAAGAGCCTCATTCGGGATCATGTCAGGGCCGGAAACTTTGCCATTTGGGAGTCCTCGGATAGTCACGTAGACCACTTTCTCGGTGACCTCGTACGGAATTTGGAGGGGTGTGGGCTTTAATACACATGATGGATTGAAATCGACATAACCGGATGCATTACGCGATGCCTCTCACAGGCAAGTCCAGGCGAGGTCACGAGAATACGCGGAATCTATGCAACCATCAACCTTGCAATGATTCGACACTACTCCTTAACCTTACTCCCGTCCCGCCAGCTGTTTTCTCGCAAAATGTCACCGCTATTTGTGCGTCCGGGGCGGTTGAACGTGTGGGGGTTCAACATCGCATTTCTCGTTTCTCTTTCTAGACTCACCACCTTCTTCTCGGTCTTCAAACCGTCAAGGCCTTCTTCTTCCCCTCTCATACACCTCAATTCTCGCAAAATTCAAAAGCTTTCTCAGTCTCAATGGAAAGAAAATCCTCATTCGGCCTGAAAACAACACCGCAAGGTCAACCAACATGGCAAGAATTAGCTGCTGCCGCGCAAGCTCGCCGTGCCCTCAGTCTCAATGCCCTCTTCGATGACCAGCCGAATCCATGGAACCCTTACCCTTTTTTGTCTGATCTAAAGAAAAAGGCAACAAATGCTCTCAATGTCCCCCGTCAAGTATTGCATGAGAAGGATTTCGAGATCACCGAAACCTTGCCGGAGGATCTGATACCTGCCATGGCAACTGGGAAGCTCAAGGCATTGGACGTCACTTTAGCCTTTCTTCGTCGAGCCTATGTGGCTCAAGAAATGGCTCGTGGCATCTTATAGCGACTGCCGAACTCGTTGCTAACACCACTCTAGACAAACTGTCTTACGGAGCTGTTGGTTCACGACGCACTCACCCAAGCCAGGAAGCTGGACGCTTTTTACGAAGAGTTCAACAAGCCCGTTGGCCCTCTCCACGGTCTTCCCATCAGTGTCAAAGAGAGTCTCGGTCTTTCCGGTCATAGGCTGGACGGTGGCTATGTCGCCAAAGTTGAGGACTTTGCTGAAGTAGATGCTCATGTTATTCATATCTTGAAGAAAGCAGGAGCAGTCATCCACGCGCGAACAACGCAGCCACAATCTATCATGCAACTGGAGACGGAAAGTAACATCTATGGCCGAACTGTCAACCCCTACAGCAAACTCCATTCTCCTGGCGGTTCCTCTGGTGGCGAAGGTGCTCTCATAGCGATGAAGGGCAGCTGTCTCGGAATTGGAACGGACATAGGTGGGTCCATTCGCAGCCCAGCCGCCAACTGTGGCATTTGGGGATTCAAACCATCCGCATTTCGCATCGCCTCAGATGGCTGGGTCTCTAATCCCGCCGCCTGTGATCCCATTCCAACGGTCGTAGGACCGCTCAGTACGTCATTGGAAGGTATCAAGATGTTCATGAATGCTGTCCTCGACGCGAAAGCCTGGATCTCAGAACCTTCTTTGCTACCAATACCATGGGAGATTCCGAGATGGGGTACAACCTCCCCACTCCGCATCGCTGTCATGACGCATGATGGAGTAGTACTGCCTCACCCTCCCATCCTGCGTGCTCTCAGGGAAGCAACCGAGCATCTTAAGCGCTTCAAGAACGTCACAGTCACAGAATGGGCACCTCAAAAGCTCGACGAAGCTTGGAAAGTCACTCGCACGCTCTACTACCCAGATGGAGGCAAAGGGGATCGAGACATCATGGCAGAATCTGGAGAACCTGTACTCCCGCTCACAGAGTGGATCCTCGGGGACCGCCATGAATTAAGCCAGGCAGAACTGATGTACTGGGAGGAGCGAAGGGAAAGCTACCGGAAAATGCATGCGAGGGTGTGGAACGACACTCGAACGAAGGAGGACCTCGACCGTCAATGGCAATCAGAAGATGATGGCATTGATGCTATCCTATGCCCTGTCGGCCCAGGATGCGCACCAGTCCACGGAACAGCAAAATACTGGAGCTACACCAGCCAGTGGAATCTTCTCGACTATCCCGCAATCGTTTTCCCATTTAATAAAGCCGACAAGGAGACCGACACTTGGGAGAAGTACACACCAGAGGGCTACAGCGGGCCAATGAGTGAAACCGACAAGTTCAACCGTGATCTCTGTGAGTGAAGATGGTGCGGATGGTTGCGCTCAAGCAGCATGAAATGTCAACAGAGGTTACAGAGCGCTACCACCGGACCTTGCTGACACAAATCTGTAGATGATCCTGAACTCTCCCACGGATTGCCCGTCGGTCTCCAACTGGTCAGTCGCCGCCTTCAGGACGCTGAAGTCGTCGGGATACTCGACTTTCTTGTACAGTCAGGAATCTGTAACTCGGCCGTCAAGTGACTTGCCAATGAGGATCTCGGCTCCGTGAAGACGGCTTCCCGTCCTGGACTATGTGCTTGCTCATGGACTACTTTAGGGCTTTTTTCAATTGTTTGCCTCCAGAGGCATACAGAAGCGTTTTTCTCATGATGGGCGGATCTCTGACCTTGCATATTCAAATACCCACTGCCACATTTCTCTCAAGGCATTCTTCCAAAATCACAAGTTGACTTGGGTGGCACTTTGCAATCTTTTCCGGTATTTTCCATGACTACGGTTTCTCTTTTTGCTCCAAATGTTTCCCACATAGAAATGATTCCTTCTTCCTCTCCTGAGTGCTCCGAGATCTTGCCAACGATTTTCAATATTTCCGGCCCAGCCTCCGCAAGGTCTTGTCCTCGGAATGCCAGTCATGGCTCCTATATTCAATAATGGACATGTCAATTTTGCATATATCCTTGGAAGTAAACTGGGTAGACGGAGAGCAGCTAGGCCTAAAGTAGCTAGGGTAGTTATAGTACAGTACAGCTACTAAGTTTATGGGCTACGCTACCCAGGCACCCAGGCACCCGCGTGGCATACCTGAGGTCCCGCTTTGTCGTTTTCTCAACTACCCAACATTCCTTACACAATGTCACTTCGCAACTACAATAACGAGGAACGATCGTCTTTGTCTCGCTCTTTTCCAGGAAAGCTAAGTAGTAACTACAGCGCCGTATGAAGCAAACAAAAGAACAAAGTACTCGTTCCAACACCAAGCCATAGCAAGCTAATCAAAACATGGTTTCGTTCAAAGATAAAATGACAGTGAGTGATTTCTCTAGAACGAGGTACTCAATTGCTTACGTATAGCACCAGCCCATCGCTGCAAGTCAAGCAGCAGTGCCCGAGCTATACAGCTCAATGCCATCCAATCCACAGATCAACCTGCTATATCTGGCCCCGGGACAAGATCTCATCAGTCCAGAGCAATTCAAGGCATTCAATCCAGAGACATTAGCCCACGGAGCGGGTACAATACTCGCGAAAATGTCGCCATCGACATTGGTGCCCATGCGTCTTTCATCGAAGCCATGAACATGCTGTATGTGGCTGAGAGAACTTCAGTACCCGTCCCGAAACTGTTTGCTGCATATGCTTATGGGCCTCTGGATCGCGATGTTGACGATTTCGGGAGTGTCTACGATACATAGATCTTCATGGAGTTGATCGAAGGCGAAGACCTGGCAAAGTCGTGGGGCAAATGCACTCCTGCTGAAAAACAGATGATCTCAACGGACCTAAAGACGCACATGACCGAACTCCGCTCTCTTACGGCTGCCGGATATATTGGATCCGTGCATGACGGGCCTGTCACTGATGTCATATTAGAATGGTCTACCAATTGCAGAGGTAGGTTCTGGATACGCATATCAGAGGTGATAACAATGTCTCTAACTAGGTCTCTAGGTCCTTTCAAAAGCGAAGAGGGCTTCAATGCTACAATTTCCGACACCTTTGTCGCCAAATCAAAAGGCCAGGTTGGTCCCTACATTCGTGGCATGCTTGATGCGCACAAGCATGGAATTGTTTTCACCCACGGGGACCTTCGACCTGATAACATCCTCGTCAAGAATGGTCGCGTGACGGCAATCGTTGTCTGGGAGATGGCAGGGTGGTACCCGGATTATTGGGAGTTTGTCAAGGCATTTTGGCTTGAGACGTTTGCGGATGACTGGGCGTCATGTTTGCTGGGAGTTCTTACGCCGTGTTATTGTGAGCAGCTGATTTATGCCAAGTTGATGAGCGTGTTATGGTAGCAGCTGCAAATGCTTGAAAAAGCGGCTACGCTACTATCCTCGCTGGGTATCGAGGCATCCATTTCACCACAAACCTGACAACACGTAACATCTCACGCCGCCACCTCCCGTTCCACCAAAAAACAACTGCGCCAAACCAGGGGCAGGGGGGAGCGGGTATATCGTAGGTCGTATAGACGATGCGCTTCTAAGTCTCTCAAAATTTATCCGACTTTACAGCTGGTCTTTTACGGGTAGCTTTAACATTTTCGAGACATCTATATGTACAGGCACTTACCGGCGGGCCGTACCTTAGGTGGCGGAGGTAGGTGGTGCGAGACATCAGGTACTCTTGTCTAAGAGATCTGAGGTCATGTTCCTCCATCATTCCTAGTCTCCTACGCAATCATGAGTGCACGTACTCTGTGGATGATGAAAAGAGAGCTCATACACTTTGACGGACTACGGTACGGATACACGTTTGCGGCCAAGGGCAACGAAGGGAGGTCATCCGTCTTTGTATATGCGCTGCAGCACCCGACGACTGACGAGGCGGGCTAGAGGTATTGAAGCTCCGTCAAATGTTCGATTATGAGGGACAACCGCTGCTGCACGTGTGCAATGACAAGGGACTGTCCATCTCATTCCCTTAAGCATCGTCGTTATTTTGGTAAGTTACGGCATGGGTAAACTTGCATCGAAAGCTCTTGCCCCTATAACTACTAACTCCAGCGCGGTTGTAAAACAATCAGGTACTTTAGATCCTTCCAAGTCCACCAATTATTCATATAAATGAGAGTTGGGAATCCGATGTTGGACAGTGAATACAATGTTCTCGAGGGGAGTCTGGGAGTACTTCGACCGTCTGGCCATGCTCGGAAGTCCAGTTGGATATGCGAGATTCAAACCCCCGCAGGCATCGAGAAGAAGATATGCTGATTAGCTTTCAGCGTGTTCGTGTTCACGGCCATCAGACAGCAAACTTGCCCGCACATGAGCTGCAAACTTTGGGGAACGTTCATTGTTATTATTTTATTGTAGCTCTGATCTCGCTATACTAGGACTCCAACCACGATACGAAAGCCCATCTAAGCAAAGCAAAGCAAACTCCTACTCTCCTCCAGTCCGATTCCTCCATATCCCATTACGTACGTGCGTGTGCTGGAGACTGAAGCGAGGAGATAGGATAGTGAATAGAAACGGACAAGCAACGATGCCTTGGTAAGCTACCACTCACTCGTTGTGCATCGAACGTGCTGTGAGAAGAATACCATCTCTTCTCGAAACGACAGTCTCTGGAGAAATCTCCTCCCATAAGATCCCCTTTCCGAGCAACAGCCACGCTCCCTCCTCCTCCTCCCACCTCACTCACTCACTCACCTATTGAACAGCATCAGAGCTCATCCACACCCTAACCCCCCCAAAACAATCCTTCGGCACCCTCCCAAGCACCTCCCTATCCCAAACCCAGTACTCGACATCTCCCGGCCGCGCCACCCTCCCAAGCCTCTCCCTAACAAACCCATCCAACGACGCCGGAAGCGGCATAACAACCCACCCCCCCTGCTCAATCCTCACACACGGCCAGCCTTTCTCGACGCAGCCCTTGCAGGCCGCGGTGATGGTGTCGACGGGGTCGAGGCGGTAGCGCGCGTTGCGTAGGCGGCTGCTGATGCATTTGAAGGACTTTGTGATGGTTTCGGTTGCGAGGGCGGAGCGGTGGGCGGAGAAGTCCATGTGGTGGTGGAGGCGGAGGGGGAGAGTTGAGGGGGGGATGAAAGTCAAAGGGGTATCGGGCGATGGGCGACGGTGGCAGGCGCGGAAGTTGGTGAAGATTGGGGTGTAGTCGGAGGGGGTTGGGGGGCAGGGGAGGTTTGGGTCTGAATTCAAGATCGACGTTGAGGTGTCTGAGGTGAAGGACGAGGCGGAGGGGAGGGCGCGCTTGGGACGCTTGCTTGGGGACTTCGAATGAGACGGCGTCTGGGATGACTGGCTCTGGCGGACTGAGGTGGGCGTGCTCGGCACCTGCCAGTGGATACTCACCAAGTCTTCTGACATAGTTCGTGAGACACTGTCAAATTGCGTCTGTGACATCAATCCAAAGGAAGAATGGGAGAAGTTTACTCCGCTGGGATCATCGGTAGCGGAGTTGAGCTTTCGACGCTTCACACGAAGGTCTGGGTGTTCTGAGTCGAGAGGCGCCTCGCCGGTGAGTGCCAGACCAGATGATGGTTGTCCCATCTGGATACATCCGAAGTCTCTGGCGTCCGTCTCATCCTTCAGAGCCGTATCCTTTAAACGGGGTTCCATCTTTGGCTCTCTCGATTGCAGCAGTAGACCTTGGACCCAGGTGATGTCATCTTCAATTCTTGCCTCGAGGGCGTTCGCCCGTACATCCTCAGCGTCGGCATTGGAGAGTAGAACCTTGACGGAAGGCAGACGTTCAGCAGCTGAGTTGGTTGCAGCTTTTAGGGTGGATGTGCCCTCTGCTTGGTGTCAGTCATTCAGAAGTGGCTGCTACTGCTGCCAGCTTGTAGCTTTCAAGTTTGGGGTGACTTGCCTTGACGTGTGTTGGAAGCCATGGTTGGCAAGGTGCACTCGCGTTGTTGGTTTGCTGAGGGGATGATGGAGATGATTCTGCACACGGACAAAAGGTAGTGATGGCGGAAGTTGGTAAATATGAGAGAAGAGACATTGAGGTGAGAGGCTAAGAGAGTGGTCCGGAACATGGTGGAATCGACCTACCGACCTTGCGCGCTCTCACAATAGATTGGAACACAATGCACGTGACCAACCCCTTTCGTGGCCACGCAGTTCTTCTTGCAAGATCCTCGACGCATCGTAATACAACTGGGACCCAGGTGCAGGTGCAGATAGGTAAGCAGATAGGTAAGATCTTACAAGCCGAATCCTAACTCCTCTTGAGCCTCCCCTCAACAACGCAATGTGTAGTCTCGCTCTTCTAGACCTTCACCACCTCCAACCCCGCCGCGCCCATCACATCCCCAAACTCCTTCTCCGTTCTCTCCTTTGCCGCCACCAGCGCCATCATATAGTCTATCCAATACGGATAGGTATCCGCACTCTGCACCCGATCAGGGACGACCGTCTCCGCCAGCAAGATCCTAGAATCCGGCGCCATGACCTCGGCCACCCTCTTCAACATCAGCACACACGTCTCGTCGGGCCAGTTGTGCATCACACGGTGGAAATAGTACGCCGCGGCGCCTTTGACGGGCTGCGGTTCGCGGACGTCGTGGGCCATGACCTCGATGTTAGTGTCCGGAGCGTGGAACCCCTCTGGCATCTTCGCGATCACGGGCGCGAGATCTTGAACGAGATCTTGAACTACCATCTTCCCCTTGAGCTCTGGATGGGCTTCTCGGACTACTTTCATGGTCTTGCCCCACGCGCCGCCTAAATCGACTATCAGAGCCCTCTCGCAGCTCTGTATCTCGGGCGATTGCGAGACTTCCGCGAGTTCAGGCGAGAACGGGTAGATGCCTGTGGGCGACACGTCGTTCCACGGTCCACTCATCCCGATGCTAAACTTGCGCTGGATGTCCGGGTGGGCAGCGAAGATCTGTGGCCATTCGGTGCCTTCGGCGCCGAAGGACCAGGAGAAGGGGTTGTGGGTACGTGAGGTAGGGGTTTCGAGGGGGTGTGTGGCATAATACTCGCGGAGGCGGGACATGATTGTCATTATATCGCCAAGGCTAATGGAGGGTGAGTGAACTAGAGTAGATGGCTATGAGAAGGAGGGGATGGCTTACAGAACTTCATAGAGGTAGCTATACCCTTGGTCGATGAGGCAAACGGAGCGTTTCGTGTAGGCATACTCGTCCTGTGCTGTTTCCTCGAACGTCCCGGTGCAACAGACGAGTCTCATCATACGGACTAACTCTTCCTTTTAGCTGTGCACTCTCTCGAAACTTCAACAGATCATACCAATCATTTCCTTTTCCGCTCCCACAGCCTTCGCAAGCTCTTCCGCCGTGATACTCCCCTTTGTAGGGATCTTCTCAGCAACGCCAATAGACCTGTATCACGCCTATCAGCAACAATCGATTTCTTCAAAACGATCAGCGGAGGCTGTACAACAAAAACGTCAACGCTTGGGCAGAGATGGCCTGCTCGAGCCGATAAGAAAACGCATCATCGCCATCCTGGAGCTCGAGAACGAGTTTCCTCGCATCGTCGAGCGCTTTCAATCTCGCGGCACGGCTGTTATGCGCTTCTATATAAGCCGTTGTGCTTGCTTGGCTTTTGCTTGCAATGGTTTTGAGGTTATCCATCGTGGATAAGAAGAAAGAAAGAGTAGAACAGTTGAAGCAGAGACTAGATGGTGACTGGGGCAATCACGCAGGACGGTAGAAGAGTTAAGGAATGAGATTGAGTATGGAGATCTTGATATCGATACCGATACTGATACCAAGGGAACAGCTAGGACGGTTGAAAGTGGAAGGTGGGGAATTTGGGGGCGCAGATACATACCTAAGGTATAACTTCAAAAACCTGCATCTATAGCCGGAAATGTATGCGACCGCCTGCAGCGAGCGGCACTTCGCATGTGTCCTTGCAACATCCTATCATCTTCGTTGGTATGCTGCACGTTACCGACGTCCTCTTGATGATGGAGAGAGGAGTGAAGCTCGAGTTCAAGCGCAAACAATGTGCTTTTCTCCCAGACTCTTGTACGTTGAAGTCCTCAGAGGAAACATTTACAGGAGAGGGAAGGGAATCCGGAAAAAGAATTTATCCGACCTCCCCATCTCAAAAATCCCAAAATGCCACAAAGAAGCCAAAGCAGCTCCAATTTGCACCCCTCAGTCTCAGAATCCAAAAACTTAAACTCCCATCCATCTAAGAGACCAAAGATAAATGAAAATCCAAAAAGAATCTGGACACTGTGGGAATTGACTGCGATGTTGTTAGAGAGAGTTCAAAGGATTAAGGTGGATGACACCTACACCCACGACCTTTCACAGGCGCTTTCTAGGATGCGAAGCGAAAATCATACCCCTAGACCAAGTGCCCACAATTGAATGTTGTGCAAAGTTATCAATTTTATGAAATCTTATTAATTTTTTGGGCTAAGTGGGGTAGTCATACGGGGGCCTAAAAAGGGAACGTTTAACCGAGCCCGACTGAAAAGAGTGGATGACTCCCAAGTCCCTAGGTACTTCCCTTAATGAACATGTATAACAATTCCCTTTGTGGAGAAAGCTATAATACTTATGGTCTGCAAGAGCAGGTGAAGTTGCATTGATTAAATCCTCTCTCATCCACTGAGTCGAACTCGGTAGTTTTCGCAGGAAAACACTATCGCCCAAGTCGTCGTTTTACTACGGCGATGGCGGAGGACGAAGCAGGCGAGGGCTACCCGTGTAACGTGGAACAAACTCCATATCAACTGAAATTGCGGAGAAAAGGACAGTCTCAGGCTGGTTAAACCACCGACTAAGAGTTCCGTCACTGAACCGTTTTCCCATACGATCCCCTCACATATCAAAACTTCACGCACCCAAAACATACGAGCACACTTTGAATATATGCATTGTATTGACTATCCGACGCCTTCCAGGCGATTAGTTATGGGAAGATGGACCAGGACGACCTCACATCTACCCCAACAAGCCCAACAACTATGCAAAAGAACCCAAATCCGTGGGTATCCCGAAAGAAAAGAGGAGACACCCGTCTCAATTGTGTGCACCATGCAGCAGGCAAACGCCGATCCATCGCCTTATCAAAGAAAAGATGCCGAAGCTCTCGCTCGGCCTTCCTTTGAAGTGAACGCCTGTAGATCTGCCCAGGAATCATTGAACCGTCCGCCGCTTTCTTCACGCAGCCCTCAGATCCAGACCACAAGGTGCAAACCCAGGACGTTTAAATGATATCCAGTCCGTCATCGTCATCCTCTTCTTGCTTGATGAGCGGTCCCGTACTCTCGCGACCCGGCTCCCTAAGCCCCTTCATATCCAACATGAACCGCGTGCGCTTATTCGGCGAGAGGGCTTCAGCATCACCGCCGGTTGTCGCAGAGAGATCAGGCTTCTTCACCCCAGGAAGACCGCTCTTGAACGCGCTGCTCCATCCCACCGGCGTACCGCTGCTCATCGCCGCATGTCCTCGCTTCCGGCTTCCCGCAGGCGCTGTCAGCTTGACATCTTGAGCTTTGTTGGCGAGGAGGCCCAGAGCAGCGGCGTCGGGGGGTTCAGGCACTTTCCACTCGTCGGGAATCGGAGGTGAGGCGGTGGCTGTGTGGGTGCTGGTCCTGTTGCGGATGCGAGCGTATTCTGCGCCGAGACCGTTTCCGATTTCGCCGAGTTTCTTGCCCAATTCCCTTTCCTTCTCTTGCTCCGACTTGCGCTTTTTCATCAGCTCTTTCTTGGACATGCCCTCGAACATGTCCATGTCGTCGTTGTCCAACAGGCTTGCGGAGCTGCGAGATCCACCGACGCCGGGCGTGATGTACATGGTCTCGTGGAGGTACTTGTCGTGGTATTTGCCCTCTCGTTTCAGGCCGTCGTCTCGGAAGTCGCCTTTGGTGAAGCCAAAGCCACCCCTGCCACCACCTCCTCCTCGTGCACCCCTAAAGCCACCACGTGCTCCGCGACCACCTCCGCGATACCCAGACATTGTGTTGACTTCCATGCGGCCTTTCTTCGCCTTGTCGACTTCCAGAGCGATGTGGTATTCACAGACCGACATCTTGCGTTTGTCCACCCAAGCGCCGCACTCTTCTCCATCCTTCTTCTTGGCACTGCACCAGTTGAGATCCCTAGCCGAGCCAATCTCCAGAATGGTATCCTCGCTGCTTGACAGCTTCAGTCCGAAAATGCCCGTATTCTTGTCTCGAGGGGGCATGATGCCCGGGTTCAGGATTGCGACGACAGTGCCAGGTGTGAGCTTCCAGTACTTCTTGAATCCCGTGTCAAACAGGAACAGATCCATTTCCCATTTCAAGTCTGTGAGCCGAAGGATCATGAACTTGTTGTTCTTTGTGCTTTCGTCGTCGGAATCGGCGTTGGAGACCATGTTGCTCACTTTCCTGTGGCTGCGTGGCTCGGACTTTGAAGCGATAATGCCAACAATAACAAAGTCGGACTCCACATCTGGGGGCGTATAATGCGGGCCTTTGACGTCTTGGAGGAGTCGCGGAATGGGGTAGATTTCCTTGTTGTGGAGGGCGCGGGTGAGGTCTGTGTGAATAATCGCGCGTTTGGAGAGAAACACCCCACTATAAGGCTCGATGGTCGCTTCGTCGGACGAGGACTTGGCCTTGGATTTGTTAGGCTTGGTAGGGCGGGACGTTGCAGAGGATTTGAGGAGTGACAGAAACTCGCTCTTCGAGCTCTGGGACTGAGGTTTGCAGGGCGGAGGGCTTGCCTTTCCACTCGCCGCATGCGCATGCGATGATATCGTCTTTTGACTCTCATTGAGACCGAATCCCCGACTTCGAGCATTGTTGATTCGTTCCTCTTTCTCGGCCTTTTCTTTCTCCGCTGCCCTGCTTGCCGCGATTCGTTCACTGAAGGTCAGTGGGCGGTCCTTGAATGACTCGGATGTTGCTTGGAACAAGGCTGCCGAGCGTGATGGCTGGCTCTTGAAGGGGTCCGCGAGTTTGCCAGGTCGACTGCTTGCAGGACGCTTCAAAGACACATCTTGGGCTCGGAGGCCTTTGTCAATCCCCAAGGTGATGCGCCTGGGTGATTCTGGAGAAGGCTGCTCTTGACGCTTGACAGGGGAGGCGAGTACTTGGACATGCTGCTCTCGACGCGGAGAATCTGGCGCACGTGACAAGTTGGGATGTGAGCTGGTCCCAGGAAATGCAGCAACTTTCGGAGACGCCTGCAGATTCTCAATCTTGGAGCGGGGAGAATTGGCGGCCAGCTTTGCTTTGGCCTTTTGGAGCTTCTTCAACTTGAGTCTTGCCTCCATGGCCTGGATCTGAAGTCTGAGAATCTCCTCGTCATCACTATCGTCGTCTTCATCGGCGCCTGAGCCAATGCCCGTATCTGCAGCTGGCATGGCGCCTCCAGAGAAGGGACGCTTCATCGGTGAAGGGGACGGTGAGTGGTCTTCACATCGGCGCTGTTCCAATTTCTTGCGGCCGCTGGGTGAGCTTAGGAGGGCCTCGTGGGGAGATTTTGGCGGCCAGTTGAAGGAGCGGTCAGATGACTCTAAACAAACATGAGCTCAAGCCAACATATGGACAGCAAGGGCTTACGCTTGGCTTTGGGCGACTCTCGAACTATCATGGTTGTGATGTGAGTGGAGGCAGGAGTGAGGAATCGACAGGCGAGACAGATGAGAAAAGCGTGCAGCTGGTGGGCACCAGGAGTGAGTGCCCAAGGTTAGCACACAGTAACAGCAGTCTTGTCAAGCTGCAGGTGTTCAGTGGTGGAACGAACAGAGTGACGGGATGGTGAGTGTTGATTGGTGTTGCTGGTTGTGTGTGTCGCTTCATCAATTCGAAGCGCGAAAGTGACGCGCCACGATATTGCGCTAGCGTGATCGGGTTATCGATAAGGGGCTCGCTTATCGAGACGCTAAGCCCCTTTTGGCAGCATGGGTGGTTAAGCGAGAGGTCTCGTCACTTTCGCCAACCTCGAGCCAGGACGGACTGCTTTGCAAGATTTTCCGCGTCCAAAGGCTCGTACGCAGAGTACAGCAAGTCTTCAGGTTCTTTAAGTTTTTCTCAACCCTCAAACCCGTGCTATAGATGCTTCAAAATCACGGATTGGTTGTCGTACGCAAGGCGGGCCTACCATTGGATGTGGAAGGATTTCAACTTGTTCAAACCACATTCACATTTTCCTTTGGCTAAGCGGCCGAACGAGGTGCTATCTAGCATATTTGGGCGTCCAATGGTCATTGTGCAGAGATCGAATGGTCTCGAGAAGGTCACATCTCCTTTCAAAATTCACCTTCGAAAACGGGGATTTGGACGTGCTGAAATCACTTTCCAGCAGTATACGAACACACACATTTGCCAATGGAAGTGAAGTGATTCTGGAAGCCTTTCAAGCAAGCAAGAAGTGCTTTGCAGGATCTGCGCATTCATAGGTACCATTGGCACATAGTGGAGACCATCAAGAAGGATCCACCCTAAATTTAATCTTTAAACCTTTCTCCAACCTCAGAAATGTATTCGAACACAGGAAGTGGTAGCCAAAGCGGCACTGGACAGCGCTGCCATTTGGCGAAACAGCCCCGTCCTAGAAAGGCTCAGGATCAATCCAGAACTTCTTCTTCTTCTCGATTTCTATGAACTGCATTTGCGGTGATTCCTAGCTCGATGTGGTTATCCGGATTCGCTGCCCTGTGTTCAGGTTGGGTGGAACACAGGAAGAGAGCCAATGCTGACTAAGAGCTACCACTCTGCACAGCTGCGCTCGACGCGTCTCTGCAGCACGCGACACGCGACTCGTCACCGCTGAACTACACCACGATTCAAGCCAGTCGCAACCCACACAATTATTATCTCATTCATACCGCCGCACACAGCAATTATCACTGTATACTTCCAGCTCCCTCAATGCCTCCAAAACCGCGCTCGAAACAGTCGGCAAAAACCACCAGCGCCGCCCCTGATGCCGAACCCTCTGCTCCCGCAAAAACTCTCCCACCAAGCGACGCGAATCCCCGGAAGCTCTTCATACTCCCCAAAGATGCGACTCCAGACGCACGAATAGTCACGCTTTCCAACCCAGCGACACGTACCCCCAATCGATATTTCCACTGCCCAAAACATGGATTCTATGAATTCACCAAGATTGCGGCGCCGAAGAAGAGTCCGAGGAGTTGGCTTATAGCGGACCAGGGTGTCGGGAAGAACGAGGAGGGTGTGAAGAAGGGAGACTCGCAAGAAGAATCGACGCGGTCATCGTCGTCGTCTTCGGGCTATATTGCGAAAGCAGCGGACCTATTCATCGCGACACCCTTCGATCCTCTATTCTTCCTCCTTCCAGTCCTCCAGCCCAAAGACGCGAAGGCGAAGTCGCTGTTCTTAGCTTCCGATGACTATCTTGATGCGATGGGAGAAACTTCTCCGCACATGCGACACCTTTTTCAAACCCCGATCACACGAACACTGTTGGAACGACGCATGGCGGATATCTGCGATCACGTATCTGCTGGCCAAGAGAAAATGTACCGCATAAACCACGACAAGGTACTTGCAGAGTTTCTTCACAAGGCGGAACGCATGATCGCGAATGGATTGCCTGCTTCGATGGAAGAGAAGTTTGTCCGAACGGCGTTGCAGAAGCCAGTGACCAGTGTGAAAGAGGAAACAGATATATCCAGAGTGGAGGCACCGGTAGAGAAGTCTGGAGCAGAGCCCATGATACTGGCAGATGCTGCAGATGTTGCAGAAAGCCAGTCGTCAGCGGCAGAGACATCCCAAGATTCGCAGAGTTCGTTCGACTCGACAGCCACTGCATCAACAGCTGCAACATCAATTTCAATCGCCGCCTCCTCAGAAATCACTCTATCGAGCCCAAAGATCCCGATCATCGACGCGCCGGAGGGAATCCCCCACCTCCTCCGCCTTCGCACCGCCTTGACTTTCCTCACATCCTCCTACCTCCCCCCTACCCTCCGCACCCTCATCACAACAACCCTCACATCCTCCACAACCCCCAACATCCCCTCCTTCGCCCCCCTCAACGCGCACCTCGCAGCCCTCGCCACCCTGCGCGCCGAACAAGCCGCCCTGCGCTCCATCTCGGACAACATCTCGCGGAAACGCGCACACGCGGACGACGACGACGAAGTGGCCGAGGCACGTGCGGAGAAGAAGCGGAGGAAGGAGGAAGAGGATAAGAAGAAGAGGAATGAGAGTCGCGCTGTTAAGCAGTTGAAGAAGGTGGATACGAGTGGGATGAAGAAGTTGAGTAGCTTTTTTACGAAGAAGTAGGGGGACATGGATGAGGATTGTTTTGATGTTTGCGGGTTCATGGCGCTGGAGTTGGATACCGCGCCCAGACGAGGGTGTTTGGATGGTTCCTTCGGCATAGAGTGGAGAGAGTGTGTATTACAACTAGGTATCTAACCAAGTATCGCGTGACTCCATTCCTGCGTAATTCAATGATGGGAGCTGTCTGTCCATCCCCTCCTCACCCACTTCAAGAATCACCATTACAGATTACTTCGGCGTAACATTGCAAACAAAACTCCCTTTTCCAGAACTGAAGGTGAGAACAAGCTTTGAGAACCGTCTCGAGCGTCTCTACAATTCCAGGTGCCGAATCGTTTTGGTTGAATTTGGCAGCCTTGTCTCTCTCGGTGCCAGTGACCAGACTTCGAAAGAAACATGCATTTTTGACACAGAGAAAAGTTGCACCACCTTGTGTCAGACGGCGATTTTCGACTTGCAGACTCTCCAGAGTGTAAGTTTATTTTGTCCAGTACGTAAAAGCACAAAATGACCAAGACACCAAAGCATCAAAGCACCAAAACACCAAAGCACCAATGCACCAATGCATGATCAAAGAAGCCACCAAGCATGTACATAAACAACAAAAGCAGTCCCTGCACACCATCATCCCCAATACTGGCGACGCGGCGGGTGATCATAGGGAAACCCATCAGGCCGACCAGAGTTCCCAAAGCAGTCATGACCCGGCGTATTAAGATCCTGCAGCATCTGCGGCGTCACCATATGGCCCCGGACGCTCTCGTAGGGAGGTAGCGGGCGCTGCTCGGCGAGGCCATCCCAGCCAAACTCGTGTTGCTGGCGAACGGTCTCGAGATGGCGCCATTGGGGGGGAATCGCGGGGTTGACGTGCACCGTATGGCCCCGGACGCTCTCGTAGGCAGGTAGCGGGCGCTGCTTGGCGAGGCCGTTCCAGGCAAATTCGTGTTGCTGGCGAACGGGCTCAAGATGGCGCCAATGGGGGGGACTCGCGGGGTTGACGTGCTGCTGCAGAGACGCCGCCCCGGTCTGCCATACGCCCTCGTAGGCGGGGAGCACAGGCTGGACGGGCCGGGCGGCGGGGGCGATCATGTTTTCCCACGCCGGATCCATATCCTCCAAAAGCTCGTCAAGAACGCTGAGTTCGGGAGGTGGGATGACGGACATGGGCTCGGGGGTCGGCGAGCGCGCGCGATGCGGCGGAAATGAAGACTGCTGCTGCTGCCCCTGTTCCTGCTGCTGTCTCTCCAGCTCCCGCTGCTGCTGTCGCTGCGGCGAGCCCTCACGGATCCACTCCTCGAAAGTGCCGGTCGGAGTGGACGACAGCGGCGAAGGGTTGGCGTTGTTCCAGGCCTCGATGGCGTCGAGGCCGTAGTCCTCATCGGCGGCAGCAACGTGCAGACCCTGCTGCGGTGGAGTCGTAGCGGCAGCGGCAGCGACTTGCGGACTCGGATCCGACGGAGTTATAGCAGCAGAAGCAGGAGGAGGATTCTTGGGCTTGGTTTTTGAACCCCGGGGCCTACCACGGCCCCGTTTGGCAGGGTGAGGCGGGTCTGAATCCTCCGGGGAGGGCAAGCCCCTTTCCCGATTTTCTCTTTCTATAGTGGCCTTGTTTTTTGAGCCCAGGGGGCGACCACGACGCTTCTTCTCCTTCTTCTTCTTCTTCTTCTCTTTCTCCTCCTTCTTGGGTGGAGGCGGAGGTGGAGTCGGAGGAGGTGAAGGAGTCAGGGAGGGCAAACGAGGAAGTCTAGACCTGCCCATCTTCAAGTTGGGGCTTCGGAGACGAAAGATTGTTTGGGTTGGTCTTGATAATTCCTAGGATATAGCGAGGGATGTCCAAGTTCCTGGTCTGGTGTGTAAAAATATCGAGAAGTCTGGTGGTTGGATATCCAGAAGTGTACGGTTTCGAGTGTCTAAGCGGACGTCTCGTTTGCTGAAATGTGGATATTTGGATAGTCGTAGGAGACCCGTGGGTATGGATGTCCTAGTTTTGAGTCGCGAATCTAGAGGTGTTTAGGGATTCGCGGGTTAGATGTCCAGACGAGTGCGGCTTCCAGGCGTCCAAATGGGAAGTTGCGAGCCAGCTTTGCTGAAATGACGATATCTCGAAGGACTTGCAAGAAAGTTGTAGGCTGAGTGCCGCCAAAGGAAAACTCACGTTTTATAGGTCGTGCACTTCAGCCGTTCCGTTTTTTTCATGTGCCTGACCACGACGTTGTGTTCAAAGAATCGTATGAGGGATATATGAGACATCGAAGACCTACTTCGGGGTGGCAGACAGTTCGTGAGCGTTGTCGTTGCTATAGCACAGTCATCGCAGGAGCATGATAGCTCTCGCGAGAGAAGGGGAGTCGAGGTTGTGATGTTTGAGAGACCCCATACTCCTAGTTGAATGGTTATCTGATGATCTCTGAAAGGCTTTCTACGTCGTCGAGACATTCTGTGCCGACCTGTTCTTGTTCGTGGGACGAGTGGGAACTTGAATAGCACACATATGCTATTCGTCATTGTGGGCCTCGCTCCCTGTCGTCATCTTCCTTGAATACGGATATTTCGCATCCGTCGGCGCTCAATGTAGACCAACGTTCGACTGACTCGGAGGCAGAGTAACTTCCTAGGAGCGACTACGCTAGCCCAAATGATAGCAAGGCCAACAGCACCAACCTATCACAAGTGACCTGAGGCAGCAGCAGCAAAGGGGGGCAGTGTAGGAGGTATTGTAGTAGCAAGCATCCTTCAGCCACCAAGACCCCTGCCTCGAGCGCGAGTGCCTCTGCCAATACCGGTGGTAGTTCTGGTGCTTCCACTGCGTGATAGGCCCCGGCCACCTTGCCCGCCAACGCCCACATAGTTTGTAGAAGTGGTGCTGCCAGCCCTGCCTGTTGCTCGACCGCGGCCTCGGGCACGACCGCGACCAGTAGCAGACGCGGCAGCAACTTCTCTTCTACGCTCTTCTTCCTCAGCCTTCCGCCGTGCGGTTTCTTTCCGCTGCTGTTCTTCCATCTCTCGTCGCTCGGCAGCTTGTTGGCGCATCATCGACTCGTTCTCCTGGTCTGCGAGGTCACGGGTCGCTCCTTGCCACGCAGGGTTGAGGATGAGACGTTGATTATGCTCGGTCTGAGAGAGTATACGAGTCCAGGTCTGCAGCAGCGTCGAGGCAGAGGTGACAGTATGGTGGACAGTCTGCAAGGTTCGGTTAGCGAACAGTGTCAGAGCGAGCAATGTCAAAGCGACTCTACAACGGCCTCGGCGGAGAAGGGGTGTTGTAGCCGCAGCCCGTTTCTTGCAGAGAACATACATCCATGTTGCCTTTCGCCTTTTCCAAACTCTGGACGACATCTTCTATGACTTTGTTTACGTTGCGGACACTTTCCAGCTCCTTCCTCAGTGCGGCATCGCAAGCTTCTTCGTTAACGTATCGTGAGTTGGTCCTGTTGTGCTTTTGCTCTACCTCTGATGGCTCAGCAGACGTCTCATCAGACCGTGAGGTCTTCTCCTGTTTGTGTTGCGCCGGCGAGTCGAAGAGCGCATCCGGGTCCGAATCGGAAAGGTCGAAGTCGTCCATGGTGGAGAATGGCAGCGCAATGCAGTTACACGGGGAGTTGACGCGTCGAGAGGGGAAGGTTAGGTGCAGAAACGCGTGTGTGAGGTGAAGAGCAAGGCGGAAGTGGTGTTGATGTTTCGGTGGTGGTCAACATTAGGTGTGTGGGATGGCTGACTAACCCCATTTACCTTTGGAAGGTGCACGGACTCCTGATGGATGAAGTGGCTGTGGAACTGGGGAGTAAGCGACGGTCAGGTGGCTGGTGGTGTGGCGGTCGAGAGTCGGCAGCCTTTGTATGTTGTGAGGAAATAAGAGAGGGGACTGGCAGAAAGAGCGTGGACATAATCGAAGAATGAGGCGATGAAGAGATGAGGAAGACCCAGCAGCGGAGGCACCGAACATCCCCGATCGATCCGACAGCTATAAAAACTCCCACCGGAGGACTGAGGTCCGAAGAAGGAGAACTCGACACGAGTGTCGGCCCCGGAGGACTCGAACCGGAGGCCTCGGGGCCCTCTATGGGATTTGTACACGAGTACGGCGGGCCATCGCATTACCTTTGCGGCCTATAATCACCATGAACCGATACCAGCGAGGTTAAAGCAAGAGGAGGACGGCAACGCGTCGTTCCGTGGAATCGCTCTCCGATTGAATGAAAAAATGGAAAAGGCGAAAGACCGTTCCGATCACAGAAAAATCAAGATGGGCTACGGTGTCACAGCATCGCGGATCCTATCTCAAATGCGTTGTGCCGTCCAACAACACGAGAAAGCGGCCAATGTTAGTCAGGGTGTGCCGGGGAGACTCATCTGATGAAAGATTGTGATCGTACCAGGATATTGAAGGGCAGTGTGTAGCAGCCAAATATTCGGGACTCGCGGCGATAGGGTAAAAGGAATATAAAGGAGCTGGGCTCGAGGCTCGAGGGAACTTGGTAAGGCAGACAGTCTTCACATATTGGTGGTGAAGGTCAAGAATACCTTTTCGATAGAGGGTATAGGTGAAAGAGCTTCGAAGACGCCAGGAGTGTGAATGGAGGAACTGAGCTAATTTAGACATCCAGCTATATTCTAAATTCAGTAATTTTTTTTATTATATCTAAGTTCGCCGTTCCCAATTTGACACGTCTATGAACTTTGGCAAGTAGTTCCCACCGTTAGCCCCAGATTCAACTTCAGTAGATGGGATTTTATTTTTTATACAGCAGTCACGAAGCGTGCAGAAGATCGAAGACGAGACAGCCGCATTGCGCAGAGTGAATTGGCTGAAGGGCAATCTGACCCAGAGCGTCGGTCATCCAACTTTGGACGGGACTGGACTTTTAGCAAATCCTTGAGTACTAAGAAATATCAGGAAAATCAGGATCATCCAAGCAGAAATACTCGAACCGGTTTCAGTTGTGTCCAGCACACAGTACTAAGGACACACGAGCAGCTGGTTGAATATAATTCCAGCCCTTGGGCTGCAACGAATGCATCAGCATGCTCACATTAAGATAAAAATAGCACGAGCTGAACTCGCATTCAATTCCTTGAAGCTACTCATGACCGCCAAGGTTGTGATATGCAAAACTTATAATAAAAATAACTATCTCTATCCGACATGCCTGTTCAAGGCCGTGACATCCCAAAGTGTCTTCAATACTTATCAAATCATGCAGCAAGCTCGAAACGACAGTATTAGAAAAAGAGAAAATCCACGCATTAAGACTAATGACACGTCGTAAAAGCTCTCGCAAGTTAGGGTTAAACGGTCTCCATGGGGCTCTCGGCCGGGTCTTCCGAATACCGTTACATGAGTTTGGCTTTTTCCACGTGGCTAACCTGTCATCAATACCTTTTTCGCCAGTCGACTTTCAGGCCTGTCATTCAACGGGGCGTTAGAAAGTTACGCTCCCAGTTTGCAACGTTGTTGCGGAGGAAAACGTCAATGAGTAGTCCGAAACTTGCCTATCGGTTGGCCCGGCCCTAAGGAAATGGATTGGGTCAGAGTAAAATGGGGATATTTTCTACTTCTTAAAACTGCAGAGCTGAGAATCCACGCTCAAGAAATCCGGTGGCTGGACATCCCACATTTTGTGAAGCTGGAAGTCCAGCCACCGTTGTCAGTGCTTGGTTATCCAGAAATATGCAAAAGTGGAGATCTAAGCTAAACATTTCAAAACACTTGGACTGCGGGGGAGAGGAGACTGAGTATTTACGCCTAAGAATCCGGTACTTGAATAAGTGGATCTCCAGAACTTTCGTAGTTGAGACCCGAAATTGTGGTAGTTACATATGGCAAACTATAGAGTTGAGGGTTCTGGACTGAAAGAGTTTACCACCATAAAGATAACCTTGAGTCTTTTTAGTTGCGCCTCTATTGATCTGATGGTTGCCGGAGTTCCATCTGGTCCCTTCGCTGACAAAGAAATGAACACATGGTCGGAAACGCACCCAAACCTGCGCCATTGTGGAGGAGAGCGAAGCCGATAAATCGGTGGGTCTGTGAAAGAGAAAGCGTTGGTGAGTGAGCGCGCCACTCCCATGCAAAGGTAATAGCGCATACAATCCTAGCGTCTCCGGCGCATTCATCCTCAATTGCATTCCCAGTCAATCGTCTTCATCGTCTTCATCATCGTTGTCGTCGTCGTTCCTCTCGCCGCCAAGTTCCCACCAATTTCGAACTCTGGATTCATAGTTATCCTGGTATAAGGCGCGTTCCCGTATGAATTTGCAAGGCAAGTGGCTCTCGACATGCGTTGGTACGCTGTGAGAAACGTACCATGACCTGCCCGAGTCAAGTCTCCCTATAAAATCATCACATTTACCAGGAAGTGGGCAAGAGGGCGAATACCATTCGCTTCCCAGCAGAGAAAAGTGTCGGAGATTGGGAAATCCTGCTCTGGTCTCAAGACGATTCATCAATGAGGATAAGTCTCCATCTCGCGTTTGGCAGTTTATGAGTTCTAGACTCTGGAGTGTATGACTGTTTCGCTCAACAAGGTCCAAGATTTCCGATTCGTAAAAGCAGAATTGTTCAAGCTTCAGAGTCTTCAGCCCAGTTACTGAAGCACAAATCAGACTCGGAAGTATTTGAATGTCGATATCACCCACTCCATCGATGGTGAAGTGACGATAAAGTTCAACAGTAGAGAAGATTCCTTTTGTCGGACGTCTATCCCAACCCTGGAAACGGCTACCCCCAAAATTAGGAGCGTCGACCCTCGACAACCTCAAATGCTCGAGAGAAGGCATGCGGGAAATCAGCTCAGGAAGTCTGCCAGAATCGAACGCGAGCCATGTTTTCGATTTCATGTCCCACGGTTGGCAGATGATTTCGTAATCGACAACAAGTCTCATATCCAGAGTGTGCAATTTTCGAAATTTTTTCCACGATGGGGTCGAATTCGCCTTGGGAAACGCCTGATTCGTGGGCCATCTGGATAAACAAGCTGGAGCTGAAGGACATTGCATCGTCGCAATCGCCTTCGCCGACAACGAATGATGTGACATTGTGAGATTCCACGCTTGCGAAAACTTCAATGATATCGATGAGGTCGCATTTATCGTCGTCATAGTGATCCTCGTTATAAGTATCCTCTCGCGCAAGCAGACCATTTGCTCTTGCGGCTGTTTCGGAAGGGAGATATCGGTCAGGCAGATTCGTGTATATGAATTCTTTCACGTTCGGCATTGTCTGTATCCCTTGGGCTAGTAGTGCTATCAGACATCGTCGGGAGTGGGCAATTTCGGTTTGTTCTGAGCAGAGTGCCTTGTAGATTTTCAGACTTTCCTTATGGTGCTTTTCAAATTCGACTTCAGTTTCAGATACAGTCACCGCTAATTGAAGAAATTCCCAGTGAGTACCCATGCTAGTGCTTTGAAGTTCCATCATGTACTCGGTGAGATCATCAACATAATAGTCGTAGTAAGACCGGTCGAAGCGGATTGACGTGACAAATTTAGAGAACTCCGGATGCTCTGCAATGCGAGTAAAGACATGAATGACTTCCTCGCGGCAGGCGAGTAGAATAGTTCGGAAGAGGTGCTTAGTCGCGATCTTTGCGTAGCCTTTGTTCAAGAGACGAATGGATTTGAGGTCCCAATTTGACAGATTTCCAAGAACGTTGTCCAAGAGCTCCAGAGGAAGTTTCCCGAGCACGTCCTCTTCTGTCGCGACTTTCCATCTTGGCTGGTGTTTCCAGGGGAACTGTTTAGGTCCCCATCTCTGACAGAAGAATCGCCGGTGTAACTGGTTCTGAAGATCAATCATTTCGAAAAGAGCAGCACAAAAGAGGTCCTATACGGCTGTTAGTGCGAGGCTCACGAGCGCAGTTCGGCCGCTGCCATCGAGCTCGCATTTGTTGATGGATGAGCCTTCACGGCGGATTTGGAAGGGCTGGCGTTAGTCCGCGCAGCGAGTTCAAATGTAGATCTCGGAAGCAGCGCGGTCTACGGGCTGTGACCTCAAGGGAGAATGTTCGAGGGTGGGCTTAATTCGGGATGCTCGGTAGATTGCAGGATGTCTTGCTGTATGATGAAGGCTGGGGAGGTCGAGTGATGAGGGATTGGGGAAAAGACGAAGGCAGGGAAGGTTGGGCATCTGCACGTGACCAAGAAGGGGTAAAGCAGGTGCACAGGCCGCATCTGGACGCGCCAATGGATGCGAGCTCACGTGAACTGTCTAACCTCAACCGCCGATGTCTTCTTCGTAAAATTGTTGAGCTTTGTGAGCATTCTGAGGAACAATTCACACGCTTTATTGGAATCATAGCGGGTGAGAGGTGTACCTGACGCTGACCTTTTCACAAGCAGTGCCTTCCATTCAGCAAAACATTAAGAGTGTTTTCCTTTGGAGGTTCGGGAGAACATCGACAGCTTCTTCTGGCATTTCATGAATATCTTGCCGAACGCAAGACCAAGCCTTGAGAATGAATTGGCAATCCGGCGACCAACAATTTCACAACGTCCCACGCAGCTTTTGAAAGAAAACGATTGGAGCAGAGCTGGTATTCAGTTGGGACTCTCACTCCCCTTGATTTACCTGCAACCCAACCTCAATTTTGACGATCCACTCAACCGATGAGATATTGGACTTCTCGTCAGCTGCAATCTAACAAGCTGAAGCATGCCTCCATTCACCCTCCAGGAAGACGATCCTTAGCTGCAGCAAGCCGAAATTCCACCATTAGACATTCGGAAATGCGCATTCCCGGATGAAGAACACCAAAGTTACTACCTAAGCATTAGATATTCAAAAGGCGGCTTTCCTGGACATCCAACCTTCAAATCTCCTGCCTTGGAGACCCAGAAAAGCTGTCATCCTGGATGGTGAACTCAAAATTTGTTCCCTTTGATGTCATAAAAGAAATGTTTTTCACAATCCTGGCAGATTTTCACCTTGTCAACCACTGCAGCAAAACCGTCAGTCCGGAAACCCTTTCTTCCAAGAGGTTGCATCGCATCGCTGCTGCATCGCTCCCAGCTTCCATTTGATGCAACAGCACGGGGCCTCATTCTCCACGACCCCGGATTGGGAAGAAGCTTCACTGCGCCCCAAAACACTGACAGCTCATGGATCTGTGGATGATCCGCGCGCTTAGTAAGTAAATATACAAGGAGGTGGCACTATTTGGCCTTTGCGCCCTGTAAATATTAAGGGAAAATGCAGACGCGATGCTTCGCCCCAATGACATCCTCGAGTCTGTAATATCGCTGTTGAAATCCTTCGAGTTGGAGTTCTTGGAGACGTTTAAAGTACTTTGTTCACCGAGCTTGGGACCTTCATTTCAGTCTTCTTCATTCGCATATCTAATTTCGTGTCCCGCTCCACTTTCTATTAACATTTACTTCTTTCAATCTCATCGAGATATTGTCTTCGTCCCATCCATACTTACTTCTCAATAATTGCGCGATTGTTGCTATTTCTACATAATGCGCGGTTTCACGATTTCTTGCGTTGCGCTGGCGCTCGCCTCTGGCAGCTCTGCCCAGTTGAACCTTGATGTCTCAAGCCAAGGTATTTATTCCTTACTCCTTCATGGGAAGAAGACGTCTGATATGAAAGTCCTTAGATTCAATCAGCTCGGCAGCTCGAGCAATTGCTGGGTCCGTCGTCGACTTATACAAGAAGACCTCTGACCGTGAAGGAGCAATCGGGGTTTTCGGTCGACCATACTACTGGTGGGAAAGCGGTCTGGCATGGAACTCCCTCATAGGATACTGGTACCTCACTGGGGATGCCCAGTACAATGACCTGATCTCAGAGTCACTGCTCGCCCAGATCGGGCCCAACTCTGACTACATGGTCCCGAACATAACCAATACCGAGGTAAGCTTTGGCGCCCTCCAAATGCAAGGTTACGATACTAACAGTGTGCAAGGCGAATGACGACCAAGCAACATGGGCTCTTGCAGCGCTCACCGCAGAGGAGTTCAACTTCCCCAAACCAGTTTCCGGCCCTACCACATGGCAGTCTCTCGCGGTCAGTGTCTTCAACACTCAAATCGCTCGATGGGACGCGGAAACCTGTGCCGGTGGTCTTCGCTGGCAAATTTTCGCCTTCAACAACGGCTACAATTACAAGAACAGCTTCTCAGCAGCTACTTTCTTTCAGCTTGCCGCCCGCCTTGCCCTGCAGACTGGCAACCAAACTTACGCCGACTGGGCCTCCCAGCAATACACCTGGCTGAACGAAATCGACCTGATTGACGACCGTTTCCGCGTCTTCGACGGTACCGAAGTCACGACGAACTGCTCTTCAGTCAATCACCTCCAATGGAGCGCGAACGCCGGGACCCTCCTCCACGGTGCTGCCGCAATGTACAACATGACCTCTTCCCCGGAGTGGAGATCTGTGGTTGCCGGCCTGCTCAATTCGACAGCATCTACCTTTTTCGAGGACAATGTCATGTTTGAGGCAGCTTGCGAGCCGAGTGGAAATTGTAACACCGATCAATTGGCCTACAAAGGAATTCTTGCGCGCGCCATGGCACTGACGAGCCAACTTGCGCCATTCACAGCCTCGACGATCTCGCCTCTTCTCCGCGCGTCAGCGGAAGGCGCTGCGGCTGCCTGTCAGAATGACATCGATGGGATCGTTTGCGGCACTTCCTGGACGGGCGGTGGACTTAACGGTGACGAGGGATTGAGCCAGGACATCAGCGCTCTGGAGGTCGTGCAGGCGAATTTGATTCCAAGGGCTGCAGCGCCTGAGGGAGCTGCTGGGACGGCTACAACGGGTGGGAATGAAACTTCCACAGTGACGGGTCCTCGTGGAGGTACTTCCAGTGTGGTGCCGACGGGTGAAGGGAATGGCGTCTTTGTCGGGGTGACATCGATCGTTGTTCTGGCGACGTTGGTGGTGCAGATGCTGGTTTAGGCGGAGAAAACGCTTCATGCATGGTACTGGGTATCAATATAATGAAAGCTCCACGTCTTCCGCTGACTATTGTAGATGCTGTGATGTTAAAATATGGTCGTGTGACAGAGCCAGGCATTTGCCCGTAACTCCTGGCGATTATATAGATCAGGATAGAAGTGATATTACCTGAATTCGGATGATGGCGCACAAAGCACACAAGTACCTTGCCTGTTCGTATAGAAGATTCTACTCTTGAAAAAGGATCGAGTCGAGCGGTGGAGTTGTGGAAGTCGACGTCGGCGGAGACGCGGAGGAGAAGGAGAAGCGGTCCAAGCGTCAAGCTCACTCCCGGCAGCGCCAAGCATCCTGGAACTTTTGCCATCGGTCATGGAACTTCGGCTCTATCACCAATTCGCCTCATGCTTTTCCATTATACTCGGGGACCATGCTCTCCGTTTCTCAGACAGACTTTACCCGCGAGTTCTACTTGTGTTTCTCATTCCTGCCCATGAAGCTTTGTCGAAGCACTTGACGATGCAGCACATGGCATCTGGGAATGAAACTTGTACATGTACGCGACATCACATCCTGCTTTCCCTTGCTCCTTACCCAGCTGCTAACTCTTTTTTGCAGTACGTGTGCAGACGATGCACAATACGAGCCCGTCTCTGTCCACCGTCAATCGCCACCCGATCTTGTCGAATCGTTGGAACAAGAGCAGTGCAGCCACGACTGCGTCACTACTCGAGCAGAGTCCTTCCAGAAAAGTCGAATCGAGACGGTAACACACGCTTGTCAGGCAGCGCCAATGTCCAAGAGAGCGATACCCTGCAAGCCCGGCAAGAAAACGATGCTACAGCTTGGTCGCGATCAGATACGGATGAGGCCGAGGAAAGACCCGGACAAAGGAGTGATGAATCCCAAGCATCAAGACAACAGGAGCATGACGAACCTCTTCCGGTGTTTCTTGGTGACGTTGATTTTGATAGCAATACTTGGAGTGGGCGAATGTCGGGGAACGACAGTTACGGCCTGGAGAAGACACCTCAATCTGAGAGTCACGCTCTCCACTCGTCCAATCATGAAAGGAACAATTTCCGAGTATCTAGACAAGAGGCGAAAGAGGATGGCCTGCCTGTGTTTTTGGATGAGCTTGGTTTTGAGGGGCATGCTCGGAGTGGGCAGATGCCGGGGATTGCTTCGCGAAACTACAACGACAGCCTGGGAAAGACCTTCCAATCTCAGACTCGCCCTCTCGACGCACACAAGCAAGAAGAGTACAGACGTGCTCTTCCAGCCTCACCAGAAAAGCCGAAACCCGTTCCATCAGTCTTCTCGGACATGCCAGGCATTGATCCACGATCGATAGGCGGGCAAACAGCGGATACGCTTGCAGAAGATGACATCCAGGAGTCTGAAGCAGATTTTGAATATGATCCACCCTTCGAAAGCGGACACGAGGACGGTCCACTAACGTTCCCGCACGATTCTGGTTTCGATCCACAGCGCGGGGATGCGCAGCCCGCGGATGAACCTCCGCAAGATGACTCATACCGTGAACCGTGGGAATCTGACTCCTTTGAGAATCAGCAATCGCAGGCCTGGGAACGTTTGGGTCTTCTTCAGTCCAGGAGTGACTTTCGAGAGCCCATTGGGGAGTTTCCGACTCAAGCCCAATATCCGAATGCGCCGGCTGCACTCTTTCACAGCGAGAGCGATCTGGAATTGCGGAACGCTTTCTACGACTACGTTCCCTCGAATCTGGGTATCCGGGAAGATATGGCTTTTGTCGTGTCGGGACCAGAACCACTCTGGAGATACAAAGTTAAAGTGGAGCTCCCGCGAGGTGGTGCGATTGTTGGTACTGGGGACGCCAGTACGAAACCAGAGGCCTGCAAACTTGGCTTCCGGAATGCAACTGCCATGCTACATCAACGTGGGGCCATGAAGATATTTGACAACGCCGCATTGTTTATTACGGAGGGTGCAGTCAGAGCCGCAAGCAGTAAAGTGGCGGAAAAATCGCATGTCTACAACTACGCCGCTCGCTATGGTCAGGTTCCACGATTCGAGTACACCACGACAAGCCATGAGGAAGGGTCGCAAATCGTGACCACGATTTGGTTCGAAGAACCGAAAATGAAAGTCCAGGCTTCTGGGTCTGGGCTTGCTCAATCCGAACGGGCGGCCTCACTGAAGTTTATGGACATGGTCGAGAAATACTATCTGGAGAAGGGCGAAAAGATCAATCTTCGCGATCAGAAAACTGTGAATATAGACAATGCGCGCAAGATTGTGGAGCTCTACAAATCTGAAAATCCAGGGGATTCCGTGACCATATCAACCGAGTCGGTGAAACATCCGGCGACCGTGTCCTACGAAACATCAAGATTGGTTATCCAGGGTCAACCGCTACTGAATGGTGAACCTTTTGCGGGAAGCTGCTATATGGACAAGCATCGTGAAGCACGAATGGTCGGGTGGCTGCTAGCAGCTCTTGCTTTGGACAAATTAAGCCCCGGTCTACTTACCCGACTCCGAGTCATGGTCGAAGACAGACAAGGCCTTCAACTCGATCGTCGAAGCCTTGAAGACCCACTGCAGTTGAGCTTTGATCCCGCTGTGGAAGCATACTCGCAGTACCTGGCACAAAAAGGTCTTCAACACTACGAAGCGGCGTCTCGAGACAAAACTGGGAAGCGCCCAGTCCAGGAGTCGAATGCGTATCAGTCAGCACTTCTCTTACAGTCGGTCGCTGATAGACGCTCCGAATTCCATGAAAGCATGCAAAGCAAATCTGCCCGGAATGCATATCTGATGCAGTCCTTGGAGACTTTTTGGAACAGTCCAGACACCGAGGCGATCCGCGATGAAAGGCTTTTACTTCCGGTGAACCAGCACCGGCTTTCTGTTCTGCAAACAATTGATCAGAACATGTTCTCCATCATAACCGCTGCGGCAGGAAGTGGCAAGAGCACACAAGTTGCCCAGATGCTACTGGAAGACGCCATCTCATCAGGCAAAGGAGCGGATTGTAACATTTTGAGCTCGCAGCCACGTCGAGTAGCTGCGGTTTCTTTGGCTCGTCGTATTGCTGCTGAACGTGGAGAGCCACTTGAAGAAGTGGCGGGCTACCAAATAGGCGGCGATCGTGTTTTGCCTCCTGCTGGTGGCAGCATCGTGTTTTGCACCCCCGAGATCTTGCGATTGAAGCTTGAGACTTCGATAGACCTTACGCTTGAAGCTTATTCTCATGTTATCATCGACGACATCCACGAACGAGACCAGAATACTGATCAATTACTTACGGTTCTCAAGTTGGCGCACGCCCAACGGAGAGAGCAAGGGAAGACCGTTCCAAAGCTCATCTTCATGACGGCTACCCTTGACGGTGACCGCATCGAGAAGCATTTCACAGACTCCAACGGCCATGTACCGGCCACCCTTCAGTTGCCGGGTCGAAATTATGACGTACGAAAGATCTACTTGGAGGAATTGATGCAGGAATTCAGCAAAACATTCACAACCATGGAGCTCGACGTCCTACTGAATCAGCCCTTTATGGCATCATATATCCAGAAAGAGTTGTCGCACAATTCGTCTCCGAGCCCCCAGACATCCCACGTGGACTGGGACATGAGAACTATGCATGGTCTCGGTGACTACTTCTCCTTCGGGCTGATTGCCACCACCATAGCCCACATTGTGAAGTCTTCCGACAAAGGGACTATTCTTACCTTTCTTCCAGGCCTTCGGGAAATGCGGCAGGTCGAGAAAATGCTTCGCTCGGAGCCTGCGCTAGGCGTAGACTTTGACAACCCAAAGTATCAGATCTTCCTGCTACATGCCAGCTTCCGGGCGACGGTAAATGAGGCACTCGAGCCTGTTCCAGAGGGAGTTCGGAGGATCCTCCTCGCCACAGACGTCGTCGAGTCTTCTCTCACACTTCCGGATGTTCGCTTCGTGGTCGACTCCGGCAAGCGAAGGAGCATGGACTTCGACTCTTTCGAAGCTGCGGATGTTTATGGCCGGATGTGGATCACTCAATCGAGTGCAACACAGCGGGCAGGCCGTGCTGGACGTGTCGCGAACGGAATTTATTTCGCCATGTACTCCAAACGTCGGTATGATACCTTCGCAGTGTCTGCGGCAAGACCACAATACTGGGATCTCGCGCGAACAGCATTGCGGGCTTTGGCTCGGACTCCAGCGCGAAGCATCGAAGCCTATTTCAATGAGTCTCCCGATGAGATAAACTCAGCCGACATTGAAGAAGCTGTGCATGAATTGCAGGCTTTGGGGGCGCTGTTTCATGATAGGACGTTAACACCATTAGGGGAGATTCTTGCTGCGCTCCCCTTAGAACCTCATCTCGCTGCGATGGTTCTCCTTGGCATCGCCTTCAGATGTCTGACACCAATGATTATCATGGCTTGCGCCTTGGAACAAGACAGCATTTTCGCACTCCCACATCCGAATGATGCGAATGCTGAGCGAATGCTGACAATCCGGAAACTCTTTGCGCAGGGAACGGGTAGCGATCACATGGCCATGATCAATGCCATTCGTAGTCTCCAAGAGGTCATCAACCTCGAAGGCGAAGATGTTGCAAGAGCATGGGCACAAGAACATCATCTCAACGTCGATTCCGCCTTTTCAGTTACCCGGGCAGTTAAAATGATCAATCTTATCCTGCTTGTCAAAGGCTTGGTGCCTCCTACAGCCGAAGCAAATCGCCAGAACGCATTTGACAGACAGTCTGATAACCCGAACCTCATTCTTGCGCTTTTGCTTTCTGGCATCTATCCGAATGTGGCCCTTCGTACCGAGCAAGGGCCTTCGAATTTTCGTGCCGAGCGAGGGAATTTCATCACGACTGGTGGCTCCTGGGGAATTCCTTGGTCTCACTCTCTAGTCCTTTCCAAACCCAGCAAATCGGTCTTTGACACGCCGGACCCAGAACTCGACGACCGAACGCGTCAGAGGCAACCGCCTCAAGAGCAGGAGCCTGATGTCATACAGCCGAGTCAAAAGCTCTATTGCTTCTCCAGACTAATGGCGACCGTGAGCAGACCGTTTGAAGGGATTCTCATCGACGTCTCGCCCATCACCCCACTCCAACTCGCCCTCTTCGGTGGTCCCGTCACCCTAAAACCACCCCCAGATCATCCACCAGATGCGCCTATCCCCGAGGACTACGAAACGGACACAATCATGATGGACGGCGCACCTTTCAAGGTCCCCTCACCCTCCGTCGCCCGCTCAATCCTCTCCCTCCGCGACGTCTGGGACAAGATCCAGCGCGACATCCTGCAAGACCTGGTCCTCGGGCGCCTCCTCGCCAACGCGCAAGACTACGTCGAGCGCATGCAGGTGCTGGAGGGAGTCGTCGACCTGCTCAACTACGACAAGGACGCGCCGATGAACCAGGCGAACCCGCTGCCCGCGGCGTTTGTGCAGCAGCAGGCGACCAAGAAGGTGCAGGAGGCCGAGGTGGAGAAGTTGGCGGACGACTATGAGGGCAGGAAGAAGATGCTGGTGCAGGATATTAAGAATCGGAAGAAGAAGGAGCAGGATGCGTTTTCGGAGTTGGAGGCGAGGGTCGAGGAGGAGGCGAATAAGGGGAAGGGGACCAAGAGGAGGTTGAAGAAGATTAAGCAGGGGAATGTGCCGTGGAAAAGAGGGTGAGGTGCTTGGTGTGGGGCTTTTTCTTCTCTTTTTTCTTTCTTCTCTTAATTTTGGCGTGTTGTCCCTTCTCTTTCCTCGTTCTTTCCTTCAGAAAAAAACTAAAAAAAAAACTTAGTAGTACATTTTCTGTTGAGCTGGGTGCCCGTGGGGTGAAGCATAGAGCGTGCTGTAATTTCAACAACAAATCTCCACTTGTAACAACAACAACAACAACAACAACAACAACAACAACAACAACAACAACAACAAATAGAGTTGGGAGTGGGAGGGGGTGAGCGTAGTCGAGGTGGCGGTACATATAGATCTTCGGTGTATCATAGGGCTTTTTCACGTACATATCATATTTCATTTGCAACTGGTGGCTTGGACGTGACATGGTGATGATTGGGGTGAATGGATTCTGATTTCGTGAATCCCGTCATGTCCTTCTTGGAGTCCGATGACACTCCTCCATCACAATTCCATCATATCGATTCCCGAGCCCTAGTTTCTCGATGCTCAATTGGATCCTCCAACTTCCGCCAATATCTCAACCTCACCCCACTTCATCTCATGCCACACACATCATCAACAGAACCTCTACTGCTTCGCAGTCTTCGCCTCACTGGCCTCCTCGAGCACATGCTTCGGGTTGCTCGCCAAATCTTTCAGCTGGTCCTTGCTGGCGTCGGCGGCGTGGTCCTTGCTGGGCGCGGCGCCTTGGTCGTTGGGCGCGGCGACGGGCGCTGAGCCTTGGGATTCGGCTTGTTGGGCGGGGTCTGGGGATTGGCGGCCGGGGTTTGGTGCGGACATTTTGGTGGTTTGGTCGTGAGGGTTTGGTTGGGTGTGTGGTGTGGTGTGAGGGTTTCTGAGGAGGAGGGGAGAGGGTTAGCTGGAGGTTGTGGTGGAGGGTTGGTGGATAGTGGGAGGAAGGGGTGAGGTGGACTCGGATGGACGAGCCTTCGTGCTCGGAAAGGTCGTTCGAGAGAGAATTGAAGCTTGAGGAGAAGCTCAACAGATCAGAAAGAAATTGTCAAACGTACTTGTTTCGGTGGTAGTAGCTATTGAGCTTCGATGACTTGGTTTGGTTGCTTGAAAATCAATTAGCACAACTCTTTACCCCATTCATGACAACTCCCATGCCACCTTTTAGAATACACTCACATTGATCTCTGTTGTCTTGATTGTCTCACCAGCAGCCCCGCCGACAAAAGCTCAAAGATATAGCTGCCCCTCCGCCCCCGCCAAAAGGGGTCGACGTCATTTCTTGGCAATGTGACGTTCGGCATTCGTGGGGTTGAAAACATCACAAACAGCGCAGCCGTCACTCACATCTCGATGTGCAATTGCTCGTCAGCTGCTTCTACTAGGTTTAGGCTATCAATTGCCCTTGTCTACCTCCCAAGGTAAGGTTGCTTTTGGGACTGCGGGTCAGCATTGGTAAGCTTGTTGCGTTTTGACAGGCTGGTTTTGGGGAAGTGGTGTTCGTTTGTTTTCTGTGGGATGATTGTTTTGGTTGAGGGTTTGATTCAAGAACGCCATTCAAGTTGTCTATCTACCTCATTCTCATTTCTAGCTATTTCGCTATCCTATTGCTTCAGCTCCGTATATCCTAAAGGTAACTGATATCCTGGCCCTGTCATGCTTCATTTTGCTTCCTGGGCCTGTAAACCTTGATCGCGTGCTTCCTCCGGGGCTGACGGATGTAGATGGGATTTCCCCCACCCCTTAGGCGAATACTCAAAAACCCGCTCAGCGAAAGATCGAATTGCTCCGGAATTGCATGGTCGTCGTGTGACTTTGCTTTTGGACGACGGCAAAAGTCCATCAAGCTCTTCCGCAGAATGCCAGAAAGGGCTACGAAGACGTGGTCTAGGCTCTATTTTCGAGTATTCTCTGTCATTCGATATTCTCGTCAGACTTTCACGCACCCTCCTCCAGCATAGTCCTCTTTTCAATCTCCCCGGCAACCTGCTTCGCCGTCAACGGTACTTTCCCCCTCCTCCCCCACTTCTGCACTTCCTCACGGACGAAACCCTCGAAACTCCCCATTGCCAGTACTAGAAAGCCCAAATCTTCCCTTTCGCAGTCGAAGACCTCCCACCACTCGCCTTCGGGTAATTTCGTCCCAATCTCTCTCGCCGCAACGTAAATCGCCGCTACCGCGAGGGTCGCAGGTGGGTGCGTTAGATACAGCAGCTGCGGGCTCAACAATGCGGCATTTAGGTGCTCAAAAGTGCGAGCTGCGAGGGCGGTGCCAGAGGGTGATGGGATGAAGGAGAGGGTTTGCATGTAAGTGATGCTGAGGGCGTGAGGAAGAGCGACGTGGGTTTGGAAGCCCAGTATACGAAGGACGAGTGATTCGTTTGCGTTGAGAGTTTGACGCGAAGTCAGGTAGGTCCCTTCGCTTACGTGGTAGGTGGATGCATCTTGAGCGTCTATGTAGGTGGAAGGGAGGGGGAAGGTCGCTGGGAGGGATGCGAGGTAGGCGTATGTGTTTATGACGCTTCGGGGAGATTTTTGGTAGGCGGAGAGTTTGGAAACGAGGTAAATGGTAGCGGCTGAGACGTCCTGTGATGGTTGTAAGTCCGGATTCGATGGTGTTGGGGACGTGAGGCGTACCGAGGCATTATGCTCGAGGAGGCTTCCTCCCTCCGATCCGATCCAGAATCTTGTGAACAGCACAATGGCTTGGGCGATTATATCTTGAGGTAGTTGTAGGAGAATGCCCGCTGCCTGAGTCAAGCGTGCACCAGCATGGATGATGGAGGTTTCTAGGTCTGCGGGTACACCATCGAATTGGGAGCTTGAAGACGTCAACTGCTCCACGGTGGCCAGAGGATTCGTGAGAATTGAAAGAGGCTCTGGGGCCATGCTTGTTTTCCAAACAGATGTCTTTGTCGTGTGGCTGGAATCGGCGTCTGCAGCTATGGTCCGATATCGAGGGCTATCCTGAGACGTTTTGCTATTTTCAAGGCTTTCTTCGTATAGTCAGGGGTTACAAGCAAAGGCCTTGATAGAAGACCCTAATCCCTAATGTTCCAAGCTCTTAGATTGGTTTTCTCGATAGTTTCTTAGATTCTTGATGATTGTCCTTGGACCAAGGAATGCAGTTCAACCGAGAATTATATCTGCATTGATGTAGCACCTTTGAGTAGCCGAGCTCTGTGTTATACGAACTGAAGTTGATTCTCTCGCCAAGCTGTGTTGATTGATTTGGGAACCTCGATGTTCTGCGTTTCTTGATGTTTGTGGGGTTGGCCAGGTCTGCATTCGGGACTCTTTTCTGGCTGCCGTACTGATTATGGTCACGTGCGTCGAGATTTTCCTCTCGAGTCTCGACCAGCTTCGAGCTCTACTCCTCTTACTGCAAACCTCATCGATGTTTACCATCACTCTTCACACCCAGAAACGATGTGCGCAGCCAATTGCACAGTGCAGAAGAGTTGTTTCAATGTTTGATGCTGCAGTCTCATGGACCTCCTGATCTGTATACCACATTCGGACGCTCCATTGACTTCCAGGATGTTTGAAAGTGCCTCGACTCCCAATATGGCCTGGGCATCATCACACATCGGCACGACAGGAAGCGAGGCCCTTAGACGGGTATATGGGCTGCCAGATCGGTCAATTCCCTGTCTTTGGCAAGATGTTGCTTTCTACCACTGGTTCCTCGTTCGCCTACCAAAATGCGATCACGGATTTGACACTCAACGTGAAACCGGGCGAGCAACAGACTCGGTAAGCAGTAGCTGTCAAGAACATGCGCCCGACCTGTGGACTCGGCAAGACGGTGGTTTGCGGTAAGTACGACTGTTCTGACAGCTTTGCTGCATAGACAGGCCGAGTTTCACCTTGTTCTACCAGGTGACGGCTGATGCCCTCGAGGATTAGATCCTCATGTTATGTCTTCGCCTCTGCGAGAGCCAAAAACCTAAGCTATACATAGGCAACCATTGTTGGCATCGGCCCCTCGTCGATGCAAAATCTCTCTGCGGCCTGTTCACTCTTTTAATCTATTCCCCAGCCTCGCATCTGCCTGTCTTCTCCACATTTCTACTTTGCACTTCCCTTTTCGCAAGCACTCTTCCGCTTTCAGTTCTCCCTCAACTCTTTGGGCCGCATACCTGCAAGTTCATCAGTTACAACTCGACTCCATCACGATGAGGTACTCTGCGCTTATCGCGTTGGTTGCCACCAACATTGGCCTCGTCGCCGGCCATGGCCACATCGTCTTGCCTCCTTCACGCACTCCGGGTCCGGCTATGAAAGCTGCGTGCGGCGAGCAAGTCTTCAACAACCAGCAGTCCGATATCGACGGCAATGTGGAAACGTTGGCCAACATCGCAAAGAACCAGAAGGACTACAATCCGGCCGCGTGTAATCTCATCATCTGCAAAGGGTTTCAGTTTGACGACAACAAGGCCAACACCCAGACGTTCAGTGCAGGACAGACGGTCCCGATTGAAATCGTCATCAAGGCTCCCCACTCTGGCAACGCAAATGTCTCCGTCGTGGATCTCGAGACGAATACAGTGATCGGACAGCCGTTGAAGAGCTTCACAGACTACGCATCGAACGCGCACCCCATCCCCGACAGCGACAAGAACTTTGACATCCAAATGCCAGATCTGGGGACTCAGTGTATGCAGCCCGGGAAATGCGCGGTTCAATGGTACTGGCAGTCGCCGTCGGCAGACCAGACATACGAGTCTTGCGTGGATTTCACGATGAATGGAGGTGACGCCCCTCCAGACGATACCGCAGCGACGTCAACCTTCGTGCCACCTCCGAACGACATGATCACATCAGAGTCTACACTGACGTGGACGCGGACGGTCATCTTGAACCCATCTGGACACCCAACGACTTCCACTGCAATCATGACGACGACTCAGGTTGTGGCTTCTGCGACGACCTCAGCTCCACCCAAGGATGGCTTCATCGACAACGAGGAATCTGGATCGCAATCAACACCGTTGCCTTCGTTCTTTGCGGTGTTGCAGTTGTGGATGATGGTGGGCTTTGGCGCGGCCCTTTATAGGCATCTCTACTTGGTTTTGCCCGAGCTGTAATTTGGCCTTTGATCTGAAATTCACTGCATCAATTGGATCAAGAAGTATGTTCAGGCTGGAAGTGACTGCGACAAGAGCTAATGTTTTTTGCCAGATATCTGGATACTTTCTCGCAAATCGAAATCCACCAACTATGAACCCGGAACAGCCGTAGCGATGTCGGAATCACACCGACGCCTGATGTCGGTCCACCACATGTACAACCTCCAGACTCGAACGACGAGACGCCGTACCGTCGGGTGATAAGTGACGACATTGCTTGTTACAACATATTGAAGGCGCTGGTGTAATGGAAAAGCCACGACGACAACGGCGACGACGACAAGAAAGTCAAGTTGGATTGGGATGGCGGTTTCCGTTGTGTACCTACATTGCTTGGAGACTTGTAACATGACAGCTGGCAAAACAGCCGATGGTGTGGAGGGTGAAGGCGAGGCACTGAAACACTGGAGCGGGTAGCCGTGTCTTGGGATGCACGTGGGGAGCATTCGATGCTCGAGTATTCGAGTCGAGAGAACTCGGAGGAGTAGATATAAGATACAAGAATGAGATATAGCACAGAGGTTATTGAAGAAGGAACAATAAAACTATATTGCAGCTTGCCAGTCTTTGCTCTTTTCTTCTCTCTTGAGACTCTTTTGCATAGGATCGCTAGGCTTGTCAATTCCAAGTGTGCCACTATTGCATATTCAGCTGCTTGCCCTGCATTGGTGGAAGTCAGGGGTTCGGATTTTCAACAAATTCTTTTTGGGCATGTATCATCTGTCTCTGCTCGAGAAGGGAGCAATTATTCATATAAACACTGTAACAAGTAAACAGTCAGCCTCCAGTCCTGGTGTTGAGGCACAGTTTCTATGGTCGTCGCTGGGCTGGGTGTGGCGAAGGTGGGTGATGGCTGGTGCTGGGTTGCCGGGCGACGGAAATAGCATCTGGATCCATTAGGTAATGGTCCGTGCATTGATCGCCTTTTGAATGTTTTGCGCGGTGCAAGGGGCACAGACCACAGACCATACACCCGTTGCCTCTCCAGTTCTCAACTCTCCGACCACCAATTCTTCCCCCCAACAACCGCCCAATCCACCTCTCCCAGCATCCTCAACTTCAACACAGGCAGGCCCTCATTCGTTTGGTGCTGCTGCTCATTCCTCCTCCGCTCGCTTCGATAAATCTCCATTCCACGAGTCACATTCGCCTTTGCACCGCCCGTCCAGGAGTATCACGAAACCCCCAACAAACAGACTTCGCCTGCGCTTTTCGTTTACTTTCCTCGCTTTTGCTGCTCTACCAACCCTGCGAACGTCAATATCCCCACGGGCACGGCCGTCACAACATATTACACGGAAGGATGAGGTCGACGCAGTGGTTCGCAGCGCTGCTGGCGTGCTCTTCAGCTGTGCATGCCGCGTGGATTAACCAAGATGACATTATGGACATGAAGGCCGTCCGGGGCATAGAGAACATCATGTTCAAGAGGCAGTCGGAGGATTCAGATTCAGATGGACCTAGCAGTGAGTAGTGTCTTCAACTTCAGAACAAACAAGACACCAATGCTAACCCATTCCTCAGGCGTCAGAGCATCAGCAACCGAAGGCGACAGCACCATCACACCCGCCCCATCACGCTCCGCAGACCCATCCTCCGACGCCGACAGCGACGACAACGACAGCAGCCCTTCCAACACCCGCTCCACCCGCCGCAGCGGCTCCCGCACAAACTCCGGCGGCGCCTCTCGCACCACCGAATACGACATGCGCGACCCCGTCGGCGGCATCGCCATGATCACCCCGGGCCTCCTCGAAGGCGCGCAATACTACAAAATCGGCGACAACCTGACGCTGGCGTGGAACTACACGTCGGTGCAAGCGTGGCCGACGGCGGTCGACGTGCTGGCGAGCTGCAAGGCCAACCAGGCCACTTACACGCTCACGACGAACATGACGGTCAAAGTGAGCGGGACGGGCAAGTTGACGTGGGATAGCGGCGATTATCAGCGCACGGCGACGATCCCGCTGTTGACGGAGACGTATACGCTTATTGTGAAGGATGCCAATGGCGAGGTTAGCGACGCGCCGAAACCGGGATATTTGGCGCCGTATATGCAGTGGACTTTTGGGATGTATGAGCCGCAGCCTTATACGCCGCTTGCAGGTGAGTCTTGATCTTCCTCTCACCGATATCCCAGAAGGGCTGTCCGTTCTGGAGTCTGCTTTGTACACGACTTCCCCCTCCCATCCTCCCCCTTTTCAACACATCATCCCTCCCCTGTCTAAATCCGTACCCACCACTAACCCGCATCTCCAACCAGACTTCCAATGCGCAACCTGCGAAAACGCCGGCTCCCTAACCTCCGGCGAACGCCAAACCCTCATCTCGCTCCTCGCCATGGGCGTCGTCACCGTGCTCTCATTCACTTGGTTCGCATCCGGCTTCGGCGTCTTCTAAGACAGACCTGGCTTTTCCTTACTTGCATTGAAAGAGAGAAACATACTTACCCGGCTGCGAAAATCTTAGTTGTGTTGTTTTGGTACGGCGGGTGGCGTAATGGGTTGCTTCACCACCTCACCTTGTCTTTTCGTCCAGGCGCCTAACCTGACAACTTTACACCCTGCATTCCTGTTCCTTGAGCTTTTTGCTACAATATCAACCGGATATCGGCGTTATCGGCAAAGGCGTCTTCTCACGGAAATGGAAAATTGACATACTTGCTGTCACTATTGCTATTGCTATTATTTTGGAGGACTTTTTTGATACTGCACTGGACTCGGATGGGTTGGGTTGGGTTGGGACGGACATGGGCATTTTACATTTTTGCATTCGTTGTGGCATTGGCGAGGAAGAGACTGACTGGCGGACTTTACATTAATTCGCACGAGCATTGGTGGGGAAGGATGGAGGTTGTGAGTGAGCGAGCTGGTGATCGGTCGAGCGGAGCGGAGCAGGCAAAGTTGCATGGAATGGAATGGCAGTGGTGTTGTTAATGCTCCTTTTGTTGTTTGTGTGGATACTTTGGGTTTTCTGCTTCGAGCGAGCGAGAGCGTACATACATACATAGCATTGGCTGACTGGCTGCCTGGCTGTTTTCTTGTGTCTTGTGTCTGTGGAAGACGGAACATGAGGCAGTGGGTAGTCGGTTGTTTTAATTTAGTGATCTTGACAACAACCATCTTCGTTATGAGGAAGTGTTTTGTATCAGTTCATGTGATTTGATATGTGAGGAATGGGGTAGAACTGGTACATTGATGGAAAATTCTTGATTACTCCCTTTGTGCAAATGCAAAGATCTACTTCTATACAGAGATGCCACATGTATACTATACAAAAGGCGGGTGGCATCACCCAACAGCCTAATCTTCCCATGCAAAAACCAAACGCCATCCACCATCCCAACTTCCTGTTCACAGACAGTGTTGCCATCACCAAATCCACTCAGCCCTAACATCCTTCCCCCCCCTCTTCCTCCCCCTCGTCCCACTCCTCCACTCCTCCCCCATAAGCTCTTCACCCACAACCCGCCGATCCCACGCCCTCACAAACCTCTTCGCCTCCGCATCACTCTCAAAGCAAATCAACCACCTAACATCGAAACTCCTACTTTCCTGTCCTCCCCTCCCCGCCACATGATCCCACTGCCCGTCCTCCCCCGTCCCAGCCCCCCCTCCACGCATATCATGCTCCCCGGGCTCCACAACGGCCAGGTTCTCCCGCACGGTGCGAGACAGGTCGATCTGGCGCAGCGCCGCGTCGCCGAAGCGCGCGAGGGCGAGGCCCCATGGGATACCGCGAACGGTGCCGTCGGCGTTGATGTAGTTGCGCAGAGCAAACAGCGTGGGTTGTTCGCCACGGATGTGCAACAGGACTCTACCTGGGCAGGCGGTGCGATCTGGCGCGAGCAGGGAGGCGTAGCCGCGGTTTTGGATGAGGCGGGTGAGCGCCGAGCCCGGGTCGTGTTGGATGGGGCTTAGTTGCAGCCGCAGGTTTGTTGGGGTGAGGGTGTAGGTTTGCAGGGCCGTGTGTATGTCTTCGCCTTTTGTGCGGAGGCCGGGGGGTGGGGGCAGGGGAGAGAGGAGGGAGGTGGGCGTGTGGATTTTTGCGAGCGAGTGGAGGCGGTTGGCGTTTTCTTGGAAGAGGCGGGCCGAGTCGGCGGAGGAGAAGACGAGGAAGTAGTGGTGGAGGCGGGTAAAGTCAGAGGGGTCGCGGGCTGGGATGACTTGAGGGGATGGGTTAGTTGTGGTGAGTGTGTTTGAGGAAATGCAAGGGCTTACCAGCGAGGAGCTCGGCTTGAGTGGTCCAGTCCGTTACGTGTTTGCCTCTGGGAACCAGCCGCTTGAAGTCGTCAAGGACGAGGCTTTTGCTGGCATTCCGCAGAAGTAGAACGGTCTCGGTCTGCTGCTCCGATGATGAGCGTTCGAGGTCTTTGTTTCCCGGTCTGGACTTTGGCATTTGCTCAAGCTGAGGTACGCTTTCCGATGGGAGAGGAAGGCGTGGGATGTTCCTTTCGAAGACTCGTTGAGGTGGTGGCGAAATCGTCTTCTTTGCCTCCTCAGGAAACAGCTCGTCAAGAAGTGACAATCCATTCTCAGCCCTCGAATCGACCACGACCGGCGATTGAGGGTCAGTCAACTCTGTCACTCGGCCTCTGATGTCCACAGGAGCAAAGTCATCTTCCGAGTCGTGTTCAACGTCATCTTCAACGTCCTGTGGTTCGGTGGTGTCTGTTTCGAGCTTCTGCTGAATACGGTCTTGAGGAAACAGTTCATCCACGACCGCAGCTACTTCCGCATCTTCCGATGGTCCGGCACTGCTTGGCTGCATCCTTTCAGACGCCTCGTGACGTTCCTTGGGTTGAACAGACACTGCCAGAGAAGTTGATGGGGACTCTGATGGGGTCTCTGGTTGAGAGCTTGATGAGGAACCTGGTGGGAATTCTGATGGAGAATCTGAAGGGAGATCTGATGGAGAATTTGGCGAGGAACCGGAGCGGGAATTTAATTGAGAGCCCGATGGAGAATAGCGATTCGAAAAGAAATCTCGAGCAGGATCGTCAATGTCTGCCATCGCATTGTCCGCACTTGAGGATCCCGGTATCTCCCATTGCAATATCTCGTCCAATTCTGACGCTCCCTTTGCCCGGTCAACGAGTTTCGAATCTCCTGGTGGAAGCCTATGAGACGGCGTTGGTTTGCCTCCTCTTTGCAGTGATTCTACGCTCGAACCCCCAGGCACAGACGAGAGCGTCGGACTCCACTCTGCGGCTTGGGCTTCCGGTAAAGTCAGTACACGCCTTACAAAAGTTTTCTCGAGAAACTGTATTTCTGCCGTCTTGGGCGGTGCACGCCTTCCAGGAGTGTTTTCGAGAGGCCGTCTTCCTGCCGCCGCCGCCTTGGGAGCGTCAATTCCCGTACTGCGCTCCTTCTTGCCCTGCAAACGCTGAGGAGCTCCGACCGGGGGAACTTCTCCTGAACTCGACTTGGGAGTATCCTCTGCCGAAAAGGTCCAGTCTGGTGATTGCTCGTCGTCGTCCAATGCTTCTCTGGGGGTCGACTTAAAGGTCTCCTCCACCAAGAAGGTCCAGTCTGGTGCGTGCTCGTCGTCACTTAATCTTCCTCTGGGCACCGCATTGGCGTTTTTGGAAGAGACCTTTGTGTGTAGCGGTGCTGGACCCGGAGAAGGCTTTTTGAGTGCTGGCCGCGCGGCTTCTTTCGCTGAAGCGGTCTTGTCTGGTCGGGAAGGTTGCCTATCGCCCACAGTTTCTGATCTGGTGTTCCCCCTATCGAGCAATTCCGACAGGAGACGTCGAAGTTGATTTGCTAAGAGACCTTTCACAACTTGGTAGATATCTCCACCATCACCCCGTCTGGCTTTCAAAGCTTCCACTGCCGCTTCAAGACTGCTCTGGTCGTGGTAAACGACCCTCAAAGGCGAGTAAGGTCGTTTTTTAGATTCCGAATAGTAACCGACCATTTGCGTTCGTCCGAATTGGTCAAAGTACTCTTTAGCTTTATCCGGTTCCCACGTAAACTTTGGAAAAACATAGAGAACCTCGCGAGCTGGCTGCCCGGCCTCGGCCCGGACAGGTAGCTCAGTTGATGTTGTACTCTGTGTCTCCAAGGTCTCTTTTGAAGGAGTAGTTTTCGCTGATGAGGTCTTTTGTCGTTGGATTGGTTGAATTCCGTCCACACTTCCTGGTCCGGGGCTCCCCTCATCGAGAATTGCCCACTCCTTTGATTGTAGTAACGATGGTACGTCACCCACATGAAAGCTTTCGACATCTCCACCATCATGTAGTCTAGCCGTCATAGCTTCTTTTGCCAGTTCAAGACTGCTAGGGTTGTCGTAAAAGACGCTCAAAACCGCGCGACCTTCGGGAGAGTAGTAGCAGTCGACTAGTTGTGTTGGCCCAAATTGGTTGAAGAACTCTTTGGAATTGACCAATCTCCATGCCGAGGATGACCGCGTGTGAACGAAGAGGCCCTTGCGGACTTTCTGCTCACTGCCCACGCTCTTTAATCTGGCGACCCCTTCAGCGAGGTCTGCCGAGTCTGGATATGAAAAAGCCACGGTGGCCATGCGATAGCTTTTGATATCTACACCGTCTTGTCTTTGTCTAGCATCCATGGCCTCTTTTGCCCTGGAAAAGCCGGCTGCCTCCTCGTAACAAACCGCAATTTCACTTTTATGTGGCTTGTATTTGTTGTATTTGACATATAGTGTTCGCCCGAATTGGTTGAAGAACCTTTTAGCTTCATCCAACGGCCATGTTGGGTTTACATTGGCATAGAAGGTCCTGCGACGTAGTACATTGACCTGAAAGATCCTGCGACGTACTGTCTGTAGGAGAATTGGGTCGATTCGTTCATTCCTCGGTGCCTGCGACTCTTCCTTGGAAGGCGAGAAACTGCTGTCAGATTCATCGGGCTCCCATATAATTTCCTCTTTTTCTTCTTCAGATGCCATTGGCATGGGAATCTTCTTAGATCTTTCTGCGATCTCTGCCTCTATTTTCCAATCCCCTTTACTTGCAACTTCATGTTTTTGGATCACGGAATGTACGGACTCATGTCGGTCAGGTATGCTCGCGTGCTTCGTCGCCTTAATCGAACGAGTTTCAGCCTGAACTTTTCGATCCAGGGTAGGTGTTGGTTGGTCCAGATGAGGGGACTCTGCCGTCCAGTCCAAAAGAGGCCCATTCTTCCCAGCTTGCGGAGGCCTCGCCCAGGAGTCAATGGTCGGAATCTGAGCGGAACTGCTTTTCTGAGGGAGATCACGATTTGACGAATCCGGGTATGTCGACGTCGAAAGCGCCGCGGTTTTCCTCGCAGATTTGGATACGGCTCCCGGTCTAGGCGCAGACCCGTCATGCTTGATTACTGTGTCAACATTTCTTCCACAGATCCACATAAAGAGGGCCGCAGCAACCCAACATGCCCGTGAAAGCAGCACAAAACATGAGACTTTTGAATTTACCTTGTTATTTCCCCATAGCTCCTCGTTTGACTGATCTCTTAAACCGTGTTGGTCGAGGGTGAATTCAGAGGGGTCCACGAAAAGGTCTCCCCGCGTCGTCTTTGAAGACGGTATAGCAGACGGACATCTCCTTACTCGAATTGGTTGAGCTTGTACATCTTCCCCATCCACGCCAGGACCCAGGTTCAACTCCGCTTCCAGCCATGCCTGCCGTCGATGTTCCACCAATGCACCATGCTTTATGTAATTTTTGACCCTCTTAGACTCTTTCTTGGGGTACCTTTCGGGAACGAAGGCATCGGCGACGGATAGATAGGGTCGGCAAAGCGGTTTCGGACGGTATACATGGACTGTTCTCCATGGGGTCGAGAGTGGGCGGAGGAACTGACGCTGCGGGGGCAGAGACAGCCGCAGTAGCATCAATTGGGATTCGGCGGGAGGTCGAGGAGGGTCATGAGGATGGATTCGGCGGAGGGGGATGCGACGTCGACAGAGGGGAAGTTTTGCGATTTACGGTTTGCGATTTTGGCGATTTGGCGCGCGAAAACAAATTCGGGAGCTTCCCGTCGCCGACAGCTTCACGCGAGGTGCACGTGACCTGAGCCCGCCAAGAACTTCGTCACCAGGCTGAGAGCTCAAGGTAACGACGACAATTGCAGCCGGGAAGCTTCGCCTTGCTCCCAGTCCCATCTGACCAACTCTTACGAACACACCACCCCTACACAAAACACACACAGAGCACAGCCTCCTACAAACGAATAGCTACGGCATTACTCAGTACCGCTGAAGACTACGTTTACCGTTGCCTCAACACGGCGAGCCAACCTCACATCAACGGAGCTCTCACGCTCTTAACCGACCCACGCCGCATGCGCAACCCAAACCTAAAATAAACTCTCCGAACGACAAACCTCCTACATAATCCGACCTCCCTGCTCTACAAAATTACACCTACGACCACTTCTACAATCACACCTACCACCACATCAACAATGCCAGCCGACGACCCCCCTAAACCCGAAAACCCAAACCCAGACCCCTCCAACGACACCAGCAGCGGCAGCCACAACACCTCTTCCGGCGGCCTCTCCGGCTGGGCAATCTTCCTAATAATCCTGCTCGTCCTCGTCGCCCTCAGCGCACTAAGCTGGTTCCTCTACCTGCGCCTCCGGCGCACCCGCTCCCAATCCGTGCCCTCGTACCCTTCTCCCGCGCCCGCCGGGCCGCTGGGATGGATCCAGCGGCAGTGGTCTGCGGTTAGGAATCGGCGGTTTGCGAGTGGGGCGGGGTATGAGAGTACTGGGACGGGGTTGAGTGGTGGTGTTGGGGGAGGGAGGAGCGGACGAGGGCAGAGGGGCCAAGGGTTGGATCCGGATGAGGCGTGGGATGCGCGCGTTGGGGTTGAGGCGGATATTTATGGGGATGCTGCGACGAGAGGCGGTGGCGGGACGGGGTATTATGAAGAGCAGGAATTGGGGTTGCATGCGCCGACGAGTTATGCGGGGGGTTTTGGAGGGGTGGAGGGCGGGTATGATGAGGAGAGGGGTAGGAGTCGGAGTCGGCATCGCGAGGTTGATGAAAGGTATGATGAGGAGATGGGACGGGTTGGCGGCGGTAGTGCGGCGGCGGCGAGGAGTAATCCGTTTGGCGATCAGGCCGAGCCGAGTGATATGAGTTTGAGGGGGGTTAGTCCAAGGCCGTATGAGGGTGCTGATAGGACGGCTGGAGCGGCGAGTGAGCTTAGTCCTACGGAGAGGAAGAGTATGTTTAGGGAGAATGTGTAGGGTTGTGGATTGATTCTCTTTTTTTTTTTTCGACCTTTCAACCTTTCATTCATACCCACTCTGCCCAGTTGGCGATATTCGGTACGAGTAACATTAAAGCGCTGGAAGAATTCGCCTTGGAATTATGGGAACGGCTACTGCAAGAGCTACGGCTGATGGGGCTGGATTGGTCTCAGTGTGTATGAAAGTCTTCAAGAATGGCGTTTGGAGTTCTCTGTGGGCCTTCTTGTATACATACCTAGGGATATGGACACATTTCCTCACATCCAACTTATTCTTGAGCCAGAGGGAGTTTGATGAGCTTGCAATCACAAGAGTGAAAGAATGGATGAGCTCACAGATATGAATTCAATTCAGTTCAATTCAATTCAATTGTATCTCCCCTTGAAATCCTTCCCGACCCCAAATCCCCACTTTCCCGCATGACGAATCCCCTCGTCAGCCATCAACGCATCAAAACGCATCAAAACCCCAACCCAGCCCATCCCTCCCCAGAAAAAAGCAGCTGCAAAATTGGTATCATGAAACTCATCTACAAACAAAGCCGCAGGCAGGCTAAGCGAAAGCACATCTCCCAAAACAGGGAGTTTTCTTCAAATCAAAGATAGAGAAAAGAAAAGAAAAGATGAAAGAAAACGGAGGTCGAAACAAATCCAAATAGTTTCCTCCCATATTGCATAGACCTTCGTATTCCCTTTACCTGGTCCCCGTTTGTGTGAATCTCTCGATAAATGGGGGGATTTTTATGTTTCCCAAATGCCAAGGTGTCGACTGTGAATGTGTGAAGTGAGAAGGTGAGAAGGTGAAGTGAGGCGTGTGAGGTGAGGTGGAGAATCAAAGAACTCCAAATTCCCCCTCCCTCACACCCCCTTCCGACTCTGACTCCTCTTAAACCTAGCTCTACTAGCCGCCCTCCCCAACCTACCACCCCTCTTCTCCTCGGGCACCGCCAACCCACCATCCCCCAACCCGGTACCCTGCCTCCCCCTCCCCCTCCCCCTCTCCTTCCCCCTCGCCCTCTCATCCGCTAAAAACCTCCTCCTCTCAATCCTCCTCTGCTCAACCACATCCTGACTCAAATGACCAAACCCATTCCTGCGCTTAAAGCACGCCTCAAGCAACCCGCTCGCATCGAGCAGCTTCCGCGGGATTGTCTGTACGACCTGGAAAACCTCCATGTCGTCGCGGACGTTGCGGATTTCCAGCTCGCCGACTTTGAAAATCGCCATGGCGATGCGGAATAGGGTTTTGGAGCCCTCGTAGAAGAACGAGTCCCAGACGCGGAGCACCGTTTCGATGGGCAGGTTGCCGACGAAACACGACATGAACCAGGCGGTGGTGGCGAGCGAGACGGTCGGGAGCCGCGTCACAGAGCCCGAGCCTGGATCCTCTTGCATGTCGTTGATTTTCGTCCACACGCCGGGCATGCTTTCGCGGATGCAAGTCATCAGAACGCCAATGTCGACGTTCGCTTCTAGGACTTTGGCGTGCGTGCCGGGGAGGTGCTCGTTGGTGATGATGTTGAGCAGGATAAACGCTTTTTCCTCGTCTTCGTCGAGGAAGAGGAGGAGCAAGCCGGCGAGGAAATTGAGAGATTGGCAGTAGCCGATGGACGGGTTGTGGACGGCGAATGACTGCAGAACGCGGCGGAGGGCGCGCAAGATGGAGGTTTCGGGGATGACCGAGTCGTGGGGGATGCGCGGTTCGCCCCTTTCGTCGACGGAGGGTTTTCGGACGTCTGAAGGGTCAGAGGAGGGATCGGGTTTGAAGCGGATGTTGTCGGGGAATGTGCGGTTGAGGTCGCGCTCTATGTGCTCTTTGTCATTTTCACTTAGTTGACCGTTGCGGACTTTGTCCACAAGGTCCCAGTAAAGGCCTGGTGCTTGTGCCAGGCGAGAGGGGCCGCCAGCGTACCAAAACCATGCCGCACCGCGCCAGTCTGGGGGTATGCCTTTTCGGATGTAGCGTTTGGCTTTGTCTGAACGGAGGGGGAAGCGGATGGGCTTTTCGGTGGAGAGGCCGTACTGTTTCATATAGCCCATCCACTTTTTCCTTCTCCGAGCTAGGTATTCCTCGTATCCAACATTCCAGCCATCATACTCGTCGACGCTGACGTACTGGCTTGCTTTCTTGAAACCATATCGATCACGGGGTATATCTTCGGGCTTTGGCCTTGGTTCTCGTAAGGGTGCGTACGGAAACTTGGGGAGAGGTGGTAGCGCTGGCGGTTGTGGTAATGCCGACGGTTGCGGTTTTTGATCGTCGTCGTTCTTGTGTGAAGCATGTACGAACATCTGGGTCGAGCTGCGGGCGTGTTGTATCTGCGGAGCTGGAGGTAAAAGCTGGTCGTCCTGTTTTGGACTCTGTCCTGTTTCTCGATCCACCTTTTCATTTTCCACACTCGCCCGCCTGAGTATTGGAGGGACAGGAGGCTTTGAATCTGCTTCTGCCGTGGCATCGGCAAGTTTTCCTTCTATCGTTGGCGCAGGAGTTGGATCATCTTCAAAGCCGTGTGAATATAATGAGATGGTATCCTCCACGCTCATCGTCCGTTCTCCTTTGGTGGCATGTGCCCGATTGAGCATATCGAGATCGCTGAAGGAGCTTGCCTTGGTCACGACGCTGCTCCGCTCAGTATCACTGGGGTCCAAAAAGTTCGAAGAAGCTATTGTCCAGTTTGAACGAAAGCTCGACCGTATTTCTTCTGAAAGTCCTGAACTTGGCAACTGTTCGCGCGTTATGGACGATCGTGTGCTATCTCGCGCGTACGGCCCTCGATCTGGACGGTATATGGAATTGAGTCCTCGATTACTTGACCGCAACGAGGCAAAGTCTGGTATTGATGTGGAAAATCGGAGGGGAGGTAATGTCGGTTGATGTGCGGAATTTGTTGTCATACCCCGGGATCTTGTCATGGTCGAAGAGAGATTTGGACTATTTTTCCTGTTCTCTGGCCGTCGTATGGACTCTGGTGAGTTTTGTGATGACGACCGTGATCGGCTTGTGTCTTTCTGAGGTGTCGAGTCGACTGATGCTGGCTCTCTCATTTTCGGACTCCCTCCATCTGGAGTAGTATCCCCTCTCATCTGTCTCTTGCCCATTGGGAGTGGAGGTGGAGGCGGAGGAGCTGTGGAGGAGTCCATGGGACGAAGATTGTGTAGCGACGCCTTGCGCGGCGGGTACTTGGTAGGTGTGGTCGGGGAGGACTGGGGAGGCGAGGCTCGTTCGCCACGCTGGTTGGCATCTGTGCTCTGTTTTCTGAAGGGATCAATAATGTCGGCCACAGGGCTCTTCGCTGGACTTCCGTAAGCACTGGGCGAGGCTGAGCCGCTGGCAATCTGCGGCGAGAAGGGGATGTCGAGCTCCTGATATAGCCATTGCTCCGTCTCTTTCGCCAGGGAGGAGGATATGCCCAGTCCTGGAGGAGCTCGCGGACTCCTATCATCGATTGCGGGTGGCATTGCAAGGCTGGCAGCGTGGTTCGGCGTGCACGCTCAGGCTGTGCAGCCTTGGCCGGCTCTGTGGTTGTCCGAGAAGACCAGCGGTTTTCTGCATTCCAAAGTTTAACGGAGGTTTTTGGTCGGACAGGGCACGTCGGATTGGCGGCTCCGCGTTGACTGTGGTGAGCGTGGGTGTTGATGTCTGGGGTACAGGGAACAGTGGGGCTCCTATCCTGGCAAGACTCTCTGTATGGCCATCAAGAGCAGCGCAACCAGAAATTAGATGTCGACGGATTGCTGCGAGTGGAGCGAGAACGGGCGGAGGAGATCTCGAGGCGAAAACGAAGTGCGAAAGGGCGCGGGTTTGCTGCAGAAGTTGCGGCGATGCTCGACGTTGGTTTGGGAATCCCCCCAAGTGTCTCGGAGATGAAAGCTCTCACGCGTCGCGTCAGAAACTGACAGCTTGCACCGCACGCCACAGCGCCACACACACCATTGCACAGCAGAACCGCTGCAGAAGGGGAGAAGCCGACCAGAACCATGCCGCAATAGGCAAAGGACACGCCCAGGGCTGGGTGGAGATGAACTGCCCGCCGCAACGTAAATAACACCAACATCACGCGTCCATCAGGCTGTCAAACTGTCAAACACGCAACGTCCAACAGTGCTGGAAAATCTGCTGCAGAACTACCAATGACCACTGCTACTCAAAGCAACACCGACGATAATCTGATATAACTATTTGGACGCATCGTAATCGCAAGAGCAAGGAATCCAACAACACGTCTGGCGGCACAGATTTCCCATATCACGCCAACTATCACCACTTGGACGCGACGACGCGGCAAAGCCAGCATGCCGAAGTCATCCCGCACTATCTGGCCAAAAGCAGGATTTGGAAGAATGGCAGAAATCACATGTTCAGCGCCATTTATTGAAGATACATCAGTCAAGTCTCTGTTCCCTACTCATACTGCCAGTCTCTCGGCCACAACCATTCCAGTATCATTCCTCACTCTCACCCACCTCAATACAACAACAATTGCGTGTATCTTTTACACTACGTGGAATTGTAGATAAATGGATACTTGTATAGCCATCAATTACGTCCTTCAACACACTCTCTCCATTGCAAGCCCACGTGCAGCAAACAAACCACCGTTCTCTCCTGTCGTCGCCAGTTTCCATATCCTCGTCCCTCGTTCAACTTGACACACAAAATCCATCTCATCCTTTCTTTCCGGAAACGTTCAGTCCCTAGGTTTCACCAGCATCAGCTCCCACGGATCTCCCCTCCTCTTAACAGAGCTACTATTACCCCATCCGTCCCCTCCCTTCACCCCTCTCCTCGCCCCACCCAAACACCAGACCGTTAGCGAAAAGGTTTATGGGATATCACATATACCCCGCCCCCAAAAGAACGACGACAAATGGAATCAGTTCCGTAGTAGTAAGTAGCTGAAATGCGGAAGCGAAAGATTCCTATAGGGCAAGATAGCAAAGAGTCATTATCCCCATTTCCCATTTCCCGCGCCAGTGGCTTGCTTCATGCTCCCAGCCCATCAAGACGTGAAAAGAACCCGAAAACGCCCGCGTCTGATGCATAAACACGTGATCGTCGTCTGTCTTTCTTTCTGGACCTTCCAGCTGCGCCTTTTGGACGTATCGTGTCTGCATTCGCTTCGATCTTGCTTGTTGGTCCCTAAGCGAAATAATCCTCGTGGCGAATCATGCAAAAGTGTCCATCTCGTAGCTCTCGGGAGCAGCGAGTCCATGTTTGTCGCTACCCTGCTCTCTCGGTATCCTACTTGGCGGCCATTCCCCCGAGCTTCCACGCCTAAAACCGAATCCGCTATAGTCGGTCCTGTGCTTAGGGGTTCATAGAAGATGACAAGCAAGCTTCATACGTGGGTCGAAGATAGCCAGTCATGTATCGTCCAATCCACTGCACTAAATAGCAGGATACAACGTCCTCTCCTTCTCATACCTAGCAATCGCATCATCACTCCTCCTGCTCCCAAGCGGACTCGCCTGCCCTTCCCTTCCCGACGGCGTCGACCGCCCACTCCCCTTCAACGGCCGGCTGAAATTCTCCGCGCCCTCCTTTTCGCTGTGATCAGACGCGTTCGTCGCGGTATGGCTCTGCAGACTGCTTTCGTGGTGGCTCGCAGGACTGCTGGTCGAGTTACGGCGGGAGGGCGTTGAGGAAGCTAGGAAAGAGGGTAGATTAGCTCTCCGCCAGAACGTTCGCGGGTCCGTCCGTGAATCTGTCCGCTGGTGCGAGTGCTTGCCTGCAGGCGGGACGAAGTCGCGGGGAGAGGTTATACGATCGCTATCGCTACCGGTGTCTTCGTTGTCGAAGAACGAGACGCGGACGGGGGTGCTGCGGCGGCGGTCGTCGCTGTGTTCGCGCGAGATGCCAAACGCAGAGCGTTGCGAGGTGGGGATGTACGAGTTGCGGTTCGCGGCGGCGGCGGGAGGCAGGCTGGTGGGTCGTGGGGAGAACGGGGGAGAGTCGTAGCCTTCTGCGACTGGGCTTACGAAGCCGGGACCCGCGAAGTCGATGCCCTTTTCATGAGCGTTTGCGAAGCTGGTGGGGGGGACTATGGGACGCTTTTCGTCGCTTACTGGGACCAGATTTGTGTCGTTCGAGTCGTCGGCGGGTTTGGCGTCTCCGGTTCTGTTTCTCTCGGAGTTGAATTTGAAACAGCGCAGTTGTTTGACGCGGTTCGTAAGGACGCTGCCGTCGCGGGAGGTGAAGGGAGAGGTGAAGGAGTGGGAAAAGGTTTGCTTGAAGAAGCGGGAGAAGACAGTGCGGAGTGATGGTGCGCAGGCGCAGATGATTCCAAGGTTTGCTTCAGCGATCGCGACTATGTAGGCATTGAAGCCCCAGTAGGTGAGGTTGCTCGACATTGGGTCGAACGCCCTGTACAGGTAGTATGTGCGAGCGCATCCAGCGCCGACGACACTGGTAAAGTGTTAGTCGTTGCACATGTTCGTCCATGGGAAGATACATACAGCAGTCCGAGGCCGAAGATGACGTATAGTCCAACCTTCTGGCGCCTAGGGACTTGAAGCTTGGAGAGGAGGCGAGCTGGCAGGATGACGCTGTAGAAGTCGGTCACGACGCTAAAGGCAGCGCTGACGACAGTGAGGTCCCTTTCCAATTCCCGAGGAGCACATTTGTAGTCTCCCCTGTACATGATATCGAATCGCAGCCAATGCGCCTGGACAGGGTTGCAATTGAAGATGAGAGTCGGGATGAAGGCAACTGTACAAGCGACGACAAAGCCCATGGCTGCCCACAAGCTCCATTTGAACTTCTTGCCACATGTTCCAGCGACGAGGCGGCGGTAGAGAAGCAGGACGGAGAGTTTGGTGAAGCCGGTGGTAAGGAGGAACATCATTTCGATCATCCATGACCACTGGAGGAGCCGTCAGATCGACGAAAAGAGGTAATGCGAATTGGCGCCCATTGCTGGAGTGCAATTGATCATGGTGTGTGATCATTGCTGGGCATTGACAAGAGGACGGTGTAGCAATGCTGAAGAAAGGAGAAGACATACGAAGGCGCCCTTGGAATAGACATAGTATGGGACATCCCACATGTCACGGTCGAAGCCATATTTCTCAGTGCCTAATGTGGTCATTAGCGAAAGCTGCTGTAAGCAGTAAGGCTCATCACTCACTCAGCAACACAAAAACAGTCTGTGCTACGGCAAAGCCCTATAGAGGTCAGAATAACAGTCAAAGTTTGGTCGCCTATCAAGCATACCCATGCGATGACAATGAACAGATCGTCAAGACCAGTCTTCGTCTTCAACCGCAGCGTCCTCGAGATTATGCGAACGCCCAGGAGAAGTGTGGTGATGACCTGGACAGTGATGGCATACGCGGGCATCCAACGTCGCGGATGGACGCCTTCGGTCGGCCATGGTGGCAGCGGGATTTCGATTGCAGACATTCTGACAGTCTGTCTCACTGCCAGGTAGATAGTGAGAAGAGCATTTGCGGGAGACGTTGGATAGCACGGCGGAGCGGGAGGACCATCAGGTGGTGTGGGTGTGGTGGGAGTGAGCGTGAGCGTAAGATGAAAACTTACAAGCACTGAGCAGGTGGATCAGAGCGCAGACTTGACTTGACTGGCAGAGCAGGTTACAGCCGCAGCTCATCCCAGATCGGAAGAGTGATGCGCGTGCCCGATGCTTCAACAGGGGCTGCTGCGCCTGTGATACACTACATGGACGGGCTCTCTCCCAGCCGAGGGTTCCTGGTACGGTAAAGGCGGAGGAAAGCCGAGAGGTTGGGCAAACAAGGCGAAAAGGACGATTGGAGAAGTGCGGGAAAATAACAGAGAGCTGCGTGATGTTGCAGCGATTGCTGCGATTGCTGCGATTGGGAATGTTTTGGTGGTGGGAAATTGGGTCGATGCGAACCACTACCTTAAATCTCCCACCACCACAACTACAGTACATCTCGACTTACTATTCAGGTGCTCAGCGAACAGACGGGAAGGTTTCTGCTCCTCCACAGGCAGTAGCATGCTGTCACTGCGCCCCACGGTCCGTTGCGCAGCGGGACACTGATGAGACTGGACCCGTCCGTGACGTCCAGCCTCAGTATCAGATCGCCAGCATGGAAGGTCTGCAAATCATCTTCTGGCAAACCAGCAGCTTGAGGGAACAGACGCAACAGAACGGCTTCCTAGCCAGGCTAGGCTTAGAGGGTTTCATTCGCATATGCGCACTTACGCAAATCGCACGCTCAGCAGCCTCGAGCTGTGGAGGAGCACCTCCATGGAAATATATTGCGGCACCACCACCCTTCGAATCGGCCTCCTCCGAGCAGAGGCATCAATTTCTGCCGTACCCAATATACTTAACACTGTCGGCATGAAATTCGACAACCTAAAGTGTTACAATTCTTCTCATCCGTCCGGCGACACTATTGGAACTGGAAGACACGACGCCAGCCGGCTCCTACACGTACAACAGGAAGGGTAGCACAACGAGACATGGAACAGATCCGTTGGTTTCCACGGACCGACCACCCGCAATCCTACGAGGTGTGGGGGAGACTATTGCTGATCGTCCTCCAGGGTTTTGGGTTCGTTGTCCAAGTTCGTTTCCCTTTTCCTGTCAAAGAATGGCGCTCAACGCTACGCTACTCTAACCTCAAGAGATCAATGCGCAAAAGAGATATTGAGTCGCCAACCGCAATTGTCATTAGGGTTCCAATGCTATATAGCCTCCGGAGAGCTTTGAGGAAGGGACCCTGTAGTCGGACGTCAGGTGTTCGTAGCGCAATATGGCCATGCCTTGCTGGCATACCCAGCGTGTCAGCCAGCAGGGGAAATGACAAGGAGCCTTGTGGGTTGGGAGACCAGCGTTGCAGTCGATTGCGGGAATTCTCCGCAAACATGGCCGAGGCTGGCGACGGTAGAGCGTCTGAAAGAAGCGCACATGATCTTTCATACTGCTTCTGACAGACAGCGTGATTTCGCCCCACTGGTGACTGGGAGGGAGGCCATCTTGAACCGGAGAGGAAGAATGAGGTGATGCGCGAAACGCTGACGATTGCGCGCAGCGAATGAAGAGATGTATGAGGTGCTATATTCAACGTAGAAATAAGGTTGCATCCGAAGGGCTCAAGGCCCATAGACCTGGCGTGCGTACTATACTCGGTAGATGCAGCGACGGAAGAAGCTGCGAGGAAAACCTCAAACTCGACAACCCTGCAGGTGGAGTCCTGACTTCTGGGGAAGACGCTGCAAACCCGCCAAGCCCAGTGCAAACATCCCAAGTCTCACGTGAATGCCGCCAGTGAGGCGGAACATCATTAATCCGCCCAGCGTCCTCACCTCCCTGTCAAGAAATCCTGAGCTCCAAGATTCCGCGCCGCAACCAAGCAAGCAAACAACCACCACATCAAACCTCACTCCACGCTCTCCTTCACACATCCTCCAACCCATCAAAACCGACATACCTCACAATGGCCCAACCACGCGGCGGCGGCTACAGCCTCAAAGGCGGCAAAGTCCAAGACAGCTACGTCCGCTCCGTCTACCAAGCCCTCACCTCCGCCGACAACCGCACCGCCGTCACTGCTGTCGGTCTCTTCGCTGTATGTGTATTTCCTGGCGCTGAGACTCATCTCTCATGAGAGAGTTGTGTATGCAGTTTGCTGATGAATGATCGATCAATCGAGTAGGCTGGTGTCGCGTTCCTTAGCAGCAGCTACAGCGAGCTTTTGCTTCCTCCTTAAATAAGCCATGGAATGAAAGAATAAGCGCGCCAACGTCGTCTCGATGATGCGGCTGTGCTGCTTCATAGATGCGACGGGTGATGGACGATTGAGATCCTAGGGACACAATGATGGATGGAGATGGACAGGCGTGATTCAAGCAAGAGATGGGAAACATTCCGACTGTACAAATAAACACACAGCTTGGGGAGACGCTGTGGGGATCGAGTGTACTATATACAAGCATTACTCCGGCGTTCCGAGTCTTGAGCCAGCGATGGTGTCGGCCATCGGCGAGCGGATTGCATCTACGTTAGTCCATACGAAAGAATATGGACTTCTTCCCTCTCACAACGTTTTCGTGCCATCGAAGTCGAGTACATCATACCCATATGTGTTTACTGGAGCTGCTGTCTGCGCTTTTGCTTTTGATTTTGATTCCTTGTCCAGAAGTCTGCAAGAGTCTCACGCATGTTCTACATGCGCTTCTCCTCCATCCATCCCTCCATCCATCCCTCCATCCATCCCTCCATCCATCCCTCCATCCATCCCTCCATCCAAACGGGACGCCTCTCATCAAGAGGGTCTCGTATGCCACGATCCCAGTAGTATGGGCGGTTCACGGTTCAATTCTCAATAAAGGCCACTCAGCACGAACACTCCCTCCAAGAGATCTGCGATAAGAGAAAATGTTCAATTACAATCTACCTTATCTCACCTAAAAACCCCAAAATTCATCCCCAAGAAAAGTTAAAAGTCTACCTAAACACGCCCCTTGGTCGAACTAGTATGGCCAAGACGTTCGCATCGGGGTAGATGAGAGAATCAGAGAATCAGAAAAACACAGCACACAAGTCGCATGCCGTACAAGAGAATACCTCGGCTGGCTGGCTGCCCGCTTGGCTGGCTGTTGCTAACCGGTAAAATGATGCACCTGAGAATATACATACGCCTAATACGTCGAAGTAAAAAAGCCAGCTTTTCGCAGAGTAGAAAAATCCAATCATGTCTCGGTGATGCGTGAAATGTGAATGCTGTGTTGCGGAGAAGATTAGATATGAGAAGGTAGGCAGGCAGGTGGTAGAAGCGAAAAAAAGGGGGAATGAAAAAGAGGGTTAGACTTCTTGTATCCAGACCTACACATCACGGATGTTAGCAATCCATTCCCGCAAAAAAAAAGGGGGGGGAACAAGGTCGAAACTCACCTCCATCTTCCCCATATCACTCCTCTCCCTCCTCGCCCCTGCCTTACTCGCCTGAATAGCCATATCCAAATCATCCTGATCGCTCATCGTAATCATATCCTCATCATCCCTTATCTTAACCTTAAAGTTAGTCCTCAGCCCAAACTTGATGCGGATCTGATCCACGAAATCGCGGAACTCGACCGCCGTGCCGATCATCACGTAGCGCGTATCCTCGGCGTGCACCTTGACGCGGATCTTGCGGACGCTCTCACGCTCGGGCGCCGGCCGACGGGAAGAGGCGCGTTGTTGTTGTTGTTGGGCAGGGGGAGGCGAGGAACGGCGCGAGCGGCGTGTATTCATCATTTCGAACTCGGCGTCGTCGACGTCGTCGTAGTCGTCTTCTTCCTCCTCCTCGATGTACGTGTCGCGCATGCGCGAGTTTTGTCCTCTGCCACGGCCGCCCGACGCTCGCGAATTGCGTTCACTGTACATGTCGTAGACGTCGTCGGGGTAGCCATCGTCGTCAAACTCCTCGACACGTCGCGGCGGCGGCGCTCTTCGTCCGCCGCCGTTGGAGCTGGCGCCGCTTCTCCGGGCACCACCAGAGCCGGCGCTGTCGCGGGAGCGGCCGTAGCCGTTTGACTGGGACTCGTTGCGTTGGGGTTGTGAGGGTCGCGGCCGTTCGGACATGGAGCGTTGAGTTCCTATCCGCGGGCGGTCGGAGGACTGGTCGAAGCCTGCTACGCTGAGGTCGAGAGGACGGGGTTTGGGACCACCACCTCTTACTGATTCTGCGCGGGACATGCCGCCAGTTGGACGTTTGTCTGGAGATGGCTTGTCGTTTTCTGGGGGTGGGGTGGGCGGGAAGACGTTCCTTTGGAGTGGTGGTTCGGATTGTTGGCGGGCTCTGCTGGAGATGCCTGGTTTGACGAGGTTGGTTGCTGCGTATGAGATCTTGTCGTCCGGTCGGTCATCTTTGGCGTTGCCCGGGTCATTCATCTTTTTTATTTCTGCTCCAGCGAAGCCGGTGAATGCATTGTTTCGGTCCGTCGCTGCCACAAGACGTGCCTTTCCGAGGTAGTCTTTCGTCTTCAAATTCTTGACTTTGGCTTCGTTCGGTCGGTAGACGATACCAACGGGTATGGAGAAGACAGTGTAGCCCTGTCTGAGTTAGCGAAATCCGACGCCATGGTATCAACTCGCTTACCTCTGCTTGCTCTCGTATTGCCTCATCTATCACGTCGTGGTCTGGGACAACTTTTTCTTTTGCGGCGAAGGAAAGATCTTGCATGCCCGCATCTGTCTGTTGAAGGTAGATATAGCATAGGCCACGATTGAACAGTACTTCGCAGGAGTATAACTTGAATTTCAGACCCAATTGCTCGTAGTCAATGTTGTTGTTGCCCCTCAGGTAGAGGAGAGTGTCGTTGAAATTGGCCAATGCCTCCTCAAAGTCTCCCATAAGGAAGTTCGACACGCCCTGCTGGAAGTAGGCCACGGCGAGGTACTGGTCCAGCTTGATAGCCTGGAGGTAGAATTGAACCTAGCATTGTTAGCCAGGCACATTGCCCATGAGCCTGCACCACATACAGCTTTTTCATGTTCGCCCAAAGTGGCATGGATGACACCGCAATTGAACAGGATCTTCGATGTATCCGCAATCGACTCGAACGACTTCAAGGCCTGGTCGAACTCATTGTTGTCGTACCGCGCGAGGGCCGTCACCCACGTCTCGATTTCCTGCCGCCAGAATCAGCACTCGTCCCATCCACGATATTTTTCAACTGGCCTACCTGCTTGAGAGACATGCTGTGCCTTCCGAACGGCTACTCTGCTCTTGAAAATGGTTCGCTGCCCCGACCTATATGCAAGCGCGGGCCGGAGCGCTTGGGAATCCTTGAGGATGGGGCGGTCCCTGCCTGCAGGATACAGATGGGAGAGATTCCAGGTAGAGCGGAGAGGAGACTCGCGTGGTCTTCTTTACGGTGCGAATATTCTCGGTGTGGTTGTGCGAGGCGGCTTGCGTATATGCGGATGGTTCACGAGAGTCACAGATATCCTGGCCAGCGGGATCGCGTAGGTATTAAGTCTATATTAGGTGGTGCCCACAGCTTTGGTCGTAATAGACGCCGGAGTCCGTCGCGGGTTGGTGGCTGCGGGGCGAGAGGAGGTCGGTCTTGCGGTTACAGAAAATAGCGGTGGTTAGGTAGGTTGTAGGGCAGAGCGAAGCCTTTTCCAGAACGATTGCTAGGCGATCCCGAGCGATGCAGGATCGAGTATAGCTGCACAAGGGCGTACAGGTGGGTTGCAGATCAGCAGCGACGTGACAGGAAGTCGGAAGAGACAGACGAAGAGGAGAAGAAAGACTCGTGAAAAGAAAGAGGGACAGCGTGAGAGAACTGGAGAGTGGAGACGAGAGAGACGAGAGAACCGAGTCAAGCAAGCGCCGGGCGGCAAGAAATGACAAGCACACAAAGCCAGCCGTCTGTGGATTCAACAGCACCAGCACCAGCGCAGCGCGTTTGGTGTATCTTGGAGTGCTCTGGCAATTACAGGCCAGATGCGGTGCAGGGCGGGCTTGGAGAGGATTGGCGCCGACCACAGACGTGGACTTGTGCACCAGGAATAGGAGCCCTGGGATGCTCTGGTGGGAGTCTGGGATGCCCTTGGGTGCCCTGGGGGGTGCCACAGTCCATCCAGCGATGCCACTGATGCCACTGCGAGCCTCCCGCCTGGTCGACATGCAGCGCGAGGTGCCTCAGACTGTGTGGGCGTGTCGTGCCGCGCATGGATCCGACGAGACTGTCCCACGAGGTGATTGGAGCGTGGACGAGCGTGGACGACTCCGAAGGAGCATGGCTACAGTGCAGGGCGGCTACGAGCACCACAGCACTGCTTGTGCATCCTTTGCGTGTCAGATGATGAAGCCATTCGGCTCGTTGCCGTCGTGACATATCTATCAAGTTATCAGGTATACATCGCCTCACCGTGGGCTGAGAATCTTGGTCGAGGGCTGTTCTGCGGCTTCGTTGCTGAGCTTGTGGAGGAGCTCCAATGTAGTCTGTCCCCCCTCAGGAACGAATGCAGTTACAGATTCGTAACGGCGCAGCTAGCACTCACCACTCGAGTCTCGTGATAACTAATAAACGCATTGAAAACAGCACCGATGTAGCCACTGGCATCTCTTGCTTCTGCTCGAGGCAGCTCATACCGCGACAATAAAGCTGGCTATGACCCCATCACGCCCCATTTCTGACGCCAACCAGCCTAAACCTGCTCTACTCGTAGTCTTGATGGTATCTCTCGTACACTGCAGAAACAACAGCTCGATGTTGAGAAACAGACCGTATGCCACGACTGCCTCCTGCAATCAAATCATAGCATTCCTCGATCTAGTTGCTCCTTTCTCTCTTCCCAAACCGTCTTCCCCGAGCACGAGCACACCGTCTTATCATTGTCCCACACACCGGCACTTCTCGCAATCACGCCCACCAGCGTATCCGGGTCTTGCTTGCTGAATTTTCCCTCTTGTTGTCTCGAAACTACAATTGCCCGTCCAATCATCTCCCACACCTGGATCGGCTTATCCACGAACACGCTCCCAATCCCGCTCTTGCTGACTTCGACAGCACCAAGCATTCCTTTGACAGGACTGCCCTCCCTCTTGGCTGCTTGGGCTCCCCACATGCCACCTACAGACTCGGCACCTTCCATAATGTCGCCTGCTTCCCGGATGGAAGCGTTGTATGTCCCAGGGCTGAGTCCACGGGTACTGATGTCGAAGATGGTCATGCTAGGCGCAACTTGAACTATTCGGACAAGACCGCGGACTTTGTCCATGACAGACTCCGAGTGGGTTTCCAGTATGCAAACAGCGGCACCTTGCAAAGTGTTAGTGGGCATGAAAACATGCAAAACGGAGAGGAAGGACCCACTATCTGCCGTTCCACTGCCTCGTAAGATTGCATCGCGTCCAGTTGACTGAATTGCTTCTACAATTGCTGACGGCGCGGCCGTTCCGAGCACTGATACAATCTGCTGTTGGAGGTCTCCGTTTACTTTGTTGATGCCTAAAAGTTGCGTGAGTGTGAGCCCATATACATAGGATAAGGGTGCTGCATACCAGCGATCTTATTGAGGGATGTCGAAACATCTTGTATGCAGCTTTCGCAGGTGAGAGGGACAGCAAAGGTGGTCTACTCTCCAGGTCAGTCTCAGTAGCACATTGCGTCAAATGGGCGACATACCTCAAACGGAGGGATCATGATGGAGAGATTTACAGCAGGCCAGCTTCTGATAGCGGTATGGAGAGAAGACAAATTGCAGATTCAAGGCACCAGGAGGTCGTGGAGGAGTCTGCTTGCAAAGGAGAACTCAACGCGATAAGTGAACATAATTGTGAAGCATTTGCAGGTGAGCAATGACGCTCTGGCCGAGGAATTTCTAAGCGGTTGTCCGTAGGGCTGAGTCACGTGGATGCTAGAAATATCTCTTGGCTTGAAGACGCGGAGATGCATTTCTCGCAACCGCACCACACGACGCATCCATCCCGACTCCGCCGCAAGCCCAATTGCCTCAATCGCGCCGAAGGTGAATGCCTCGATAACCCGCGAACTCTCTTCGAACCCCTCGGGGCTCTGTCAACATGTCTCAAGTCATAGGCCAGGTACTTCTTCACTCGACACTCGACAATCAATCCCAATAGCTAACTCTCCGCCGCAAGACCCGTCTCGCCTACTCGCGAACATGGCACCACCTCGCACTCCCTCCTCCCAACACCCCCGAAGCGCCCGCCTGCGGCCGCCTGGCGTCCCGCATCGCGCTCCTCCTCATGGGCAAGCACAAACCCATCTACGACCCGTCGACCGACTGCGGCGACTACGTCGTCATCACCAACTGCTCGAATCTTAAGGTCACGGGCAAGAAGAGGGAGCAGAAGATGTACTACACGCACACGACGCGGCCGGGCAGTCTGAAGAGTATGAGTATGGAGAAGCTGATGGATAAGTGGGGCGCGGGGGAGATCTTGGTCAGGGCGGTTAGGGGCATGTTGCCGAAGAATCGGTTGAGGGATAAGCGGTTGTTGAGGTTGAAGAGTAAGTTTGTTTCGTTCTGTCGAAGGCGTGGGCTGTGGAAAGGGTCGCTTAAAGCGTCTGGATTGCATAGAACATGATGTCCAAATTGCCCCCCTGACGAATGTTTTGCTAACTCCTCCAGTCTTTGAATACGACGCGCATCCATACGAGCAGAACATCTTGAAATACCCGAAGAAGATGACCGTGTTGGACTTCCCTGAAGTGAAGGAGGCGATATCATCGCAACCGGTGCTGGAGCAGCCTGCAGTTGCAGAGAAGTAAATGTTGATAGTGTACAAATAGCATGGCACGGCGTTCAATGGCATATACTTCTTCACTGCGATCTCGTCGAGTCACCAAAGTTTCGTAGATACCTCATTCAGGAATCAAAACTTCCTGTCTGCATGCTGAAGCGTCTGAGCGCCCCAAGAGCATTGCATCCAACAAAGCAAGGTGTCTTTCCATCTGTATTATAAGGCAAAACACTAGGTATTTGATATCAGATGATGATGTTAACTAGTTTGTCCGCGGAATACTTCTCCTGTCAAGATTTCCAAACACATCGGTTCACGAAAAGCCATCACGTATGATCAGACCAATTTGTATAAAAAGATTTTTTGTTTATTTTTCCGTTTCTTCGTAAACAACATCCCATCCCAATTTTCTGTACAGAAATCTCAAAAACTAAAAACTCCAATGCTCTATGCAGCCAGAAAATGCAATTGGTCGAAAATATCAGAAAGGTATAAGGCATGACAACCGAACAATCAATGATCCCCATGTCTACGACTGCCAACTACAACTTGGACTTGGGTCCCTTGCGAGTGACAGTGCACTCGATCAGGCCGTTGGGGTTGGACTGAGGAGCAAAAACCTCGGCGTCCTTGCCAGTGTTCTTGAGGCCCTTGTGCCAGCTAAGATCTGCGAATTGTTAGCCCCTATCCAGAGTTTCGTGTTGGAGAAGGCAAAACTTACTAATCTCAAAGTAATGCTTGTTAGGCAAAGAGTAAGAAACCGCCTCAACAAGTGGCGCCTTGGCCAAAATCTGCTCCGACATCTTATACATGGTATTCTGCACACTGGCCGAGTTGTCCTTAGCGAAAGTCTCCATGGTGATGGTCCTCGCATCCACAAACGCCTGATCGAACTTGGGAATCTCCTTCTTCACGTCCGCGAGCGTGGGGAATAGCGACCATTGCCAGTGCGCCTCGACGCTCGTCGACAGAATGCGGTCCCAGGTCTCGGGAAGCTGGGTGTACTCGTCGCGGTGGAAGCCGTAGAAAGCAGAGCCCGTGCTCTTGAGGACCAGAAGGTCCTTGATGCCGCTCTTGAGGGAGATGCCCTTGCCCTCGCGGGCGACTGCCTCAACCAAGCGTGTCTCTTCGCCGTCGCGGAAGAAGCTGTGTGGGTGCGGCTTGCCCTCGACGGTCATGCGGGACCATTTGTGCACGATGACCTTGACGTGGGCGGCGTGGATGTGGCTGTAGGTTTGCACGAAGTGGTCGCTGACGATGGCGGCGAAGAGCTCGGGGGGAGTGACGGGGTTTTGCTTGGCGAGGATGTAGCAGGTCTGCTTTTGGGTGTCGGTGGCTACGACGACGGAGTTGTCGGCGGCGGTGTAGCTGTGAGTGTTAGGAGAGGGGTTGTTTTTGGTTTGCTGGAAGGGGAGCTTACGAGGTGTCAATGTCGCCTTCGAGGAGGATGCAGACGGTCATCTCGACCACGGACTGGATGCCGGTGGAGGGATCCTTGTGGACCTTGTAGAGGCGGATGTTGTCCTTGCCATAGCGGGCGTAGCTGAGTTCAGACATTGCGATGGATTGGAAGTAGAGATGTTTTGGAGGTTGAATCGAAGCTTGAGAGCAAGTAGCTAGAAGACTGCAGAGTCAATTGGAAGAGTGCTGGTGAATTGCTGTAGTGGATTGAAGCTGTGAAGCTGTGAAGATGTGCTGAGTGCTGGTGATGATGAGAAGCTCTTGTCGCGGTTTACGCACGCAACTATATACCTCTACCTCGTTATCAGACGATCAGAGCTACGGCGGAGACCACCGCAGAGTCGGCAGACAGAGGCGCAGATTTACTTTTGCAGGGCCCGAGCAATGAGCGTTCGGCAGCGATTTTGCCGTGGTCGTGGTTGGTGGACGTCGCCCTTCGGAGCTGGCCGATGGGTGCTCGGTGGCTCGATGGCCCAGAACTTCAGGCCTCATACAAGAAAAATCTGGGGTCCTCCTCGCTCGATGAACCGCGCGACAGTGATCAACCATGCACGAACCCATCGAGATCCCGCCATGATGCCACAGACGCTTCATGGAAGACTCTGCAATCTGCAGAATGACCAGAGTTGTGTGCTGGACTTCGCCGAGTTCAACCTCTGTGATACCGCCATCGATAACCCGGCCGAATCTGAGAGGCCGGACTCTGCGCCGATGGACGACATCTCGGTTTGATATCTGATGGCCTGAAGATCGAGCGAGACTGATATCGAACCAGGAAGACTACTCATGTACGATCGAACGCTAAATCCCACTGCACGATTGTACGGGCAGGTATGCCTCTATCGTGGACAGCACGTGATGTTAGGACGTCTGAATCGCTGATAGCAGGACGAACAACATCTTGGAGTACACATTCCTATCATACCAACCCTCCAAAATGTTCTTCAAGACTGATCGATACACGAACTCTGAAATATATCTCTCATGGACCGCATTTTTGCTCATCCCAGTTGCTGCGAGTCCTAGAACCAAGTAGTCATTCTCGATCCTCATCAAATTCCAGTAAAGCTCTTACTATAACATGTAGTACAACCCTCATGCTAGCATCTCTTTCAAGAACATGTGTTTCTCTTATTGAAGACGGTCGAAATGTCTACCTCTCTGGAGCAATGTTGTGTGACTCCTGATCACTCTCATTTTCCCATTACAGATCCTGCCAGGTGCTGAGAAGCACCAGCAGGAGAAAGAAATTCCTCAAAACTATGATCTGTTCTTCTCTCTGTCCAGTCTTCGACAAGTATGCATGCAAATTGCCTGCTAGCCGGCGGCACGTGTTCCCCCTAAGTTCCAAGGCAGCTGTCCGATCACGTGATATGCATTTCCCAACTCACTTCACTTTAGTTCCGCCAATATAAACAGCCTAAAACCATTCATTTCCAACTGAGGTAGAGTACGTGGCGCCTGGCTTGGTGGTTAACACCGAGTCAGGTCAGGTCAGGGCAAATAAATCGTACTTTCCAGCCATGGGTTCGATTCCCAGACCGACCGATTAATTTGCACAATTTATTCGAGTGGATGGGAGTAAGGAGGTGTTTACTAGGCCACCTAATAATTAAAGCTTAAGGGAGGCGATGGCTCCAGTACAACATCAACCCCCGACCGACCGATCCCAAAAACAGTTGTCCAGAGCCTGTTCTTAACCACCCATCGGGGTGGTTAAGTTTTGCTACTTTTTTGTCCATTTTATTTTTCTATATGCTAATCGCACAGCATGTCGATGTATTAATGCTGATGGCACCCCAGCAGCTGATACTGGCGGTACACGTCCATAGTTGATGCTGAAATCTATTGTTTACTTTTCCGAAGCGCCCGTCAACTTCACCGCTCCTGATCAAGTTGGGAATTTGAGCACCACTCTTATAGTAGCTAGCAAGGCCATGATTGTTTAAATATCTATGAAATTTCTCTTTTGCCGACTCTTCAGCGGCTGAGCATTGATACTCATTGCCTGTCTTCTCCCTGTTCTTCTGTCTTGATCTTGTTGAAGATGTGTCCCAGTCCGTCCTAGCGGCAACTGAAGCTTTTGCTCGGGCTTGTCATTGAGGTACAATGGGTTGACAAAAGGCAAAGCTCCTTTGGTGATGGAATTGAGGTTCGCACTTGATCATTAAGCTCTTGATCTCGGTCAAGTGCCTCCAGCAGTTTCTTCGGCAGAAAACCCTTTGGGCGTTTCCTTTGAAGCGGTCTTTCACATCGTTTCCAACGTAACGTCAACATGTCCGAGTCCGAGAAACCAAGTGCAATGAGAGAACCTACTTAACAACACCGCCTCAGGTGTTCCAGCTCCCATTTTCACATCGTCATTGTATGGAAAGATGCTGGAAGGTGATACGTTCATGTTCATGTTTCTTTCTTCTTGATCAAACACGCTTCATCATGCTAACATGCTCGTTTGTTTCTCCACTGATTTTTCGATCGATCAAGTGGAGTACAAGATCTCCCAGGCACAAGCAGGCCACGAACATAATTGCCGGTGTACAGAGAGCGGATCTCTGCCAAGCCGCTGACGCGCTGACTGTCCGATGTTGCGCCCTCAAGACCTCTAATCCTCTAATTCTAGCGTACCCAAGCTCATGTAGAGTGTCGCAGTCTGCTCAGTCTGCTCAAGTTTTCACCTTCATTCTTATTTACTGGGAGCAGAGATTTCTGATTCCGTCTTACGCGCTGACACTTTTCAATCTGCGCGTGTCTAAGCTCGTGCACTAAGCAGCAGTTTCTTCACTCCATCTCTAGTTTGTCGTATCCATTGTCTTGCCCGGCATTGAAGCTTTGAATGTTGGACGGATAACAACAATTCACATCAAGTAGGGCAGAACGTTTTGGCTCCGCCTGATGGGCCAACTATCTAATACTATGCTCTTAGATATCTCCCACTCTATGGTTTAGGCACTATCCATTAATCTTCGGTTTTTCATTTCCATTTCCCTGCTTGACTTTGAACCAGAGCATTCCGACTCTGCCTGATACGCCGACCATCTAATACTGCACCCTTAGATACCTCCACTTCCATGATATGCGAGTATCCAAGCTCGTGGAGAAGATAGAAGCCTTCTCACTCGTGTCCAACTTTTCACATCCATTCTCTCTCGTAGGTCTTCTGTCACATGTACCGAAGGAATCTCTGACATCTAGCATTCTACATCCCCCTTGACTTTTAGCGTAAACGAGATCGCATAAACGCACACGCAGCCCCTATCGTAGTCACACCCACACGCCCCATTCCCGGTGCGATCTTTCTTTACTCCACAGAGACCCTTCTATGGCTTCTATCTTCCCTTCTCCGATTTCTCTCTCACTGCACGCAGCTCCCATCTCAATGCAAATCCCGGCGCATATTCCGACGCGTGACGCGCGCGCGGCTCCTATTGTAGTTACATCCTGCCGCCCCTTTTGGGGTTGTGACCCACGCTCCTCAGCTTCTCCCTTTCACATCCTCTCGACTACTCTCATCTTAGCCATGAACGATCCCTTAGTCCCCTCCTCATCCCCCTCCGTTGGTCCACGAACGGAGCCCCTATCCTCCAAACGCCGTGATACCTTTAACGAGAGCCCACCCCCTCTCACAACCGCAAACCTCTGCTCTTGACCTCCTGAGTTCCGAGGATGTCGATTTTCAATCACCCTTTGTATCAGCGCCCAACTCTCCCCTCAACAATTTATTTCTGCGGCCACAACGGGTACGGAGAATCGATACCCCAACCTCCCCCTCCGCCTCCCTCCACCCTCTTCTCCAGCCTCGTCAACCTCGCCAGTCTCAGCCTCTCCGTATTCAGCAGAGCGTCGTTGCAGCAACCAGATATATCAGCCTCGACCTTCGTAGAAGCGGGTCTCTGTCCCGTCTGCACGCACAACAAAAAACTCGAAAACCTGCACAGGCGGTTCGACGGCTTCCCTGTCTCGACGTCCTCGACGTCTGAGAGTTCGGAAGAGAGGTTGGGGGAGGGCAGGGAGCAGATCAAGATGAGGGTTAGAGCGGAGATGGAGGAGGATGGGTTTGAGCATGTGAAGGAAGATGAGGATGATGGGGATTTGCTGAGGTATGGGGGGAATACAAGGAAGGAGGAGAGGAGGAAGAGGAAGTTGAAGGAGTGGGAGATGGAGAGGAATGGGGGGAAGGAGGGGGAGAGGATTGTGGCGGAGAGAGTGGAGAGGGAGAGGAGGGCTGGCAAGGTTCGTAGGTAGTAGATTGTTGGGGTTGGAGATGGTAGAAGAAGGAGAGAGAGTGAGAGGGCGGACAAGGCACTACAGCAAATGAGGCCAGCGAGAAGAAATACACGACCTGCTTCTTGAGGAGATGCAAGACATTGTCAAATGCGAGCGTAAAGTCATCTACCAGAAAAACTCTAGGCACCTCCATCTAGAACTTCACTTTTGCAGATATCCAAGAAGAAAACGTTCGTACCTCTCTCTCTCGGAATATCTCTTTTCCCAATATCCAAGGCTGAAATTTGAGCATATACAACCTTGCAGAGGTCCTGAAAGAGCCGACAGAAACTTCTTCTCAGTGTGTTCTATCCAGAAAAGCGAGATTTGAGGTATCCAACTTACCCGCGGATCTGCGCGTGACTGTGCAATTAGAGTATTTCTTATAAGCGACGCTGGACTCGCATCTGATACTAGTCGACATAAAGAGGAGGAACATAAGAAAGATATGGATGGAATGCATTTCAACAAGTGAAGAACCGCGACGATAATGGATGACAGAGGTTATTTTTGATAAGGCATAAGGCATCACTACCAAGTCCTCAAAACACCAACCTACTACACAGTTACGGTGGAAACCTGCATCTCAGAACCAACACATACCCCATCAGTACATTATCAGCAGCATTCAGATCCCAGACCAGTAACTGACAGTTGTGAATAGGGCCCCATAACGTCCAACGTGCTGTCAACAGCTCCAGCTGCCTACCCACAAAACTCACTTACCTACCTTATATACGCACCTATTTAAACCACCCACCTGCACCATTATCCCCATCTCTTCCCACACTTCGTTGCCAGCAAACATACCTCACTGAGCAAACGCACTCCACGCCACGCCAACTCCACCATCCGCACAAACACGAGAACGACAAACGGGAATTTTTACGTCTCTTGCTGGGAAACTACTATCGCGCTTCCACTTCTCGGCTACGATCACAGCTCTTCTTCTCAGTCCTTTGACCATCTGGTACCGCTTGGACTGCAACCACTGAGTGTACTGCGGTGACTCGTGCCAGATTCCATACTGGAGAAGTGTATCTCGGTCCTCCCACATCGGCAACAATTCCATCCCCCACAGACGACCTCTCCCTCGTCGCAAACTCACCTTCCTCAACTTGGCCGTCAGCACCAGCGTCCCCAAGTCCAAATCCAAGGCCCAAACCATTCCTTATACCAACTCCTAAATATTAAAACCAAAAAAAATGCCACCCAACATCAAAATCCCCATCCCCATTCCCCCAATCTACACAATCCCCCCCGGCGACACCTTCGTCCCACACCCCCCTTACCCAACCTTCTTCATAGACTGCTCCCACATCGTGCCGCCCCTCCCGGAGCCCTCAGCCGCCGAGCTGCGCGCGCAGCGGATGAAAGAGGCCGTGTGGCGGGAGCGGGAGAAGGCTGGGTTGGTGAGGGTGGGGAGTCCGGTTAGGGTGTGGGGGGGTTCGGATGATAAAGGGAAAGGGAAGGAGGGGGAGAAGGAGGATGGGGAGGTGGTGGGGGAGCAGGAGGTGCTTGTGGAGAGGGGCAGGTGTCCGAGGTGTACTTGGATTCATACGAGGGAGTTTGGAAGGGGGAGGGTGAAGGTGGGTGAGATGAAGAAGGTGGAAGAAGGGAAGAGGGTGGATGAGGGAGGGAAGGAGGCGGATGGGAAGGGCGAAGGAGGGGATGGAGCGGTGGGTGGGGATGTGGAGGATGAGTGGGATATGGTAGATGCTGGAGAGGGGAAGGGTGACAGTGAGTGGGGTGAATGGGAGGATATCGGCAAGAGGCAGGATCCGAAAAAGGGATGGAAAGGAAGTGAAGTGGCGGAAGGGATGGGGATTTTAAAGCGGAGGACTGCGATTTGATGGCGTGGATGTGTCGAAAGTAAGCAACCTAGACAGCCATTTGGGCTTGATTTTAGCGGACATATTGCCGGTCCAGAGGGTTTCTGGCGAAATTCAATTGATATCCCGAGGATGTTTTCGCTGAAAATCAAAAACAACGCTGACCGCAGTCAGTCGTACAAATCAAACCCAACTCTTCATAACAAATTCGCTTGGTATCGTCAACATCATCCCGTCGTCCCCTCAGCCCCGTGCTTCATCTTCAACATCTTCTCCGTCTTCATAAACTCCCTAATGCCCACGGGTATATTGCCAAACAAATCGCCCGACGGCGGCGTCTCCATACTCCAATTCGTCTCACTCCCGCCTCCATCATCGTCCATACTCGTCGCGACGTGCGTCGGCGTGCCAGGCGCTGCCGCCATGGTCCCCGTGGCCGAGCCCGCGCGTTGCTTCTCGAGGATCTTTGCGCGCGCTTCGTTGGACTTTGCGGCCCATTCTTCTAGGTCGTCGCGCTGGGGGAGTTTTGTCAGGGGCGTTGTACAATGGGGGGGACGTAATATGGTGGTACGAGAAGCTCGAAGGACTCACGAATAAGTCCCATACGCAATTCACGCAGCCAGACATGCAGCAGTTGTCGGGCTCCTCGGGCCTCGGTGGGATTTGTACGCCTGCTACGTATGTCGATTTGTCGTCTTTTGCTTTCCGCCGCTCGGATGGTCCGGCAAGTCGTGATCCGAATACTATTCGAGCTTTGTTTACGACTTCGTCTTGCTTGGTTGTAGGCGGTTCGGACGCGGAGGGTGGAGCGGGAGTGGTGCGGGTAGCTGGTGCGGTTTGATGGAGCGGGTGGGAGAGCAGTTCTACAGACTTTAGACTGTGCTTCAAGTTATTTACAGGAGTCATAATACCGGCATAATAGCCTGTCAAAGGCTGAGCCTGCTTCGACGTCCCGCTATCAGATTTATATCGTCTCTGTTGTCCAACAAGCTTCGGTATGCGCCGCTCACGTGAAGCGCGCAGAGATATAGAGCGCCGGCATGACTGGCAAATATAACCCGAAGGAGTCTCGAGACGTACGCGCTTTGCAAACTGCTGCATTGGCGGGGAGGGAGAGAAGTTGGTGGTGGAAGAATGGAAAAGGCAGAGACAGAGCCGATAGCCTTAGGAATTCTCGTGATGGAGCAAAACGTCATCCTCCGATCCGCCGACCTGCCAAGACCTCGAGACCCCTTCCCTTCTTTTGAGCTTCCATGAAGCTTCAATTGTTCGACAATTGATATCTTGTGTTTACGCAATGCCGGCTTTGAAGTTTGTAAGATCAGTAGGTATAATAAGTGGATTGAAAATTGCATGGGCTAACCTCTCCAGGTCTGGGTATGAAATGAAGCGGACTCTAAAGGAAGCATCCAGTATTGATACCACTCTCAGGAGTCCTTCCGGGCATCGTCTGGCCTGGAGCCAAGACTGCTCGATGGTGTGCGTCTCTCTGTCACTTTCCATCTCATACGTTTCTGAATTTCTCATGTCTTACTCCATTTTCCAGCTTCGAGTCACAGCCGCTCAGCCAGGCAAAGTCAATTTCGAGCTTGATATTAAAAAGGAGCATACCGTAAGATCCTGATCCTCTTTTGGCATTTCATAAATCTCAAATGTCTAATAGAACCGACTGAACATCCTCCATGGCGGAACCATAGCAAGCATGGTTGATCTTGGAGGTTCTCTTGCTGTGGCATCGAAAGGCCTCTACGCTACAGGTGTTTCTACGGACTTGTCAGGTACAATATTTTTTACCAAAGCTCGGAATCCATGGAGCTGATTGTGCTGGTGGTCAGTCACGTATCTGAGTTCAGGAGGCAAGATTGGCGATATGATCAAAGCGGTACGTATTGCTAGCTCCCCAGTGGAAATCAAAGGCGGTTACTGACCCCCTGAAGGAGGCAAGCTGCGATAAGTGTATGTCGAGATGTTGACCCTCGGTGTGTCGAGAAACTCACCTATTTCTAGTTGGTAAGACGCTAGCATTCACGTCTATCCGTTTTATGAACTCGAAAGACGAATTGTTTGCTCGTGGGAGTCATACAAAGTAGGTCCAATCATCCTTATTGATCTCCATATTCCCACGTCCATGGTCTCATCCCTTGAGCGGCACCGAAGAAAATCGTGCGCCGCGAGCGTACTGTGCATTTGAACTAACCACGTCTGCTAGATACGTTGCACTGGCGTGGAAGGACCCGAACAATATCACAGAAGAGCTATCACCGAAGTTGGCCAAGTCAGGATAGCTTGAATCAAATATCTTGTTCAAAAATTAATTGTTCCAACCTCTATTCTGAGCAAGGTATCATGCAATAAACCACATAACCCAAACAACCAGTCCAAACACCACTTCCAATACCTTCAACCTCTCCTTCAGACCACCCATCCCCGGCACACCCGGCACAGCCGAACTCCCAGCCCCACTAGTCTGTCCAACATAATACCCACTCCCCTCTCCCCCAAGATACATAACCCCAAGCTCACTCAACCCACCCCCATCCCCCACCAACGACACTCCATCCCCCGTAAACGCATTCGCATCCACGGGCCTAAACGCCCCAAACCAACTATACCTTTCCACCCACTCCAGCCCATCCAAAAACGCCAAACTCTGCCTCATCATCTCGCCCGTCACATTCGCCGACGCCGCTGGCAACGCAAACTCGGTCAGCCACAGCGGCAGCTGCGGGTACATTTCGTGGAATTGACCCAGGTAGGAGGCCATGCCGCCGAAATCGCCGTACCAGTGCACGGCGGCAAAGTCGGCGGGACAGCCGACGTCGGGGTTGAGGGAGAAGCACGAGGCGTTGAAATCGGCGAGCCAGTCCATGCCGCGGCCCGAGCCGGTGGTTGCTGGGAGACTGATTTTCAGGCCGTGGGAATCGCGCAAAGGCAGGATGGAGGAGATGTAAGCTTCCGCGGCGTCGGGGGCGGAGATGTTGCTGCCGCCGGACTCGGCGCTGCCGTCGGGTTCGTTGAAGGTGAGGAGGTGGGTTACGGAGGCGTCGAGGGAGCGGATGGCGGGGAGGGAGGCGGAGAGGGTGGAGAGGCCGTGGATCATGGGGACGTAGGTTAGGGGCGTGCGGCGGATGGTGGGGAGGTAGTAGTAGTTGTAGAACCAGGTTAGGGTGGAGTTTGCGGCGGTGAAGAGGGTGGGGTCGTGGGAGGCGTGGTTGAATGTGTCGACGAGGCCGCGTTTGGGGGAGCTGGTTGTGTTTTGGGGTGCTGAGAGGGCTGTGAGGGAGAGGAGGGAAATGAGGGAGATGAAAACATTGTGATGATTGAGTATTCTGGACGGATTCCAGTGGTAGGATACCTGTATCTTTGTACTCCGCATACTATAGACAACAACACTTTCTAAAAGAGAATGTGAAAACGAAAAACAAGAGAGGGAAAGAATAATAAACGTTCAGACGCACCTCATCCTTACCCTACTTGCCTATAGATACTGCACGGAAAAGAGGCAAATGGAAGAACACTATAGCTACAGTTGATAGTGGCGGTGACATCATGAGGCATGAAATGTTGCACTGCCACGGTTTCGACAAGACTTTTCGTCTGTTGTCGATACTTGGCGGGTCTAGGTCTGATAATACGAGTTACACTAAGGGCCCTGTGGTGAATAAAGGTGAATGTTTTTAATAAAGGAGAAAAGTGGTAGTTGAAGAGTCAAATCACGTGACTTACATCTCCTCCTTCCCCTTTTCTACAGTATATTCAGCATATTCTATCCTTCTCAGCGTCATCAACACGAACCAAAAAGCATTTCTCACTCTTCCATTCAGACATGGCATTTCTCAATCATGTCCAGTTCCCCTTGAATGACGCTCTTCCCACCCAACCAATCAGCACGCCTCCTCCCAGCTGGCTGACGTCTAAACGCCCTGACCCGGCGCAACGCCCTGCCCGCCCTGTTGGATGGTTAACTTGGACTCCAAACTCCGAGCACCGCCAACCTCCACCACCTCCTCTCTCTCCTCGACCTCCCTTCTCCTCCTCATCCATTGCAACACCCCACCCGTCGCATCAATCCCCCGTCATCAGCTTCCGTGTCGCCGAGTCAACGCGACTGTTGTCTTGTACTTATTTTCGACGATTTATCTGAGGTTTCTCGACGAGCACGGACCTTAAGGGAGCTTTCCCCGCAAACTACTTCTGCGAAATCGCTCGGACTCGGGCGTCGTGTTGGGAGATTCGACGTTTGTACCAAGGCGCTTTGTTGAATTGAAAAATTATGGCGGATGACAAGGTTGAGAAGGGAGATGAAGGTATGCGGCATTTCTACTGTTGCTCAGCTTCTGTCTGCGCAATTGCGCTGCGATTTGTATTCCTACTGTCATCTCTGTTGGGTAGGGGGTGAGTAAGCTCGACTCGACGCGACCATCGAGGGACATCCTACGCGAGATTTGGGAGCTATGAGGACTCAAGCCGACCTTCTGGGGGCAATTCGAGTGTCAATTCCCTTCCCAATCGCACCCAAGAGACTCTTCTTCTCCCCAAACCCATCTCCTTCATTGCTTCTTCCCCCCGCCCCCCACAACCATCGCGCAACCATCAACACCAATCCATTACCCCCATCACCAGCCTCACAACCCAACCCCAGCGCAAACAAGCTAACCACCCACCCCTCCCGCAGTCTCCTGGAAATGGGGCAATGGCGCCCCCTCAGGCGAAGTCGCCGAAGTAGCCAAAGAAGGCGAAATAGCCATCGAGTCCAAAAAGGGCAACACGATCAAGAAGAACGCCGACCCTGACGACCCGGCCGTCCACGTCGCGCGCGAGGGCAACGACGTCGTGAAGCGCGCGCATGAGCTTGAGATTGCGGAGAAGGCGAATGGCGACAAGGGTGATGAGAAGGAGGGCGAAGAGGAGAAGGAGGAGGCAGAGGAGAAAGAGGACGAGGAAACTCCTGCTGAGAATGGCGATAAGGAAGACGCTGAAGTTGATGCTGATGCTGATGCTGACGCCGACGCCGGCGCCGACAAGAAAAAAGAGACCAACGGCGCCTCCACCGGCACCAAGCGAAAAGCCTCCGCCGAACCCGAAGCCGAAGAGAAAGAAGACGCCGCCGACGACGAAGAAGCCCCCGCCGCCGAAGAAAAAGAAGCCAAACAGCCCAAAGCCAAAAAGCAGAAGAAGACCACCGCTGCCACGGCCGCTGAACCAGCCGCGAAGAAGGGTCGCGGACGTCCCCCGAAGAGTGGGGAGGCGAAGGCGCCGTCGAAGGAGAAGAAAGAGCCCAAGAAGGCGGCGACGGCGTCGGGGGAGCCGAGGAGGAGTGGGCGGAATAAGGCGTAGGCCGTTGAGAGCCTTTTTGGGGGGGTGTTTGGGAGGTGTTTGGGAGGGGATTGGGAGGAGGAGGCTTTCTGTCTGGTTTTGGATGATTGGGATGATTTGGCGGGTTCTAGGTGGGTTCGTGTGGCTGCTATGTACCTAGGTATGATACACGAACCACGAGTACCGGATGCCCTCCTTCTTAAGGGACGGACGATTGGATGGACTTGGATGGACTTGGATGGGAGGAATTGGGAGGAATTGGGAGAATATGGATCTAGTTGGCGCCTACGACTGGGCGGCAACTTGACGTTCCATTGGATCTTCTTCTGAAAAACACAAAAAAGGAAACGGGCTTTGGAACAAAAGGGTCGGTCGGGATTTGGGTCTTTTGCTGTAGAGTATCAGTTAACATTTTCAATTCAAAATTCGCCTTGTTATGTAGTCTCTTTTCTTTCTTGTGTTGTCGTTTCTCTTTGTCGTTTTCACTTTTTGTGTGCATCGGCCCATCTCCTTTGTTTTGAGCATGGGATGCCTTCATCAACTTTCTCCACTGTCTCCTTTCTCCTTTCCGCTATTTCCTTTGCTAAACCTCGAACTTCGATCACCAAGGTCAAACGACTCATGCATACTGGAGAACAGAAAAGGTATATCTATTGATGTAAGGGAAAAGCTTTTACCCTTTATGAACCCCCATCTCCGTTTCTCTTCCTGAGATCTTGAAGGGGAATGGAACGGGTATCTGGAAATAAATGAGAAAAACCCAGTAAAGCAACTCCTATCGGCGCCAAAGCAAAGTAAAGCAAAGTAAAAGGTCCAGCCCGAATAAGTGCAGAAGCCATGATGCAGAGCAATCGCTGCCGAACCCAGATGACCTAACCAATGGTATGTAACTCCCCGCAACCTGTGTAAAATCCCACTTTTTTTTGGTTCTTCCTCCTTCCAAAACTCGTTCAACTCACTGACGTTTTTGGCCACCACGAATTAGATCAGTTCAATCCAGTCCCAGTCTCGACCCTACTGTCCAACGACACTCTCATTTTTCGCAGTCTCCAGCACAACTCCCTCACCCTCCTCCCTCTTAACCATAAACTCGGCCATCTTCTGCCAGAGCTCCGAAACCATATACTCCTCCCTCGCCACCTCCTCTTCCGAACCAGCCCCCCCAACCCGTTCTCCCGCTGCATCGGCAACCCCACCCTCACCCTCCTCACTCTTCACCTCCACCTCCACCTCCACATCCACCTTAGCAGTCCCCGCCGCCCTCCTCCTCCTCCGCCCAAACGCCCTCAAATCAATATTCCACCACCTATACAATTCCTGCCCCACCCTCGTCAACCCCGCCACCACAACATCATAGTCCAACCCGGGATCATCAGTATAATACGCGTTCCTCAACCTCTTCTCCAGCGCCTGTAGCTTGCTCGCAAACGCCCCCTGGTATAGCGGCCGCGAGGCTAGATACCAGAACAGCTGCGTGGAATGGTGATACAACAACAGTGCCTGCGTGGGCGGTTTCGCATCGATGGCGTGGGCGGGTTGCGCGCACCATTGCTTTAGCACTTCTTCCATACCGCGGACGTCGGCGGCGAGCGCTTTTTGCAAGCGTGTGTTGGGATCCTTGAAAACAGGGGGCAGGCTAGGGCTCGGTCTGCGGACTTGCACGAGGAGGGAGAGGCGGAAGGAGCCGTCGGTAGACGAGGTGTTGTGTTTGCTGTGCAGGGTGAGGAGGGGGTGGATGACTAGGGCCAGCAGGTCTAGGTCGGTGTGGGAATGGTCGCAGGTTGCGTAGGGGGATGTGAGGGGGAGGGGGGGGATGGGGGGTGGTTGGGGTCGTCTGCGGGCAGCGAGAGCAGGAGGAGCAGCGGGAGGAACGGGAGCAGCAGGAGCAGCAGGAGCAGCAGGAGCAGCAGGAGCAGCAGGAGCAGCAGGAGCAGCAGGAGCAGCAGGAGCAAGTCCTTGGAAGTACTGAGCGTAAGGACCAGGCGGAGGAGCAACCGGAAGGTTCTGCCCACCATTCCAAACCCCATGATCCAACCTCCCCCAAGTCCCAATAACAAGCACGACCCTGACGCTCTGGACATCATTCGCGCAGTTAAGCCTATTCACCAAAAACGCAACCTCGGTCCTCAACGCCTCGAGCTGGCCCACCGTCTCGCACCCGAAACAGTCGATCTCGAGGCGCCAGTGCTTGACGTTGCTGAGGCGCTCGGAGAAGTCAGGGTCGGCGTGGATGAGGAGGCGGGTGGGCGGGGTGGGGCTGACGGCGATGCAGGGGCCGGTCCAGGCGTAGTTGTCGTCGGGGGAGGAGAGGAGGAAGGAGGTGCTGGGGAGGGCGGGCATGGAGCTGGAGGCGTGGGGCTGGCGTCGGAGCCGCAGGGTGAATTCGCAGGTCGAGTTGAGCACGTCGTTTGCTTCGGCCGTCATGCCGTGGCAGACGTTCATGATGGGGAGGCGGCGGAAGGCATGGAGGTCGGCGAGAGAGCTTGCGGCTGTGGGAGGGATGAGGTGGGAGAGGATTTGCAGGCGGACCTCTACTGGGAGGATGAGGTTTGTTTCCTTCTCTTCACTTGTTTCCTTCGTTTCCTTTGATTCCTCCATGTTGCTGTAGTGAGGTGGGGATTGCCCGACGACGGCGGAATTGCTATTTGCCGTTGTCGAGAGATGGGATGAAGGGCGGATATGGGACGGGAGTTTGCAGGTGGCGACCGGAAAGATGCACTGCGTATGAGGTTGTGAAGGTCTGATGGTCCTTGAAGTCGGACGTCGAGAGCGACCGTGACCAAGAGAAAGGCAGAAGCGTGAGTAGGGCATGAAGATGGCGACCAGAGGAGATTGATCAAAGACCAGACGGAAGTTCTAAGAAAACCACGACGACGGAGCAGCTCAGTCCTGATGAAGTGAAGTCAAATCTTAGGTATCAGTTCAGATCATTACAGCCGTCTCCGGCTCCCAGAGCCACGGTGAAGTGAGAGAGTGACAGGTGTCACTCACCACCAGGAAATGCCCACACGTTTGCCGTTTATCAGGGCACTGACCTATGAACGCAGGTGAGATGACCGAAAGAGCTCTGGCAAGTCATGCAAAAAATGGTATCAGGACCTGTTCAACGCGCTGGTATCCACCAGGTTGCGTTCGCTGGTGTTCATGGACGTATCTAGGGAAGATGTCTCATACTATCTGCGAGGAAGAAGGTCGAAGGTAGACATGCAGATATCACCAATTTCAGACGTCCAAGTGCGCGTCCGGGCCTGGATTTACCAACACTTCAAAGAGATGGACATCCTGCTACTCAGAAACTATGCCTAATTGCTTTAGGACAGCACCTCATATAGTCCATATCTACCCAGATAGGTACAAAACTGTTCAACGGGGCTGAAATCGTCGAACTTAATGTGTTCAATCAGTGCTTTCGGACATTACCTAGCAGACGGCTCGAGTGAAGACATTCTCAATCGTCCAAGAGGAAGAAAGTTGAAAGCATACATATAACACCTCTCTGATCCCGGACGTCCAAGTGTGTGGTGATATTTGGATATACAAAAAAGCCATAAACTTGGACGTACAAGTGCGTGTCGGTGTTTGGATGTACGAAAAGTCCACAAACTTGGACGTCTGACGGTTGCCCAGAAGACGTTTGGACGCTCAGGAAGTTACATATTGTCCAACCGTATGTACCGAAACGTGCTTTGTCGTTGTCAAGGTTTCTGCCAAATGCGGAAGTGGAGCCATCTAAGGGCTACTGCGAGTGTTCTTCACACTTTGTCGTTCTACAAAGATTTGAGTGAGGAGGTGAGTTGCGGTTTGACATTTCTGATATTGGACATTGATTCTCAACTTCTGAGACATGTAATTGACGGTTTGACATCACCAACGTCAGTTAGCCAATTGGTAGACTCCTGTCAAAGTCCTGTAGAACTGTACATGTGCATAGTCCGAGAGTTATCCGGTTGCCTGTCCCAAGGAACCTTTCAAGTAACCCAAAAGCTTCGCAACTTTACGCCTCCTGCTTCGACATTACTACTCCCTTTTCCCTCCTTTTCCCGAGGTCTTTTTGAATCCTTTTCCTGCTTCCTGTCCTTCTCTATCTGCTTTGGTGCAGACCTTGACAGCATCTGCGGTTCCCGCGGCCCGCCCATAAAAGTTGGGGAAATACTGAATTCTCCCTCATCATCCTTCTCCTCATCCCTATAACGACGCGTTGCTTGTGTCTTCTTCCCGTCTATCGTCTTTCTTCGGTCCGCCGTCGGCCTTGGTGCCCGCGACATATCGTGACGTTGTCGGCCTCGGTTTCCTGTCCCACCCTTTTCTGCCCCATCAGCATCCGCATCCAGCCTCTGCGTCCAAGCAGATCTCTCCGCTCTGTTCCCATTCACCATCTTTCTTTGGTCCACCTTGGGCTTCAGTGCCCGCGACGTATCGTAACGTGGCCGGCCTCGGCTTCCTGTCTCGCCGTCTTCTGCACCATCCGCATTCGGTCTCGTATCCCGCTTGGGCACCCAAGCCGACATCTCCGTCCTCTTCCTCTGCCAGAGCTCCTGCTCCTCCGTCCCGTCCTTCCAATGTCCCGTGTTCAGCAAACGATGGATTGTGCCCAAGACCTTGCGATACAGCTTTGCGACTGTCGACTGCAGCTCCTTCGCTACCTGCTTGTTCTGTCCAAAGCTCATCGTCGACTCCCTAGAGTTCTTGGACCTGAGACGCTGAAGACTCCTGACGCCGGCTTCGCCCCCTACATCCAAGAATCCCCTGAACACCGGCGCTAGCTTGTTCGCGCGGTCAACCGCCGCAACCATGGCATCGGCGTCGTTGCTATCGTATGCCATGGATACATACGTTAGCACGGCGTCAGGGTCGGCTTCAGCCCTTGGCAAGCTCATCCAGTCGACGAGCTGCCCGGCATCGCCCACGGCGTGCGGACTTCTTCTGTTGCGACTGCAAGTCGGCATCAAGATCTTGATGATGGTGCGGGAAAGGGGAAGTTTCCTTTGCTCAACGAATTCACGTACATAGGTGATGGCTTCCGAGCTTGCGTGGGCGTGGCGCAGGATCCGGAGGAGAGCATGGAGGTTATCGGCGTCCGGTACGACGTTGAAGTCGGGTCCGGTGAGAAGGTCCCAGTAGGCGACAGCGAGCTTTTTGTTCCGCAGTCTGAGACATGCCTCCATTATCACAGAGATTGTATTAGGGGTTGGCGTTGCGTATCGAATTGATTGGCCTGGTGAAGCGGTAGGGTCGACATTGCTTTTGAGCGGGGAGAATAGAGCCGTTTCCTTGCTAATCAATTCGTCTTGATGAGGCGTTCGACCTTCCTTCTTCTGCGCAGCTGGTGGTTTCAGATGTTTTTGGTTTTGAAGGTTGGGGATGTTCATTGACTCCTCGAGGAGATCAAAGACGTCCTCTACTTCTGCGTTTTCAGGCGCGAAGAGCAATATTCTTCCCATTGTGCTAACCAGACGCTCGTCGAGAGTGAGCTGGCCGCTTTGCCAACCCCGCACAACATTTGCCCATACCCGGCGAGCATCCATCAACGATTCGACGACTGCACCATCGTGTTCACCTTGGTCTTTCCAGTCTGCCTCTTCGTCACTCATCTCCGGCTTGGGGGATTCTTTCTTGCCGTTCTGAGACGCTGCAGCGGCTTGAGCGCTGATCAACTTCCCTCGAATCACATTCAGGATTGTTGTAAATGTAATGGAGTCTGGCGACGCAGGACCTGTTTCAGGTAGTCTTCCCACGATGCCCCACATGGCATCAGTGTTCCCGGCTCTTGCACAGACTTTAAGAGCAGCATTGCTGTGGGCTATTCTAGGAGGTAATGGGGAGTTTGGATTAAACATTGAGTTGTAGATGGATAGGGCGCGTTCCACACTCTGAGGGTAGAGCGCATTGTCGGCAAGGCCTCGTAGCGCGATGATGTAGGTGACCGAGTCTGGCTTCTGGGCTCGCTTTTTCATCTGCGGACCATGTCAGCATTTCCAGATATGTATGTGGGTTTCCAGTACCTCATTATACGTTTTCATCGCATTAGCGACATGGCCTTTGGTCATCAAATAGCCTATCAGATGATTCCAACAGACAGTGCATTCCATGCGCGGGCTGGCAGCTCTCGTCAGAGCGAATGCCTTCTCTTCGTTGCCATTTTCAAGGTAGTTCTGGACCCGTAAAGCAAGCTTCACGGGGTCTGGCAAGAAGTCCAGTTCTCTCAGTATCTCAGGGGCATGTTTGATCGTTGGCGTATCCTTTTGAATAGCTTCTTTTACGCCTACAGGTCGGGCCTCTTTTTTGTGAAATGGCGCCGGCGGACGCTCTTGCACCGACGAAATTTGAGAGAATGGCCGCCGGGAGAGATAGTTTGATGATCGACATTGGGGAGGCTGAAGATGTGCAGATGTTAAGTGGACATCTTCTGCGAGTAGTCGAAGATGCCGCCGTAGACAGGCATGGCATTGGAACATAGGGAGAACGTTGAGGTCGTCGCCGCAGTCAGGGGGTGAAGTCGTCGGTGGAAGTTTTCTGAGCGAAATATCTCAGAAGCGCGCGGACCAGGCGCGCGCTGTCACGTGCAAGCGACCGTACTCGACATCGAATATCCCTTGAAATTGGACTTTTGCTCTACTTTTCAAGATCAATGAGGTCTCTGTCATTCAGGAAAATAAGCCGCCTGATATAGTTGGAGAATCTCAAATTGCTTTAAAATCCTCCGACTTCTACACCAGAACGGCAATCTCCGTTCCCACGACACCGCGCTCCGCCGCATCCCACACCAAGCCCACTGGATCCACGCCTTCGGGCTACCCGTCTTGCACTAACAAGTCAAGCTTAAATCCTCCCTCCGATCCAGCTAAGGCAAGACACCCACCACCCCAACAACGGCCCCGTTGGCGATCTCCCATGGCCGTGGCAGCCCAGCGGAGGGCCCGCGGCGGAAAGCCGTTGCAGCGGAAGAGGAGGGAGGGAGACCAGGCCAGGACAAGCAGCAAGTAGAGCAGCATCGTCAACGGCTTTTGCTGGCGCGGATTGCTGTCAGGGCTATCTATGCCATGTCTTGCCTTGCATAGCGCAGCGCACTGCTGCAAAGAAAGGGGAAGCGAACATGTCCGACGTCTGACTTCAACCTCCCATCCCTCCCTCCCCATCCTGGGGGAGATCGCATACCAGCACCAGCACCAGCACTACTGCTACGTCCCCTAACCCTACAAACGTGGCCCTACTTTAGTGTGGAAAAATCCGAGGCGCTGGGTACGTGTCTTAGCTGGTGTGAAGCTAGTTATTTAGGACGAACGACCGATCGATCCAGCAGGCAGCGTAGTGCGTCTTGGGTTGATTGAAAAAAAGCGACGGCGTCGAGTGCAGCAGGGGAATCCTACCTTGGGAGCCAGCTGTCTGGGTGAGAAAAAAAGAAGAAGAGCTGCTATAATCAGAGGTAAGGAGGTGCCTATAAGAGGTGGTTGCAAGTTTTGATACTCCAGAACAATCGGACCGTCTCCTATACATGTCTAACCTCACCTCATCAACCTCACCCCATCGGCATGCCGAAGAAACCACCAACGGCGGCCTCCCGACCCTTCTGCACCATGCCGAAACAAACGGCGGGCGTCTCTAGCCGGTCCATTGCTCGCTCGCCCGCTTGGCTCAGTAGCCCATCTTCACAAGACCCGCAGTAGCTCCCATCCTCCACCACCACCCCCCCAGTCCGCCGTTCCCTCTCCTCATGCTGTGTAACCCGTCAAAACGCGAGCCGATCCAAGCCAACCCAGTCGCGCGCAACCCCCATGCGTGAAGAGGGAGCTAGCTGCCCCGGCCGGTGTTCCCTCAGCGTTCGTTCTTCGTCGCCTTTGCGGCACCTGGGTTGCGCTGGCGTGGTTTCCCCCTCTCATGGGGCTGGCTTGCTTGGTGGTGGCAGATCGCCCATCGGTCGCCTCCCTTCCCACCCCTCCAAGGCTTGTTGCATGAACGGCCGCTAGGTAAGGTGGGTGATGTAGGTACTCCGTAGGGCGAAGAGGAGGTGTGGCTGAGGATTTTCGCTGCTTGCTGGGGGGTTTTGATAATCCGGGGTTTGGACTGGAGTTTGGCCCTTGGGTGGAGACACCTCCGAATGCCACCACACCAGCACCCAGCAGAACGAATGATGACGATGTCACTTTAGAACATCGACCAGGCTGGATGAAAAAGGCAACACTCGAGTGGCGAAGATAACAACTAATCAATAACAATTTGCGGGAGAGAGGTGAAAGTATTGCCAATTACCATTACTTGCCCGTCACCCCGCGGCAGTGCGACTGCATCGGGGGCAACCTTCCAGCTCCAGCTCCTCTCAGCAGCCTCCGCCGAAATCCAATAATTCCGCTCCGTACCCAATACCAATAAAATCATCATTCCATCATCCCATAATCCATGCTCATCACCACACCACACCACACCACGCGCACACCTCCCTCGCTTGCAATCCTTCGTCGCCGTCGCGTTGCCACACCACATCCTCTCCTCTCCACACACAGATGAGCACTCACCTCCCACAACCTCCGGCCGGCCGTACTCCCCTCAACTGCCTCTACAGTCCACCACAGCACCTCTGCGTCTCCCAGCTTTCTTCTTGGTTGGTCGCTGCGCGGGGCATCTCCGTACACAGAGCAACCTATCACGGCTTCTTCTCTCGACTTTGACCTGTGGGCAAGTGACTACAAGTTGAAGTGCCCCGGGCCTGCTGTGTCTCCATGCATGCTCGCAGTAAAGTATGTATGACAACATGAAGAACAATCGCATTGCCCAACACCTCACCTCGAGAGGAATCGTACTGTACGGAAGCTGGAAATGCCGTGCGATACCTACCCTACCTGTCGTGAGAACCTCAGAGAAGAGAAGACGAGTCTTGACATGTGACCCCCTTCTCCATCATCATCCCGTCCAATACCAATACTGCCTGCTCAGCTGAGTGAGTGCAACACACCTCATCCCCCCCATCCCTCCGGTCCATCCATCCAATACTTGCATGACCAGCAGCTCCCCTGCCCGCAGCCTGTCTGCACCCGCACCGCACCGCACCCAGCCGGGCCCCACTGAGCCTGAGCCTGCTGCCCTGCCGTCCATTTTGTATTATTATTGGCAGGGTGGCAACTGGCAAGGCAAGCCCCTCCTGCTCCTAGAAGGGCCTTCAAGGCTGACGGGCACTGTCCGATTCGTTTGTCTCCATTGGTTTACGGGGGGCTATGCCATGCTCATTGCTGCGAAGGCAAATATGTGATCTATCAAATTTTTCGTCACTGTCACGGACGGTCACGCCGAAAAATGAACTGAAGGAAAGAGTCATCGCATTTGTGATTGTGAATTGTGCTTGTGATTATTGCCACGTAAGTCGGGCCGTGGATGTGTGATACCGAGGGACAACATTTTCAGCGTTCTCTTCAGGATTTCTTTCTTTCTTGTCATGTCAGTCCTACAGCAGGATAAGGTCTTTTGTTAGTGAAGAATAGAGGATTTCGTCTCGGTGCTGTGATGCTTAACGGACGGACGAAAGGAATGGATGGTAGGGATGTGCTAGTATTTATCCAATCCTGGTTTCTATGGTTTGCTTCCTTTACGACCCTCCATGTTGCTTATACGAACTGAAGGGTACATTGCCTTGTCCTTCACTTCCTTGCCCTGCCCTGTCTGCCGTACGACTGACTCTTTGATCCTCATGATCTGTCGCAAGGAGGCTGCACTGCTCCTTTATCCTTTCACCGGAATGTGGAACTCCTCAACAAGGCGAGAGCAGAGTGTTTACTGTTACATTCGAGACTTCGACTGACTAGCTAGCTACCTGTGGTAGAAAGTGGTAATTCCGCGACTTTGCCTTCCCTTATACGGGGATCATGCATCTCTCCCATCAGCGCGTCTCCTTCTCCCACCTAGCTACTTCACCGTCGCTTCCATCTGACAAGTTCGACCACCACAAACATATTTGAAAAAGAGAGAAAAAGCCCGCAGCATGAAATGATAAAATATCGTGTTTGTATGAAAAAAAAAGCCAGACTCGATGTTTGTGTGTTTGATGCGCCAGGTCCTAATGCACGTTTTTCTATAGGGCCGGAAGGAAAGAAAGAAAAAACTGAAAAGGAGAAAATGTTACAACAAAAACAAAACCGAATCAGCAGTCTGGATTCTTTTTTGAGTGGGAGGAGAGAAGAGAAGAATGTGTAAATGCACCAAACCTGGTCGGCGTTCCGCGCCCGACTGGCGAAAATGCTTCTCTCGAGGACGGCCGTTAACCCGTAAAGGAAGATTAAGAAGGGGTGGTAGTGAGAGAGAGAGAGGCTGGCCGTCATTCTTCGTAGTCGTCGTTCTTTCTCTGCCTTTATTTCCCCAAGCCGTTCGTTTCGTTTCCCCGAAACACCCATCTTGTCCCTCTGCAAACCAGTCTGTATGAAATATATAAGCAAAATGGCCGCCCATCCCCCCTGCCCACCATTGAAAATGCAAAAAAGTCGAGATTTCCCACGACGACGCGATTATGCAACCCATCCCCTTGCCCGCAGCCTTTTATTCAACTTCCTCCTAAGAAAAGTATCCCATCTCATCGATGCAGGAAAGGAAATCGAACGGATGGGGGGTTCGACAAGCGCGGTCGGGCTTATTGTTGGAAACTCGAGCTGCTTTCGTTGTCTGGGTTCCATGTTAGCTCATGCGTCGTGGGAGGAAATGATAGGATATTACTAACGCTGTTGGTACATCGGGGCATTTTGTCCGTATGGGGATTGGGGGAAGCTGTTACCGTTACTATACTGTGCAACGCCATCAAGGGTAGGACTATGTTCGCCGTACTGTGTCGGTGCTTGACTGGAAGCAGGCGTGTAACCCATTGGAGGAGGTAGATGGGCGTTTGGCATGTTCGGAGGTGCAGCAATGGGCGCAGGCCGCATGCCGTATACCGGACCTCCTTCTCCATTGTCGCCGCGAGGATCGCCACCTTGACGCTGGCGGTCCTCGTCTGCCTTACGCTGAGCCTCTTCTTCCTTCTTCTTGGCTTTCCATTCCTTTCGAATTTCTTTGAATTCTGCACGTTAAGACGTTAGCTGAGCTGTTCCAGGCTAGTGTGGTGGTTGCTTGCTGGCGCATGAAGCTAGCCACACCAACAGTCGCCCCAGTCTAGCTTCCGCAACTCTCATCACACTACACCACCCCACGAAACACCACATCCAAAAACGTTGCACTGCACAAAACAAACAATTGGGGCAGGCAAAAACACGGCTAAGCAAGTCGTATACCAGACAACTGCGAGTAAACGCTTTTAATATTATTTGCTCACCTTCAGGCGTCCTTTTTGTTCCGTGAGATTGCATCGTGACGTGTGCGTTGAGGTGGTTTAATGTTCCGTATGCCTTTTCACAACCGTTCCAGCCACACTTGTACATGCGCTCGATTTCTTCGTATCGCCGTCGAGGCCGTTTGTGCTGCTGTGCGCCAGGAATCGGAACGAACGAGTATACGGTCGAGAGCGGGTGGCCACCCTACCGTCGGTCAGGTTGAATTAGCAAAAGAACACTGAGAAAAGATACTCACGTTGGGAGGGCGCTGTACCGGAGACACCATTGCTGGCGCTGGGGGACCTGAAGTGCCTGGATGCTGACCATACCCAGCAATGTGATGTGCTGGGTACTGCCCTCCAGCCCACTCTGGCCTTCCATACACTCCTGGATGACCGGCGTAGTGTTGCATCTCGTGGCTCTGCTGCCCGTAGGGAGAGTACTGGGGGTGATGCGAGTAGGTGGGGCTCGTTGCGGCGATTGAGGGATCTATAGGTAGTTCGGGGTCAGACTTGATGTTGCTGTGCGCGTCGTTGGCAGGGCCATCGGACAGAGGCAGAGACGGACTTGTTGGTTGCGCCATACCTCCAGCGTTTGGAGCTTGACCTTGAGGAGGGTACGAGTTGCGTTGGATGTAGTCGGGGAACGATCCTGAACGCGCAGACGACGGTCCTAAGCCGTACTCTGAGGTTGGAGTGGCGAATGAAGACGAGTTTGCCGAACGCGGGTCTTGTCCTTGCTGTTGCGGATATTGCGCAGCAGATGCTTGATCTGCAGAAGAATCCTCAGAGTTGTGGTCTTGGAGGACTTGGAAGGGCGGGCTCAAACCTGACTGCGGGAAGTCCGTCTGCCTACCGTCCATAGGCTGATTGTGACCGTTGAGGTAGGAGGCGAGCTTTGCTCCAGGGGACAACGGGCTGTTCGGTTGCGCAGCGACAGGTGTTGGGTAGTCCGTTGACATATCACGGTGTTGGAGGCCAGGGCCGGGAGGAGTAGAACTAAGAGACAAGTGCGGACAACGGACCGCGGCGACCAGTGCCAGTCGAGGGAAATGCAAAAGCGGGAGTTGGTGTCAAGCAGGTAGCGCAAAGACTAGAAGCGGGAGATTTACAGACGGTGCCTGTCGAGTGTTCACCAGCCGGCCGGTCTGGTGGTGTGCGCCGGGCAGATAACGCCCTCTGGGAGAGTCTACGACTGATTTGGAGGGATGGCGGGCTTGGTGTTCCTGGATCCTGTGGATCGCGCTGGTGGATAGCGCGAACGCAAGACTCGATGGCCGGGTGGAGGAAAGAAGTTAGGGCGCTGCGGAGAAGGACCAGGTTACTTGAGGGTGATGATGCTGGGAGAGCGAACCACCACAAGACGGCTAGCGGCAGAATGGGACAAGGAGCCTGCGAGCACTGTGGCGTACACCCTGAACCTGAAATAGTGCTGCCGGAGGGGGGGCCACAGGACAGTCTGAGCGAGGCCGTGAGGTAATACTGCCGAATGACAAGGGCCGATGGCAGCAGGGTGGCAGGGGAGCCAGCAAGACCAGGTTGCAGAGCCAGGAAGGGTGTGCAGGCCGGCGATGAAGGTGAGGGCTGCGATCCGGATGCTTGTTGCAGGAGCACGCGTGCGGTCACGGCGGCGTGAGCGGAATGTGCTGTGTGGTTGAGTCTTGACCTCTCAGTGCTCCTCGACAGACTGCAGCTGCTGATCAAATCAGATCCGATGGAGATTTGCTGATGGGCTCTGAGCCTCTGAGCCTCTGAGTCCCGACTCTGCTGCTCTCCAGTCTTTCCAGTCTCAACCTTCAAGGACGACAGGAGTGAGGCCGTTTTCACTTTGCTTCCTCTGCTGTTCGAGTGCTGTTTACTGATCCGCCGGATGACTCTCCGGTGTCTCTTCAGACTTGGACTCGTCGGCGAGTTGCTTGCTTCACTGACAAGCTTGCCAGAGCACCAGAGCACCAGACTCGTCTGCCTGTTTGCCAGCTGCAACACGGTCTGCGGGCTGGATCAATCAAGTAAGCGTGCAATGATGTGCAGCGATTGCAGCCGACGGCGGAGGGCTCGCGAGGCCGACGGGGGACGGAATCAGCAGATGAGTTTTGGGCGCGCGCTCACTTGCTGAAGGGTGCTGAGAGGCTGCGAAAAAGGCCCGAATGATGGCCGAAAATGGACTGGAAATCCCCAGCGTCCCAAGGTTTCGTCGCGCGCACGCCGAGTCGCAAAAGTCAAATTGTCCACTGTCGTCTCGACTGACCTGCGCAGAGCTGCGAGGTGCTGATCCCACCAGCCGAGAGGCCGAACGACCGTCGTGGAGACAGATGCTGATTCGGACGATGTTTCAATGTCCGCAATGTCCGTTTCAATGAGCGCGGCAGGCGGCTCAGAGATGGACAATTGGGGATTTGAGTTACTCGGCAAGCTGCTCGGGACCGTTGCCAGTTGGGGAATGGAGGGGAGATGGCAGGTGAAGAGTCTTCGCAGCGTGAGCGCAGCGTTGTTGCGACTGGCGAATTGCGCCTGACAAGTCGCGATTCTTGAGGAGGTCCAGCAGCACCAAGGCTGGTGCTTGGTAGCACGTGCGAGTGTGACAGCACGCGGCCGTTGAAGAACACGCTGACGGGGCTTTCGCTGGGGCGATCTGGCGGCGGCGGTGCTCACTGCTCAGTGCTCAGGCTTCAGCACTGCCGCTGCGGGTGTGAGATTGATGGGGTTTGGTCGCGGGCTACGACGAAGAAGGAATGGTGGCGAGAGGCCCTCGAGACGCGGACGGTGCTCTAGAAAAGCTTTTTCGCTCGTCGACTGCGGGCAGTGGACGGCGGAGCAAGCGAGGACCAGCGGATCTCCTGGAGTGCTGGAGACGGGAGTCCTAGTCTCCTACAGTCCTGGATTCCTGGAGAGTCGATATCCCGGGAAAAGGTCTCCTTAGTGTCTGTCGTTGACTGCCCAGTGCTTTGCTCAAGGCTTAGCTTGGATCTGGCGGCTGAGAATCGACAGTACGCTAAGATGAACGAGGTATCGGGCGCGGCTAGAGTAACGTCAGAATCGAGCAACGAGACGCAACTCGGCAACAGCACTCTGCAGCGATGAGGACTGGCACAAGCGGCGAGATGACGACGGCGGGACAGAGATGGATCTCAGATGGATGAGGCCGATGGGTGATGAAGAGGAAGAGAAGAGAAAGTCCTGAGCTCGACAAATTTTGCAGTGCCTGACTCGCTGCGCCTGCCACACCGACTCAACAGCATCATAGGGAGGGGACCCCCACTCCTTCCCGGCCACCCCTCTGAGAGTCTCTTCCCCTCCACCAGCCCCCTCAAACTCGATATCTCCATCCTCCTTCTGTTCAAGCCACTCCTCCATCTATCAGTCGAAGGCTCGAAGCAGGTCTATCGCAGGATTCACTGCACGGTTCATCTGCTCCCCTCTCTGCAGACAGGAAACATCTGACGGCGAGAGTCAAACACCCCGTTTCAAAGCATGCAACTCCAACAGCACATGTCGGCCGTTCTCATCCATCCGCCGAACAGACGCACAGCAACATACTGTCCTCGACTCTCTCGACAATAATTCTGCATCAGCAAAAGTATCTTTTTGTTTCCAGTTTCCAGTTTCGTGTTTCTTGTGTGGCAATAATCGTCTGCAGAGCGATACTCTGGATAAACTTCTGTTGGTATGCACGGAGCCCGAGGAAGCATATGAACGATTGAACTCAATTGTTGCTCTGCTTCTCGTCCGTGCGGCGTCGGATGATGATATAATTACATTGAATTCGCGGTCGTCGTTCGTCCGCTCGGATGGATACGAAATACGCAGCGCACCCAGCGCCTGACAGAGACCCAACGAGCGGTAAATCTGGTTGGTAACTCCGGGAATAACCAGTCGATTATTCATATATCCGCCGCATATTGAAAAGACGTCGACGGGCGATCAAGTGGGAAACCAATAAAATCATCTCGACGACATGCTCAGATGCTCTGCGGACTCTGCGGTAGGACGGCCCAAGCATCTGTTCCTCAGCAAGCAACGTCAGCGAGAAGCGGGGGGCCTTGACCCTGCAATCAATTCAACAAGCAAATGGCCATGGCCCATCCCAATCTGTTCCATCTCGGTAGAGCATTCCGGTATGGGGCTGCTCCCAGACCCGCGGGGAAGACCAGCGGGCCTATGGATATGGATATGGACCAGGATACAAAACTTTGCAGAGGAACTGGGGTGTCATGTACGTAGGTGGTCTGTGACGAGGCCCGCCAGATGGCTGTGTCCAAGAAATCACTAGTCGCGTATATGTAAGTACTCGGCCCGCGAATATGAGCCAGTTACCGCTTTTAGAACTTGTCGAAAATACTGTATCCGCAACCATGCGAAACTGTGGAGGAGCTGAAGGTTTAATTCGGCTGAAGCTTGGCTTTTCTGGCTCTCCCATACTGGGGACCTCGCTTTCGGCGCAAACTCGTTCCACTTTGGCATTTGCATAAGGTATTTATTCCAAATTTCACATGATGCGTGCGGCCGGGACCCGATGTCGACGTTGCCGTTTGAGTCTGCCGACGCGGCATCCCTATCGAATTGCTGCTTGTCGCTTATCACCGGTGTAAATATTGGATAGGTAATTGGACCAGCTTGCCTGCTGGGGAGACGCATAGAGTCCAATTCTTCCCTGAAGTCACCCTTCGAGGACGTCATTTACGCAGCGTCAATTGGCCGGCGTGATTCCATGGTTAGCAATGATGAGGCAAGTTTTTTTGCAAACAGGGGCGCTTTGCGGGTTTGCCGACTGTGGACGAGAACCATGCATGGACAAAAGGAAGCAACAGAATCATGTCTCTCTCTCAGCTCTGCTGGCCAGCAGCCGAACCGGAACGTGGATGGATGAATTTGGGATCATTTGGCGCTCTCGGTTCCAACTTTCCAAGCTCTTTGTCTGACCGGAGGATAGAGCACATGGCGGTGGTGAAGAAAAGCGGAAATCTGGCATACGTATCTGAGACCTTCCCATGTGCAAATTCGATGTGGTGGGTTCCAGAGCACATGCGCCACGGGCATATATTGCAGATATCCAGAAATGGAAGTCCACATTTGATTGACGACTCGACGAGAGCGCCGAAAGAGGGAAAAGAAACTCGCAGGCAATCCATGAATTGCATGGATCTTGGCTCAATACTGGTCCTGACTCAGGTTGATTGGGCTGCGCTGCCATTCACAGGGGGCCCCGTGGATGTGTGCAAATTATTGAAACAAATCGCGGTCGAGGTTGGGAGAGCAAAGGGGGCCTGTGAGAGGCATCTCCAGGCGCGAGTTGCATGTTTGGCAGAAGGAAACAATTGGGTGGCTGACGCACGAGGGCCTGATGTCGAGGGGCCGATGTCCACAAAATATCGAGGGTTGTTACGCTACAGCACAACGCTGTCTCTTCTTGACCTAGTTTATAAGGTGACTAACGGATCCTTCATGAGATAATCAACCTAGACGCGCGCAAATCATCCCCCGCTAGAGATTGGAATTCCAAGTTGCTTCTAGAGTATATCAAGCGTGCCTTGGCCCATCGAGAAGCTCACGATATTTGCCACCGCACCAAGCGTGGGCCCAACACCAGAAAGAAGAAAAAAGCCCGTGCTTTTGATAACCCCCACTCAAAATTCCAAATCTGGAGACTTCTTGGAGCAGCGATGGATCAAATCAAGGCATCATCCTCATCTTGCCCCCAGTCTTCCAACTCGTATCGCACGTTTCACGCCCGCCCGCCCGCCTGCCCCATCTCGCATCTTGCCGCAATCCTCGGCACCCACGCGCAGATCGGCCCATCCCCATCTTGCCTCAAAAGGCGGATCCGGGCCGTGCCTCCAGCCACCGTAACGGCTCTCCTCGTAGTCGTAAAGGTCTTTGTGTGGAAAGTTAGAGGTACAGACTTGACTGCAGACTCTCCCCGATTTCCGTGTGTCTGTCAAATGACATGAAAGCTTTGGGCGAACACAGCACGGCGCGATAGGTACGCGCCGGCTGGGGGGGACTGCATGAACGACAGCTGCTTGCTGCTTGCTGCTGAAGAAAAAGGCAACATGCATGCGCACATCTCGGGTTTTCTTCAATCTTCACCAATGGATTTGGACGAATGTCATTTCGTACGGATTTACCTCCGCAACGCCCGCTGAAGAAAAGAGCAAGGGCATAAACGATGTGACATCAAAGCCAATTTACAAGCCACTATGGAGTACAATCGATCTAATTGAAAGTACAATTCTGAACCTCCTTATAAAGTTCATGATAGGCAGAAAATCTTCAAGTATTGGTGAACTTGAAAAGAGCATCTTTACCAGTCCAGCCTCTTTTTTCCACTGCCCCCATCTTCCTCTCCAAACTCCCACCCCCCAGTTGATGACCCCAACAAGACCAGGCAAGAGTCAAGACCTGATCCACAACAAGGAAACCACCCTCGGCCGAGACCAACCTCCCGTCACAAACAAACTCTCCAAATCCACGATGACGAACCAAAGGCCAAATAAAAACTAACCTAGCGAAACAGCCGCCGCTCGCGCCGCCTTAAATTTTCCTTTTCCGTTTTCCAGATCCAAATCCAATTCGATTGTGTATGTATGTACGTCCGTCCAACCAGGTAGGTACCTACGTACACATGTCGTATCCCGATCATGTATATCCGGTCATGTGCCTGCCTGCCTCTCTGTAATCTGCATGCTCTGCCACGTAGGTACCGGGCACATACCTAGTAGTAGTTACCTAGGGACGTCAGACCAGCGTAGATAGGTAGGTACCTTGATAGACTCGAAGAAAGCATTGAGTACTCCATAGTAGCTACACAACAGCTAACCTCCATCATTCCAACTCTGCAACTCCATCGACAAGGAAAGGAACCATCAAAACATTCAAATCGCCTCCATGATCCATCCATCCATTTAATCCATGACCCATCCAGACCGACCCAGCCAGTCCAGGCCATCTCATGCGAAAGAAACCTCCAGACAGGCCATGGCTCATGTGCTCGGAGTTCTACCATAAGAGGTACCCAGCCCTCAATGCTCACTTGTCTCGTGACCTGTCCTCCGTAATAGTTATGCATACACACGCGCATCCAGGCTCCAGAGCACGAGCATTTAGGTAGGCACTTTTTAGCCTGGAAGGTGCTGGAGGCGGCCTGGGCTTGCCTGCATTGGCACACCCATCTTTTTTCGAACCAGGGTCCTCTCACCGCATCGCATTGCATGTAGTATTCAAAGAGTGAAGAAATCCCAGTTATTTGGGATTGAATGCGGTACCTGCATTTGAGGGTGTGCTGATTTCCTTATTGCCAACTCATTATACATCAGAGATCCAGTGGTTGGACCAACAAAACGTGGAAGCCATGTAGGATTAGGCAGGTAGTTAGAAATCAGAAGCAAAAATCCCTTGCAGTGTCACAAATCAGCCCATCCATGGAAGGACTCGTTTTGGGAATAGCCGGAACCATTTCTATCTAGCTAATTAACGGTATATGGGAATTTCGCAAAGGGAAGATGATGCTTTTGGAAGTGTACATGGAGCAAGTCAAGAAGGGGCCCGTCTATGATGAAGAGATGATCGATTTCTGCCCGTGCAGTCGAGGCAACCGAGAGAAAAGCCATGAGAGAGATGCAGTCTGTCCCTACCTGATTCCGTTGGTCGCCGCTCATCATGTTATCCGTGGATAGAATCACCGGGGATGCCTAGGTTGGCTCTCCAGTCCATGAGTGGTCCGCAACGAATCAGGCTTCCGTGAATAACAAAAGAGAAGGCCTCCTTCTATTGGAAGATTAAAACGCCATTACGCCGGGTCCGTGTTGGGTGGTATCAATGTGGATTTCGAGGAATCAGAGTGAGTCGAAGGAAATCTACCACCGGTTGCGACCGAGAGGAGCGTTATTCCCACCAGACGAGTAGCCTAGATCGATGCGTCAGCTATTATTCTGCATCGTGGAAAACAAGTATCCAGGAGGAAGAGCATTTGCCTAGTAATGAGAGCCTCGCGTACCTCCACCGCGGCCACGACCACGGCCTCCACCCCAGCCGCGGCCGCCGCCACCTCCACCGCCGCCAAACCGAGCCATCTCGGACAAGCGGGGGTCGATCTGCTGCTTGGATTCTGTAAGGACGTTCACCAGGTCACGAGCTTGCTTTGAGTCTGCGAGGTTGTCAGTTTCCATATCGTATAAGATGTGACGCTCTCCGCTTACTGTCAGTGGTGAAGAACGTGATGGCAGTCCCCTTGGCGCCGGCACGACCCGTACGACCAATGCGGTGAACGTAGTCCTCAGAGTTGTTCGGGTAGTCGTAGTTCAACACGTGAGTGATGTTGCGAACGTCTTGAAAGAAAAAGTGTTAGTAATCAACGCCTGCAGAATTTCGACGTGTTATGTCTGTTCGTGCATCACGTGGATCATCCGAGTGGTGCATCTGCTAGTCTCTATCAGTGCGCAACGAGAACGGTCATGGCAATCCAGTCCAAGGGGCTACGGAATTCCTTCTGATCTACGGGACTTGGCAGTGATACTTAGGCAGCTAAGACATGCAGTCCGCTTCTCTCCCTGAACGAAACGAGAAACGGAAAGTGGAAGGCCTTCGGCTCAGCAAGTACCAAGATCCCGGAGAAGAGTCAAGTGAAGAAAAAGCCCTGGACGTGGTCATGAACTACGGGTGAAGCGCACAGGCAAATAGAGCAGAGCATCACTTTCAGACCACGTAATGGCAAAGAGAGACGGAAGGAAGGGAAAGGGGTGCAAGGGGGGAGGGTCTGCAATCATACCGATACCACGAGAAGCCACGTCGGTGGCAACCATGATGGGGCTCTTGCCGGTCTTGAACTCGTTGAGGACCCAGTCACGCTCGTTCTGCTGTTTGTCGCCGTGGATAGCTGTACGTGGGTTAGCAAGTCCTCAAAGTCATGAGCACGAGACGAGTGAGCTTACAGAGAGCTGGCCAGCCGTCCTGGCGGAGATAGCGGGTGATGTCGTCGGCGACACGCTTGGTACCAACAAAGATGAGGATCTTGTTCTCCTTGTCGTCCATGATGCGTTCAAGGTGCTTGGACATCTTGTCACGCTTCTCGAACTCGGACACGACCTCGACGATTTGGGTGATGCGGTGGTTAGCTGAGAGATCCAGGGATCCGATGTTGACCTGGATGAAATCGTGCTGGTAATCGGAGGCGAGCTGGCGAACTTCCTTGGGCCAAGTAGCGGACCACATGCAAGTTTGACGATCTGGGCGAATCTGTCCGATGATCTTGCGGATTTGAGGTTCGAAACCCATGTCAAGCATACGGTCAGCCTCGTCGAGAACCAGGTAGGTGACACGGCGAAGATTGGTCTTTCCGGATTCCAGCATGTCGATCAAGCGGCCTGGAGTTGCGATGCAGACCTCAACACCACGAGAGAGGTCACGAATCTGCTGCCCCTTGGGAACGCCACCGTACACGCAGGTGTTACGGATGCGAGAGGACTTTCCGAACTTGCTGATCTCCTGCTGGATTTGCACCGCAAGTTCGCGGGTCGGCGCGAGGATGAGAACAATGGGGCCATCACCTGGGGCGAGGAGAGGTTGTGCGTTGATGTGGACAATAGCGGGAAGGCAGTAGGTCAAGGTCTTGCCAGAACCAGTCTCGGCGATGCCCACAACGTCGCGTCCAGAGAGGGCCATAGGCCAGCCTTGCGACTGAATGGCAGTAGGCTTGGCGAAACCCTGCTGCTTGACCTCGTTCATGACGTACGTCGGGAAGCCCGCCTCATCGAATGTAGTGACCGGCTTTGGGACATTGCTGCCTTGAATCGCCATCTGGTTTTCTTTTCGGAAGGCATCAACTTCAGCCTGAGAGCGCGCCGAAACAGCTGGGTCCTCCTTGTAGAACGACTTCTCGAACTTGGGCATGGTATCAAGGTCTGTACATTGTGTTAGTGAACTAGTTCAAGTGAGATTCTGCGCGGATACTGACCCCAGTTCTGAGTCTTCAAACCTGAGCCCAGGGCAGACATGGAGTCGCCGCCGCCGCCGCGACCACCACCGTAGCCGCCTCCACCTCCGCCGTAGCCACCACCACCGCCGCCGTAGCCGCCGCCGCCGCCGCTATAGCCGTTGCTACCGCTGTACCTAGCATGTATCAGTGTGTGTTCTCATCTTGCAAACATGGTTCAGGCAACCATGGACCCCAAATTCCGACGTCGCCGTACGTGGTGATTGACAGCCCGTCAGATCGAAAATCTTTTTTGACCTGAACCTGACCGTTATGGTCTCGGTACGTCGACGTCGTCCAATTTGGAGTCGTGGTTGCGGGTGAATAAACATCAAGCGCTGGAGTTCCGTACCCATTCGAGTATCCGTTGCTGCCGCCGTAGTCGTTGTTGCGACCACCGCCGTAGCCGCCGCGACCGCCGCCGCCGCCGCTGTATCCGCCGTAGGACATGGTGAGAAGTCGAGTGAAGTGACTGTAAATGTGGCGAGATAAGACAGAGAGCCGTGTGCTCAGAGTGGGTTGTGAGAGTGAGGGAAGAACACGAAAACGATCTCAACAAGAGAAAGGAGTGGTCTGAAGTGAATGGGGAAAGCAGACGGGCGTGTGTGGATGATGGGGGTGAGTGGTGTGTTGTGGGTTGTTTGAAGTTGGGAGTCGCTAGGCAGGAGGTGCCCTTGAATCTTTTTTTCTCCTGCGCCTTGGCGTTTGCCTTATGTAATCCGGAATTAGCCGACAGGGGCAGGAGCAACACCAACACCTCAGAAGCTCGCCACCAATGGAAAGGCACTGTCACCCTTCAATTGCCCGCTTTATTTGCGAAGGAGCGCATCTTCTGCATTCAGGTTCCTTTAGGTTTCCAGTTCAATTTGCTGTCCATTTCAATATTACACCAATCTCGTAGGGCAAGTCCAATACAGGATCCGTGCCCGACTTCCATTCCCTGCTTCCTCAAATCCTTCCAGAAAAAATGCCCGAATCCCCTTCACGGCAGCCGCTGGTCTGGATTGACTGCGAGGTTTGACTTGACCCGGTAGGTATCAAGATGAAGCTGACCCTTGGCCAAAGATGACGGGTCTGGACTATGACAACGACACTATTCTACAGATAGCTTGCTTCATCACCGACTATGACTTGAATCTCCTAGACGAGACTGGCTACGAAGTCGTGGTCCACCATTTGCAAGAGGACCTCGACAAGATGGGCGAGTGGTGTACGGAGCAGCACGGCAAATCCGGCATTACCGCAGCAGCTCTTGCCTCCACCGTGAGCCATGAGCAGGCTGCGGACGAGCTGCTCGACTACATCGTCAAGTTCGCACCAGAGCGACGACGGGCCTTGCTTGCCGGGAACACTGTGCATGCAGACGCTGCCTTCCTTCGTCGAGAGCCGTACACGAAGGTCTTGAAGCACCTGCATCACCGGATCCTTGATGTGAGTGCCATCAAGGAAGCCGCCCGGCGGTGGGCACCGAAAGATGTTCTGAAGAAGTCACCTTCCAAGAGGGGTCTCCATGAAGCACGGCAAGACATTCTAGAAAGCATCGCCGAGGCAAAGTACTACCGCAGTGTATTCTTTCGTAAAGAACAACCGGAGTAACTGGGCGAAGTTCACATTATACATGCACGTGTCAACTTCTTGTGACATTTTGGGACGAATGAAGCACTCCTCTAACCGGCGTATTTGGAATTTCGATACACACAAGTCTAGAAGATTAAAGAACACCCATTACGCGCCCCTTTCATCCAGGTATCCAAGCCCACCGGAAACGCCATGCTCTCGAACAACACCAGTGAACATTACTCCTTCGATCATGGTCCCATATCATCAAGGACTAAGATTCTCTCCAGAATCAACCTCCCACTTCTTACTCTTCAGCACCCTCATCTTCTTACTGGGGCTCCTGCTCAGCTTCTCCCGTTCCAAGTCATCCAACTTCCTCTTCAACATCTGATTCTCCCTCTCCAGCCCCTCAAACCTGTCATCAGCCGGCGCTCCATCACCTTCGCCAGCCCCAGAAGTCTCATCCTCGTAGACGTTGATACCCCTCGCCAAGATTTCGATTTTACGATCGATATGCTCATCCTGGCGATCATTCTCCTCGTCCCAAGCGCCCTTCCATCTCCGCCGCTCAGCCTCAATTCGCTCCTCCATCTCCGCGAAGCACTGCTCGCGGATCTCGGCTTCGAGCGTTTCCAGATTGGAGGTTGCGGCGTGCCACGAGTGTTCCGCATTTTGGCGTCTCGAGGTCTCCTCTTGGAGCTGTAGAGAAATCACATCGAGTTCCTCGTTCAACCTCGCAACTTCTTGCTGCGCGTGCTCGAGTTCTTCGTGAAGCGCTGTGGGGCTGCTGCGGCCACTGCTGTTTCCATGGTGCTTGGGTCCATTTTGGAGGACGGCGCCTGAGAGGATCGTGCTGGTGACAGATGGAATGCGGGGGATGGTGACTTCGCGGGCGAGGGCCGAGTAGCGTAGGATCTGGGAGGTGGCGTTGAAGTCACCCATGGGATCTGCGGTGACAATCATGATGGCCTTTTGCGGGTTGCGGTGGTGGTGGGAATGGTGATTGGAAGCGTTGGGGAAGGAGTTGGAGAAGAGAAGCTCGGTAAGTTTACATTGGCGGAAGGGAACGATGTTCTGCAAAGATTTGGATTAGCACAGTACCGCAGGTATGTTGGCCTAAAAGTGATTTACCTTGCTTCCTTCTTGGTTGTCGCTTTGCATCTGCATGCACTGACCAAGATACATCAAGCTCTCGTTAATCTTGCCGGCTTCTGCGAGCGTTGCTCCAGCAGTCTTCGCATTGCGTGCGCGTTCGGAGCCTTGTTTATGGTTAACGCCAATGTCTTGCATCCGGGCACGTCTCAACATACCAGCAAGATCGACAATGGTCAGGGTGCTGCTTGACCAAGGTCCCTTTTGGACCCGATTCCTCTTCTTCACCTCCACGCAGAAGAAGCCGTGACTCCTCGAGCTGACAGCATTGCTTCCGGTGCCAGCCACTCGCCTTTCCAACAGCCCAGTCTCGAGCACCATCAGCGCTTCATCGAGATTACTGCAAACGACTTTGCGCAGGCCAGCGACGACCTTTCGATCGGGACTCTGCTCCGTGCTCTTAAACAACAACGCTCGTCGCTTGTACGTTCCAATCTTGTTGGTACTCATTGAGGCAGTCAGGAGGTCAAAGATGCGATCGTTGTACACTTCGTACATTGATACAACCAGAGCATACTCCGCCGTCTGATCTGCTTCAACGACGAAGTCTTGCACACTCGGGGACTGTGGCAACGCCGACGGTCGGGGAATGTTTCGTCGCGAGCCACCAGGCGCGCTCAAAAATGATGATCGTTCCTTGACTGGAGATTTAGTGAGAGTCTTCGCGATACGTTGGATGTTGTTGTTAACGAGACGAATTGTTGAGTGAGAGCTTTGAGGTTGTTGATTGGAAGAGACATTCTGATTGCGCTTTGAGCGAGGAGAGAGTATGCTTGATGTCCGGCCCCAGTAAGGGCTTTTCTTGAGACTGGGATACAGGCCAACAAATGAAGGAGACACATTTGGTGTCGGTGACTTGAAGATTGGCATTATTGTATTGGGAGATGTGTCTGGAAAGTTGCCTACCATCATCGGGGTTTGCGCCCGCGAATTGTATCCACCACGCTCTGACTGGCCATCACCATAGATGTTGTCGAGATAGACGGCGGCGGGGAATAACTGGGCTTCCGAGACATCGGCGGCTGCTATGGAGGGGAACACTGCATTGATGCAGCTGGGGTGTACGAGCTGGGAGCCTGTGCTTTGGAAGAGGACGTCGAGGGTCATTTGCGTAAGGCCGCGCTGCGATTTCGATCCAAGAATGGTGTGGCTCTGTAGTGGTTCTGTCAGCATAATTCATGGAGAATTTAGAGATCCATACTTTTCCAGAGCCAGTAACTCCCAGGGTCGCCAAAAGCCCATCTCTGCCCTCCTTGTTCTCTGGTCCTAGGACTCCTTCAATGAGCGGTACCACACCAGTTCCCTCGAAGAGATCAATCTGTTTCGCATCTTCTTGGAAAACGCTGGTGAATGCGAACTTTTCCACTGCCCTCTTCCGCTGATCTGATGCTGGTGGCTTGATTGTGATGTGCTTTGGCAGGCCGGACTCCAACTCTTCAACATCCATAAATCGTTCGGCATTGGGATGGAATGACGGTCGAAGGCGCAGGTAGACGTCGAAGAGCGAAGCTGACGACTTCGAAGGCGGCTCCATGGTAACGTTCTGTATTCTAGTAGATACTTTGGCTCGTGGGTTTGCGAAATCAGTTGTCACAGTTGACCATTGCGACGTTGTGTTTACACCAAGCGACAACACTGGCCTTGGCGGCAACCGGATAAACTCCGGCAGATTGTCCCGATTCATGTTCTCAGAACCTCAACGTTGAAAGACGACCACCTCTCCACCGCCTTTCATCAATTTCATGCCCCGGAGATCTAGATGCTTGTTTCTCCCTGGCCTGATCACCAATCTCACACATCCTGGACAGGCATCACGATCTTGATCAATCCAGCAGCGATTCATGCCGGGCTCGCCACTCAATTCCTGTAGGCACTTTGACACGTTCTATATTCTCTCCTGTTTCTATTCCTTTGTTCCCACCACGTCCGTTTCATCAGTTGCAAATCCAAAAAGGAGCTTCCCGACTTCCTCCCTCTTCAGCTCCATAGTCCCAACGGATATCTTATCTCCCGTAAAGTCCCTGGGGAGTGCCTCGCCCTGCAGGGAGTAGTGACGGTTAGTCTAGCTGCAGGACCGGGACCGGCGTCTTTTCTTCTTGCTCGAGCCCTGGCAGGCTTCCAGAAATGAGACGGATTGACAGCCCCTTGGACCACGCACGCAATTCAGCCCACTTCCAGCGCGACTTGATCTGGCGAATTGAAGGTCGTTCAGCAGCCCCTCAGACCCGCAGGCGGCGCTGCGACCCTGCTTCTTTGAGGGACTGAGCGCGTCATGACAGGATTATTAACGCGGAATCTAGTCACATAGTGGATCTGGCGCGAGCATCGCCAATGCAGGGCAGGACTGCGCGCACTTCTTGCCCGACGCCGACATCGTAGCTTATAGGTATATGAGTATGACAGCCACGTTCTAACGGTGTCACCAACGGGTTCCTGTCTCTCAGACTATCTATCTTCTCTTCAAACAGTCTTCGCTCAGCACTGCAGCCAGCGCCGTGTCCAGAGACGGACAATTCTTGACAAGATTGGGTCTTCGCTCAACCCTGTCACCATCATGGCGACCTCCCCTACCAGCCAGCCGTCGGCGAAATCGCCGCTATCCTCTGTCCTCCCTCCACTGATCTTTGGTACTGCTACCTTCAACATTCAATACAACGTCGACCCATACGCGCTCGATACTACGGGACTTGTCCAAGAAGCTCTTCAACTTGGTATCCGGGCCTTCGATACTTCACCTTACTACGGGCCTGCGGAGGAGCTCCTTGGTGCTGCGCTTTCAACCGATATCGTCCGCGACCACTTCCCTCGAAATGAATATTTCCTCCTCACAAAAGTTGGCCGAATCGCTTCCTCTGAATTCGACTACAGTCCACAATGGGTGCGAAAATCAATCGCGCGATCACTTCAGCGACTGAAAACTAGCTACCTGGACGTAGTATACTGCCATGATGTGGAATTTGTTTCAGAGGATAAGGTTGTTACAGCGGTCAAAGAGCTCAGGAGGATACGAGACACAGAAAAGTCCATAAAATACATTGGCATTTCAGGATACCCCCTACCAGTCCTCTGCTCAGTCGCCGATCGCATCCTCCGCGAAACCGGCGAGCCTCTGGATGCGGTCATGTCTTACGCAAACTACACACTCCAAAACTCCCTCCTCGCCAGTTCAGGGATTGATCGCCTCAAAGCAGCAGGCGTCGACGTCGTACCCAATGCATCAGTACTTGGTATGGGCCTGCTTAGAAGAGACGGGATCCCAGAAAACAGCGCCGGCGACTGGCATCCCTCCCCCGCTCCCCTCCGCGCCGCCATCAAGCGTGCCTCGGACTTTTGTGACCGTCACGGTGAACGCCTCGAAGTCATCGCGATCCGCTGGTCCCTTGAGTCCTGGCTCTCCGTAGGGTCAAGCGTCGGCTCTCGGGGTGATCCAGCCTCGGGCGTACCCTGGGTCCGGGAATCGAACGAACAGGTCGGTGGCTCAAAATTGGGTGTTTCTGTCATGGGCGTTAGTAAAAAGGAAGAGCTAGCCAAGACGATGCAGGTATGGCGGAGTATCCTGGACGGGCTTGAGGATGGAAAGGAGACGGCCAGGAAGGCCGGAAGGTGGGAAAGGGATCATGAGTGGAGTCTGTTGAGGAAAAGGGGTGTGGAAATCCTTGCAGAAGGGGTGATGGAGGTGCTGGACGAATGGTGCGACGAGACGTGGGGCAGTCCACCGCGAGGATTCGTAAATGTGAGGGGATTGTCGGCAAAGGAGAAAGAGAGGGAAAAGATGGCATCCAAGGTCGTGGAGGAGGAGGTCGATACTTGCATGCTTACGCCTGCGGCGAGTCCCGAGCCCACTCCCATGTCCGAAGAGATTGCTGTTAAGGAAATTGCCTTGCGGTGATATTCATTGACCTTCGTTCGCCACTTTAGAGCATTTCAAGAGCGTGTTGGCGATGCGGGTAGCTTGCTTTGAGCGTTTTGTTACTTTAGATTCCAGTTCCCGTTCGTTTGGCTCATCGCCGCTCTCAAGGCTCAGGGTTGAAATGAACACTTGGATAACGTTAATACACTTGACAAGAATTTGACCTCCCGACAGAGGTATGAACTCGGCTTTCTCCTGATGATTCAAGACTAATACCTATAACTCCTGGCCTCCCAACGAATCGGAGGTGGTCATGGTATCGGAAGTCCTTAAAGCAGCATTTCCCCCGTATTTGCAAATATCTGCCTCAGGACTAGGAATGAATGATAGACATGATAATGTCTCCTCCTCGCGGATATACTAATCAGTCAGGTACTTGCCTAGGTACCCTGAAAAATGCGGCGCAACACAGAGAAGTATCGATGATGGAACACCACATGGTCCCATCCGACATAACAACCTGTGACCACCACGAAACACCACCATGACTGCAATCCGGCCTGATCTAGTCCTACTCAACTCTACCGTTGAAATCGAAGAAATCGTAAGTCATGATAACCGTTACAGTAGCGAAGCAAAACCAACGTCCCCAGATTCTAAACGCCTTCCTGACTCGCGCCTTGCGATCAGACGCGGCGGCGCGATTCCAGTTCCGCGCGCTTGACACGGACGACATAGCATCTCTTGCAGTCCCTTCCACGCCTCTTATACAAGGGGGACTGAAAAAGGTCTGGCATTGGCCTCATCCTCCCATAATCGCCGAGCTGTTGGATTTCCGCCGCCTCGAGCAACTCCCACGTATTGTCGAGACCGTGCGTGTAAATCTTGACGAGCAGACTGCTCGAAGTCATGGACAGACTTGCTCAGTAGTCGCTCCAGGGTATGCCGGGAGGAGCGAAGTCCGAGTGGTTGCTGAGGTTGCGCTCTCGGCATGTGTGTTCGTCAATGATAGTGAAGATGGCCAGAAGGCTATACAGACTCTGTACAACGAAGCTGTGTTGGCTGGCGGAGTGCTGGACAAGATGCCGGATCCGAGCCTTTTCAGGCCGCTTTCAGATGACATCAAAGCACTGGAGCAGAGGGTCGAGTCTGTTGATATTGATTACTGGCATACCATGTGTGGGAAAGGCGTTGAGACGATGATGCCCATCTTTCTCACAGCCGAAATCCCGCTTGAGGTACGCCTCTCCATTCCATCCGTTAGGTTGTTTCCGTATACAAATGCCAGCGCTGACTTGTATAGGCCACCCGCAACATGTCGAGACACTGAACATCATGGAATGGTCAAGTCGCTTCAACGCCGTCTTTGTAGACACAACATCCGTAGCAGACCTCGTCACCCGCTCCAACCTCCAGCCACGGTCAAGCGGTCCATTCCTCGGCGTCTCCCTCCAGGACATCAAGACTTTCGTCGAGAAGAACTTCCCTGGCCACGCTCTGCACCACCAAGCCTTCATCCTACTCGACGAAGTCACCGCAAAGGACGGCTCCACGTGTGTGTTGGTGGACCGGGGCACCTCCGGGCTCGGTCGTTGTCCGTGCGAAGGCTTGCTAAGGATGGAATGGCCGCTGGTCTTCCTCACCATCATGAATTTTGAAATCGGGAACATCAACTATTGGGAGGAGGTTGATTCATCGTTCCGAGACCAGGATTGCGTCATACGCAATCAGGAGCAGTTGGAGGGAGCGAAGACTAGGGAGTAATGGTGGATTGGTAGCAAATATGCTGTTCTTCCTTCATTGTCAAACACATTTGAAGCGGGTTTGCTGCGGACTTTGAATCTACTGCCCCTAGATACGTGTTCTTGGATATTCAATATCTTCCAACCTTCTCTAAGAAACACTTACTTACCCATGTTGGCAACACACTGCCTAACCACTCCACCGACACAGAATCAAGAGCTTGAAAGTCAAAGGTGCCGACAGTCTAGCTCTTTACAGGTAGACTGATGGCTTAAACTAAAACTCCCAAGTGTCCATCATTACAGCATCCAGGGAGTCAGACTCTAATACCAAGGTATGTAAGATGTTAGTAAGTTCCACAAAAAAGGCCCTTAGACTTTTCTACAATATCAAGTTTCCTATAACGTACCGCAGGCGGTTTTGAGGTACAGAGGGTTTTGAGGCAAGCTATTATTATTATGAATCAATTTATAGTGCTAGCCGGTTCCCTTTCGGGTCTATGAACACTGTTTGAGGCAAGCTATAACGATGCTATTAGTATATACTCTTCGTGGCAATATTAAAGGGCTTTGAAGTTATTCGGACTTGGAATTACTATCTCTAATTAGACTGCCTCAAAACCTCCTTTGCCTCAAAACCCCCTACGGTACGTTATTCACTCCGGATTCTCTATTCCTCCGTTATCGGGATTAACAAGCTTAATAAGAGCATACCTTAGGGACTAATGCTACCGACGTGGGGCTTTCGCGCTTGTTTGATTGACCGATATGATTTTGTAAGCTTCAATCCATGATTTTGCGTTCTTTTCTCTCCATACTTCAAAGACGTTCAACTGAGGTAGAGAAGAGAAAAGACCGAACTAGCCTCTAGATACTAACGATCTACATGTATGCCCCTTTTTTATACATCTTCTTTCTTTTGTCTTGCTTTTTGCCGAGCACCTCTGCTGAAGAAGAAAATTATGGTCTAGTAAAAGAAACAAACAGAAACAAACAATAAAAGCTTCGATAGGTCGAAAACACCTGACCGGGAACTCCTTTCTCTCCTAATTACAATCTTTATACCCCAACTGGCTAACCCATAATCAAGCCCATTCCCCTGCTCCCCTTCGCTCGCTTCATCTACCACAATCAAACCTCCAGAAATCATCCTCCATCAACTCGCCACCCTTCTCCCAACATCCAGCGGCACATCAATATTAACCCCATCATCCGTCATCCTCTTCAACTCACTCAACCTGCTCTTCAACCTCCCCCAAGTCTCCTCCTCGCCCCACCAAACGCGAATCCCCCTCGCCCTCAGCGGCACGGGCTCGGCATCATACAGCTTGACGTCTACGTACGGAATGCCGTCCATGGTATTCTCGACGCCGACCCTGTTGGCGAGATGGCGGAAGAAGGACGAGACGGACGTGCAGAGCGATAGTGGAAGGTAGCCATCTTCCATGCCGTTGACGTCGAAGCGGAAGCAGATGGTTGTGGAGGCGGATTTGGAATCCGTGGGAGAAGTTGTTGGGGGAGGAATGTTGGTGATGGTTTGATCTGAGGGAGTGAGGCTTGCGGGGTGGGTATTCGCGAGACCTTGATTTGCGGAGTTGGGGTTCGCGTGAGGAGTTGTAGTGCCAAGTCCCGAAGAAGAAGTGTTAGAGGCGGTAGGATTAGGGTTTGAATTAGGAGGAGGGTTCATAGCAGCAGGAGCGTCCATGGCTGGGGTAGGAGCGACATTGACGACAGTAGGCGTCTCGATGGTTGCGCTCGGAGTAGGGGTTATCATAATAGAAGAATCCACGGTAGTGGTTGGGTGGTTCGAGCTAGATGAGTTTGAAGAAGGAACCTTCGCGGGAAAAGTTTTACGGACAGTAGCCTTTGCGGCAGAAGACTTCGTGGGAGCCTGTTGTACAGCAGAATGGACGTGAGAGTTGGGGACAGACATGGTGGTTGGCTCCTCCCGGAGGTAAGCGTGAACGGCAGAGGGACGTCGCGGTCGATTCGTGGTCAGATCAGGGGTCGATGTGTCCATCGCTGTCTGCGTATGATCGTCTGTTGCAGCTGGTAGCGAAGATGATGTTGTTTGCGTCAACCCTGCCGCAACTGATGGTGGATTGAAGCCTCCGGCGCTGGCTACTGCTGACGGCGCATATCTCGCTGCTAGCTGAGAAGCAGTCTGCCTGTCCCTGATTTCGCGAGCACTTGTTGTAACTTGATGGAGGGAGTCGGAAGATTGACCAGGATACGCTCTGTTTGCTTCGTGCTGGGTTGGTGCATCATTGATAGATGTGAAAGGGTTCGGACGACTCGTAGATGGCCTCGAGGAGTAAAAACCGCGATAATGAGGATTGACGACGGAAACACCGTCATGGCTCGTTACAGTGATGATCTCTTGTTGAGTGATCTTTGTTTTCTTGGAGCCATGCGCGACCTCCTCTTCGCTCTGCGCGGGACGCTTCCCCTCTCGAACGGAACCAGGCGCTCCACTGCTGCCAGAAGCCGCAGCATGAGACTGAGTCGCGCTGCCATCGATTCCACTCTCTCTATAGACTTCGTTGTCTGCGAACTCATCGATTTCAGACTCTTCTGAGACTTCGCTGTCTTCGAGGCCTTCGTAGCCTTTGTCGACGTCAATCATGGATCGTTGGTGCACCTTTCGCAGACTGTAGTGCCCGTTGCGACCGTTGTCTGCTTCGGTATCCTCCAGAGCGGGAACTCGAGCGCCGGTATCATCTCGTTTTGACTGCTTGACTATTTTGCGTGATATGCCAGTTGAGCACTTGCGTTGTTTGCTGATTTTGTTCTTTTTGTTCCTTCTGGGGGTATACCGTTGATTTTCATGCAAGTATCTTTCTATTTCGAGTTTGCTCATATTCTTGAACAGACCCACGAAGTGCCCCCGGTAAGACTGTTCAATTGTTCCCAAGCTGACAGGCTCCATGCCTTTCTTTGTTCTGAACTTTGTGAGCTTCTTTCGCTGCAAGTCTCTACTGCGAACAATACATATGAGCTTTGAGTTAGAGTCGAAATAGGCCTCGACGCAGTAAAATCCGGTACAAGGTTTTGGGCCTGGGATAACTGCGACGACGGCGCCTTTGTCGGCAAGACTGATAAGATGTTCCTCCGAATCAAGGTTAGCAGGAGGTGGCACCTGGTACTCCACAAAATTGTCTTGATTGGACATTCTGAGGAGTTTGAACAAGATGGAATTGAATCAAGAAGCAATATGGAAACAGAGTTATGCTTGTTCCTCAAAGTTGCGTTGGTAAGCAAAGAATCGAAGGACCCGTTGAAGTAGTGAAAGAAGACGGAGAGTTTTGACCATGAAATATCTCCCTACATAGAAGATAGCGGCCAAGTCAATTCATAAGGAATAAGAAAAGGTACGTGCGCTGTTCGTGTAACCACACTTTCCCTCTTGTTGTTGTCGTGCGGCACAGCAACCCCATCAGAGCTAATCAAATCCTGGAGGTTGCCCCGGCCAGCTTGGAAACGGCTTTTTACAGCATTTCCACACCATGAGAGGCGTTGACGGCTTGCGGAAAGACATCCTATTCGTAAAAGTGGCTAAAAGCCTTCTGGGATCCCTCTAAGCGATGTTTTTATCTCTCGATAGAAGACTCCTGAAGACATCTCATTCGTTGGCGTCAAAGCCTGGCAGATCCAAGATCCTGCTCCGCCCCCAAAGGTGGAAGTGACTCAAGTACGGTATGTTTATCTTGTGCCCCTTTTAGCAGATATCTGCGTTGGAGGCTGGGGTTGAGTAGTAGCTGGGAAGCGTCCCGCACTTAACAAGCCAACCTCATTTCATTCGAAAATTCTCAAGCGCTCCAGGTCCGAAAATTACAGTATAATACGGAGTACGACGAAGTAAATAGAGAGTAGAAGGGTAGTATAACTCGATTCTTTCATTCCAGTTCTTACTGGAGTGAGTACTCTAAGTATTCAAGATTGAAGAACTTTCCAGCTGAGCAAAAAAAAAAAGGTGGCTGGTAAGGAGAGATAAAGCAGACAGGAGGGTATCTTATTCCTAGTACTTTCCGGTCAGCCCGAATTGATAAAGCTCGAAGCATACATTCCTAGACGGATCTCAATTGATGGAACACGGTATTTGATGATGGGTAAGTTCCTCGAGTGACTACAGAGGGGAGCGGGTGAACCGAGATCTTTGCAGGTGAGATGTCTGATTCATGACATAAGACCAACACTTGCTGAGTCACGTGAACGAAGATATCAAAGGCCGGTGCCATTGTTATTTTGAGGTTCGAGGGAGAATTAATTTGCCTAGATAATAATTATTGAAACTTCTTTGGGTGTCTGAGGGCTTAAGTCATAGAATAAGTTTTGAACTTGTTCGGTCAGTGTGTTTGCAAGGTACGGCTAATACGAGATACCTACCTGGGTTACATGATGCAAGAATGAGAAGAGCCCAATTGGAGGACATATCATTAACATTCAGACATACCAATCTCCATCCTTGTGGCGGTCACCACAGTTTGTTCTCCTCCGAATTTTTGTTCTTCATGTACTCCGATACGTTCATGACAGTGACATAAAAAAGTTTTTCAAATCTTGAAATTACATATTATTATTCGTGATACATTCATACATACAAACAATTCCCGCGACACAATTATACAAGCCCACCGACAAAGTTCTCTTTTTGATTCACACACTTCCTCCAATCTCATCTCCCAAACCATTCAACCAGCCTGGTATATGCCCAGCGCGATCACATGCGGATTAACCATACTCAAATTAAACGGCGTAACATACAACTCCTCATCCGTCAACACAACAAACATGGTACCATTAACCGCTGGATCACCCTCATAAACCTCTCCGGCAGGCTGGTACGTCCAACCCTCCCTCTCGCCGGTCATCTCAAGCGGTGTGTATGTGAAATTGAGTTGGCTAGCCCAGCCAACGTATTGCGGAGCACCCGCCACACCACCGATAGATGTCGTGTAGCTGTTGTTCGGCCCGACGGGCTCGCCCGGTGCATCCCAGGTTAAGTGAATGGCTTTACCGGGGAAGGACAGGGGTTCGGAGCGGTTACGTGCGATAGCGGGACCGCAGCTGTAGCCCGTAGAGTTCAGATTGACACAGCTCTCATCTTGAGGAATTGTCGAGTTGCTAGGATCACTGGCCCTCTGTCCCACTTGCTCGTAGTCCTTGGTATCGTTTGCCGAGAAGCGGTTGATGTTGGGGTTGTTGACGATGGTGAGGGCGGGGAAGTTCTGCCAGGCGAGCCGCGTGCAGTTGGCTGGGCAGGAAGAGATGTACGGCGCGAGGAGAGACCAGGCCCAAGATTGCGGGATACCGGTCTCGAACCAGACGGGCATGGGGTGGAGCCCGCTCATCTGGCGGAAGATCATCTGCTGACGTGCTTCGGTGGCGATGGATTGCGCGAGAAGCTGGCCAACTTCGCGTGAATCGAGGTGGTTGATAAAGCCCCAGACGCCGGATTCGCCGTACCGCGTCAATCGCTGGTTGAAGTCGACGAACTCACGGACGGTGGTGAAGGGGTAGTTATACGTGCATTGTACCGGCGCCGCTTCGCCAAGCATGTTGGTCAAGAGGGTCGCATGACCGGACTCTTGTTGCGCCATGAATTGGATAAGGGAGCGATCTTCGGCTGTGAGGCCTGCGGCGATGAAGTCCTCCTCGGAGAAGACGGCGAGGCCGTTATTGAAGAGGTCGAGTTCGATCCACTCTTGGTAGAGACCAAGAGCAATGGATTCAAAGTCAAAGTCGCTTTCAACCATGTAGCGGGGAGTGGTGCCATTTGTTCCAAGGCCGCCTACGAATGTTAGATTGGGGCATATCTTCAGGAAGGAGACTTCTTACCAGCTGGTGTGTATGGAATCGGTTGTTGTTCCAATAACGTTCCATCGGCATTGTAATATGTAGCGGTGGGGTTCGGCGGCAGAATGGGAATGGTTTGACCTGCCGGAGTGTTCGAAACAGCACCAGTGGTGGTTGCTGTGCCTGAGTACGGTCCATGGCTGGTAGCCCCCGTCACATCGCTGCTTACTCGCGGTGGAGCGGCCCCAGATTCTGTTCCAGTAGGCGCTCGAGTAGGTTGCGCCGAGACTTGTGAATCTGGGCCAAAAGAAGTCGCCAGGTCGGTCAATGGCTCGAGAGAATTTGAGACAGGCCAATCGCCATCAGTGTAGCCAGGAACTTGCGGCGCAGGAGCGGCGACGGCAAGGGACGCATAGAGCGCGACCGCGATGGTCGACTTGGGGAACATGTTGACAGGTGCGACAGTTCGGAATAGAGATGACAGGAGAAACAGGAAACGAAAGGAAACAGAAGGCTTTAAGAGCGCGGAATTGGTCCCAGCGCCGGCTCCTACCTTGATCTCACGACAAGCATACCGTAGCAATTACAAAATGAAAACCCTGATGACATCGACATATTGGGAGCACAGGACTGGAACAGTGGTGGCAGTAGCGGACACACAGAGAGGTGATTGCTAGGGCGTGTGGGAGAGAGTGACTTCATCACTGGTTCAGAACGGCAACGTCCGCGGCTTGAAGATCCGTCCTCGGCCTGGAGCAAGCTTGAGCTGGACGGTCGAGGAATCTTCTGTGGGGCAAGCTCAATGAGATGCAGGGACTGCTTGGGGATGTCGTGGCCCTGGTCAGCGGTGGATGTCGATGGTGGTGGAGATGGCTCCGCAAGCGACGCGTGTACGGCGCATTTTCAACCATCTACAAATCATTAGCTCATCGGTCGCTGTGGTCGGGGCCAGGAACTGTGATGGTTCTGGGTCGGACAAGAGATCGGACAGTGTGTGGAATAGGATTTGGTTTAGAGATGGCGATTCCGACAATTGCATGTTCTGACGAAGTTCTCCATGACGCATCATGACATGACAATATGCGGCTCTTAGCTTTTCAGGGTCCTGGAGCTTTCCGACAACTCAAAAATTTCCTCGGTGCCCTGTTTACCTGGTCAAACACCTGTAGGTACCTTTCTCAGGTATTTCTCGAAGATGAAATATGCAAGGAACTCTTTGTTTGTTGACTCAAAACGCGGCTGTCGGACTCACTGGGAACATTTGTTCGAAAACCGCCCTTGCAACGAGCTTAGAGTTCTCGACCGCAGCATCTCAGGAAAGCAAAAATTGGTCCTGAGTCCCACCTAGCTATACACCTTGTTCGTTGTAGGTAATGGCACCTCTGATATTGCGTCACGAGTCTGCAGTAGTAGTCCCAAGCTCCAGGAAGCCGCTGAGGGACATTCGCTGCCGCAAAACTCTCCTACGAAGCCGCTGCTGCCGAGGACGAGATCTTCATCTGTTCAGATCCTTGATATCTCCGAGATACGGCTAGTATTGTGACATCCAAGAGATACCACGCTCTTGAAAAACGAAACGAAAGCGACGTTGAGCACGTCCGTGAGCACGCTCACTTCGCCCTAGCCATTGGACCCCAGTTCTCCCTCGGATTGAGTTGATATCGCCTCAACTTCTTCCCACCGGCATCAAAATCTCTCCCAAGCTGCTCATCGAAGACCACCTCGAATTTGGGAGATGCCTCATCCTGTTCGTCCGCCGACATCTTCTGCATGATTTTCCACCCTTTCATACCCTCCTTGACAGCACCCTCTTTAATCGGAGCCTTCTGTCGAACCCATTCTCGCATGATGTGCCAAATTGCCTTCCATGGCGCATTGGTTTTGATGGAACCGCGTACCGCGTGGCTACGGGTCGCCACGAAACCTGCGTGGCGGAGGGCCCCTCTGATTTGGGCTTCCGATGGTGCTGAGCAGTGGACGACTTTGGCTACGATGCTTGGCGAAAAGTAGAAAGGATGGTGGTCCAGCTGAACAAAATTGTTCTTGCTGTAGCCTGCTTTGGAAGTGGTTGAGTCGTCTTTTGATTGCTTTTCTGGGGGCGCAGGCTCATAGAGCTCTGTTTCATCCAGCGCTGTCTGAAGCATGCCTTCCAGACGATCCATTGTTGGGTAAGTCTTTTTATCCAGAGATGTGAGGAGGTCCAGGACTTTCTGTACAAACGCTGGATTGTGAATCGGTCCGCCATACATAGGCCCTGCTAGATGAGTTTTGAAACCGCAATGCTCGCACAGCGGACTCGCACTCGGTGCTTGCGCAAAGGTGTGCTTGAAGAACTGTGACCCCTTCTTTCCTTCTTGGAGAGTGTGCCGAGCTAAATATTGGGTTTGCCATGCGCCACAACCCGAATCACAATTGTAGACCACCATTGTCTTGCCAGCAAGGAACTTGACATCAGCTGGGGACTTACGGATCCTGACGAATACGCGCATGTAATAGTCGATGGAAAGTGACAGGAGAGGCTCAACAGCGATGCCATAGCGACCCGCAGAAGTGGAGATAGCGTTCAACAACAGTCGTAGACCTCCTTCATGACACGGAAACCCCTTGAATGGAAGACCACCGTATAAGGAGAACGTCTTTTCAGGATACCCGATGGATGAGGTGACTGCAGTGTCCGTACAGGTTACACACAGCAGGCCGCCATCGTTGAGGGCTTGAAGAGATGCGTCGAGAAATGGTGCCGCTGTTCCGTAAGGATCGAGATCAATCACATCGTATTTGCCTTTTTGAGAGCCTGGAAATTCCGGCCCTGTCAAGGAATACATGTGTGCTCTCGCGTCGCCTGTGACTGCCTTGATCTTGTCTGTCAATCGATTATGCTTGATGTTCCTCGCAATATCCTTGGTGGCCTTCGGAGACATGTCATTTGCTGTGACTGACGTGACGAATGGAAGTTCATGGCAATAGCGTAGAGCCCGCAATCCTGTTGCAGAGAGGGCATCCAGTATAGTGAATGATGGGAGCCATCTTTCTGGCTGCGCCTCCCGAACTTCTATCGCAGGCTCTTGTATGTCTTTTCGAGGCTGAACAGTATCTGGCGGAGGATCTGGCGTAGGTATCTGAAGACCAAGAGATTGCTCACATGCAATGAGATCTTCATCCGAAATTCCCTGGTTATCGTGCTCTTCATCCGGTTTTGCGCCTTCAACCACTGACTTTCCAGTCTGAATATCATCTTCCTTCCGCCCAGCCTCCTCTTGTCCATGTTCTACTATCGGGAGATCTCCAACCCTCGCCCTTTTCGAAACCTGCTCATCCGCAGTGACTTCTTCTGGCTTCCCCTTGACAGATTCGGAGGTTGTATTCAATTCTGCCTCCGCAGTGCCATTTCCCGCGCCAGCTTTCCTCTTCCTTTGAATTCTCTTTTGTTGCTTGCTCTTCTCGTTCTTCCTCTCTCTTTCCCTTCGAGCTCTTTTCATCTCCACCAAGTCTTCACCAAATGCCCTGATCGCAAGAACACTGAGGTCGCGGTTGTATTGCATGATCTCATTGTAGAAGACAGTCTGCGATTGGGCTTTGCCTGAAGCAATGTCCTTCGGGTCTGCTGCTTTGGGAGCGTTTGGAGGAACGAGAATGTATGCAAGGCCTTCTTGGACTGTGAGGAAGTCTTCTTCGCCATCTTTCACTATTTGTCCGGCGCGTGGTTCGCTGTCGAGTGAAAATGCTTGTGGCAAGCCATTGTCAGCGGAAGATGGGGATGCAGCGTCCTCTCCTGGGTTACTCGAGCTTGAGGAGACCGCGGCGGCCATTGTGGATAATTTTCGGCGACTAAGGATCGATCCTGTGATAAAAGCTGGAGTGCGCAGTGTGTAAGACCTGGAGCATCTTATGAAGACCCGGCCCGTCAAGCAAAATGCCAGTTTGAAATAGAGGGATAAATCAAGGCGATATGGGTACTCCGTATAGATATTCAGATGGTGGACGGAGTCATCCTCCATTAATTTTGGCACTGGAAATCTGGGAGCGAATGGTCTATGCCATGATCGGCTAGGCTGCTTACTTTACGGAGTAAATTTGAGCTTAATTCGACACTTCCAATCCCGTGACTTGATCGAGTGCCAAATCAACCTTAAAAATCCTTGATGAAAGTGATGTCACTTGAAAGCTCTCTGTATGTTGATATTCTCATTATTGTATTTTTAGGAGAGGTTTCGTTTTGGAAATATCTCGGTCGACTTCACATCGCTTATACTTGACAAAGATGAGGTCCCCTTCGCGTAGACTTGTCTCGCGGTAAGTGACCTCTTTGGGAAAAGATCGACGTTGCTGCCTGTCAAGCTGGACTGCTCCGCCTCTTCCTTCAAACCACAATTGACCTGCGACCGTGCCGCATTTCTCCCCTTCTTCGTCCTATGTATTTCTTGCTCTTTGGTCGCTCTCGTACTTTTCAACTTCATCTGTTCTTCACAAATTTCTTTCGTTATCGCGTCCAAGTTTGAGTGGCTCTCGCAAATAGACACAAGGAGATCTAAGCCATAGTATTACTCCACGAGCCCCTCGAAGCAATGGGAAAACCAACTGACGAACCCCCAAAATACCGTGTTGCTGGCTCATCTGCAGGGGAAGGCGAAACACTTTCTCTCCATACCACGCCGGATGACTACCAGTATCAAGACGATGTCCCCCATCTGGACGAGGATCTTCCCCCAGCATATGGAGACGAAGAGCCACTCACTCCTTTGCTTGTCCTTGAGGAGTCGGGCAAAAAGCCCCTCATCAACCGAAATGGCGTAGATGTCATCATGGATGAGACGTTTGAGCATGATTCAGCTTACTGCGAAAGACTCATCCGAGAATGGGACAAAATTCCCCCGGCCCAGCTCGTTACGATCAAAGGAACCCACACGAAGACAGTCAAGCGAGATGGCAAGGACCAAAAGGAAACCGTTGTCGACTTTGACCTCAAGCTCAGGCTCACAGAGTACCTCATGAACACTCATTCAGGTGCTACCTCGATGTGGAAGGAGATGGTCACCGTCAACAATGGTGAAAAGGCGCATCGTGGCACCTGTATCAAGCGGAAAGCGCCTTTGCCGAATGCCAATGACCTGGAAATCCAAGACGATAAACCAGGATTGAAGGAGTGGTGTCACCGTTGGTGTGCATCCCATGCTCAGCTCAAAACGTAAGGACAGATCTGAACCGCTACTTGACATCGGCTAATATCATCTAGTTTCCGATATACTCGCAAGGTGACAGGTATGGATGAAGACATCCTCCGCAACAACATCACCAGACTCGTCAACCGCACTGGCTACTGTGGCCACCTGAGAATCGACTTCCCAATCGAGAACCGTGCCGTCGAAGTCTGGTCCGACAGTAAGATCAACAGATGGCGCCTCAACAAATGGATTTGCGCGCTCTTCTACTTCAGCATGCTTTGGATTTTGACGTGGCCGTATCTCTTCTTTGCCACCAAAAGGTTCGCCGTCGTTCGAACCGAATGGCCCTTCTCGCAAATCGACGCCAATGGCAACAAGGTCTACGCTACCGTCAGCGAAGATCAATGGTTCCAGAAGTGGAAGGATCTCATAAAAGCGGCTGTGATTGAGAGAGCTCAAGGCTTCTTGACAGAGGAAGACTTTGCGAGGTTCTTGCAAATATGCGAGCCAGGGCCTGTTGAGTCTGGCAACACTCATGTGGACAGAGTGGGTAATTTCCTTTCCGCTGGTGCTCGAGCGTATCGGGAAGTCAATAGACAACTTGGATGGGGTGGAGATTGCTGAACGCTTGATCTGGGCGTGACTGTTACAGCTTCGACTGGCACCGTCGGAAGGGACGCCGACATTGGATTCTTTTCGTTGCTCACTATTCGCTATTCCTTGCACGTCCGTTACACGAAAACAAGAGCAGACAGGGAGTCGGTCCCTCTCTACAAGCGACTTGGTTTGGTTAGGTCTTGTCATTCCTCAATTAGTGGGAGGCCAGAACGAAGGGTTGGTAGCAGGAAAGGCGCTGTGGCTCTGGTGTTGAACAGGTACTTGTCTATTTCAGGATTTGGATTAAACGAAAAGGACATGAATATTCCATCTTGCTCTAATGTGTCGAGTTTTCTTACTATAACTGTACGGCAGAAACACCTCGCAAGAGAGGTATCTGACTATCACTCTCCAAGTATCAATTACTTTGGATACCTGCTTTTCCAATGTTAAGGTTGCTGCCGCTAGTTAAAGTAGCTTTCGGGCCGTACAGCTAATAAGCTAGTTCCCGTCGGACCTGCATATGGGTTTGCGATTAGATGCAGCTTGGAAGGAAACGAAACGAAGTGAAGAAAGAATATTAATGGCAAGTTCCGGCTGGGTCTCCTAGGGTACGTGGTAATACCATCTCGGACGCTGTATATCAGAACCTGGTTCCCGGTTGCAGGCTCGCACACCTGCAATTATAGCAATCTTACTCGGACCAAGGAACGCCTGAGGCAGCCTGTTGATGTGCTCCAAGAAGGTAAATAAATGACACGGCAAGGATGGAGCCTGGTGGAAAGCTAAATTCGACTGCTTGTCTTCGAGTCAGTTCAACCTACCAAGTTTCGCTTCTCGAATCTCGAGTCTCCAGCCAACGCTCTCAGAAAATTCGCAGTTATCTGGAGTTAACGCAGTCAAGACAAGGTTGGCTTCTGTGGCGTACTTGGAGGTTGTTTCTCTCCGCATCTGGACTCTCGAGTCAAGCCTCTTTGCGTCGGTGGGCATCACTTTGGCGAATCTTCCAACCAAGCCGGCGCAAGCAAGCTTCGAGCTCAAACACCACAACAAGTTCTCTCCAAACATTCCCCTCCAACTGTTTCATAAAAATGCAAATTCAGGTGCCCCACCGTACAGCACAGCAGCACGCCCAAGGCCTGAAGCAACATGTGTCGTCTGGAAAGGCGAGTCCCACAGCGTAAGCGTGTCTCATTGCGGCCACCGGATGCTCCCCCAGCAGCCCAGCTCGATCTTCTTACGCCGTGGCGCTTGAATATCCAGCCTCCCCCGGTTTGACGCGCCATCCAAGCTTCCACTTTGGTGCGAGTTCGCGGCGATTGGCAAAAGGCCGCGATGTCGGGCACCTGATAGGAGCCATGATCGGCAAAATTTACACCTCTACGCGGCGGTCGAAGCCTCCCGAAGTTCGAGAGGTCACGGACTGGCTGATGCGATGCCCTGCAGCATGACATTACCCGCCCTGGCCCTGTGGTTGTCTGTTTTGTTGTAAAGGCGCGCTCTCCCCACACTTGGAAAGCGGATCTTCTTGCTGTCTTGTTCTTCTTGCAAAGCTCGCGTTGTTGTTGATATTTTCCGCTTGCACCCTGTGTATGCTGGCGTCATGGTTAATATGCGCTTTCTAGACCGCAAAGCTCCAGACAAGAACGACATTTCGAGGTACGCAACCCTGAGCTTTTCCGCGCTGTGACGCACTACTCGTGCAGATCTCCGAGGCAGCTTGAGCTTTGACTGATAGCTGTTCAGAGATGAGGAATATCTCAAATTCGCAACCACATTACGCTACGAACCTTCGATAGCTTCTACTACTTCGAAGAAAAGTAGTTTGTCGAGGTACTCATCTATCTTTGGCGGGTCTCGGAGGTCGTCTGTCACGTCGTACAACAGCTTTGCAAGCCAGTCCAGCGCCGCAGACGACGTACCGCGACTCATCAAGACCCCATGGGAGCAAGATCGATCATTGCGTCCAGTCTCGCGCCGACCATCCAAACTCCTTAAACCTCCGCCCGTCTTACCAGCGCGTTTTTTCCAAACCCTTCCAAAAGAGATATATGCTTGCATAGTACGCCAATTAGAAATCTTGCACCTGGCTTCGGATCGCAAGACGTGCCCGACATGCTATCTAAGGGACCTATGCAGCCTTTTTTTAACAAGCCGGCGATTCAACCATGCGGCGACCGATCAATTGTATGGCACGTTGTGGATCACCGCCGAAGCGGACCGCCATGTGACGAAGAGGAATACAACAAGCAACTTGGATCGGCTACGATTCCTTCGGCGAACACTTCGCGATCATCCGAGCCTTGCAAAAGCTGTTCGGACCCTGGAATTCTGGGACTGGAAACCGATATGGGATAAAGCAAATCCACAGGGGCGGAGAGAGATTGAGGACAACTTGGCATCTATTGTGATGGCTTGCCCGCGATTGGAACGCTGTCGCGGCTTTCACGCGGAGTACGACCACGACTTCAACCGGTTGAACCACGCACTCTCTACACGTCCCGCTCTGAAAGAGCGGGTTTGGATCATTCGAGGGGATCCTGCCCAATGGGAACAGATCATGGATGAGCAGACACAGTCGGATTACGAGGACTACTGTCTCCCCGATCCACGTGAAGCCTATGCGGACTCGTTCTTACAGCACCACCACAACTGGAATGCCCTGGACACTCTGGCGATCTTTGGCCGCCAGAAATCAGGGATGACTTATCGTGCGTTCGTTGGAGCTTTCCGGCATCTGCCATCCCTCAAGCACCTGCTCATTTCTAACTTTGATGCGGAAGAATTTAACGACCGCACACTCCAGGCTGTACCAGTGCTTTGGTCTTTGCGCCTTGAAGATCTATCTGGAGTAACAGACAAGGGGATCGTGAAATTCGCAAACTCTCCCGCCGCGAAAGCCCTGGAAACTCTGGCACTGATCAACATTGAAGTTTTGCGGTTGCATGTGCTTGCTCGACTCCTCAGCAATTGCCAGTCACTGAGGAAGTTCACGCTCATCCAAACCTCCAACCCAGGGCTTCTGCCAGGCGCTGTCATGCCATCACCGGTATACGCGTCGGAATCGCTGCAATTTCTCCATTGGGATGTTCTGATTCCGGGCAGCGCGAACGAGGACATGGCATCAAGCATCGCCGCTGGCGCGTTCCCTAGTCTCAGGACCGTCCGGGCGCCCAACGACGATGATGGACTCCTTCAGTCACAGTGCCGGCCGTTGGATCGCTTTTCGCAGTCCAGCGACAGCCAACTCGTGAATCGAAACTATGGTTCAAATAACGTGGACTCTACTCGAGGACTGGCGCATGCCCGCAGGGCCGCCGAAGGACGTATCTTGAACCCTCTGCAGCCTGCGTTCTTCAAGATCTACGTCGAAGAAGACGGCGTGATCAAGCACACTTACACGTTGCGAGTACCGGTGGGGTCCAAAGTATCCGGTATTGAGTACATGCTTGACCCAGACATCGAAGGAAGCGATGATGCTGTTGCGAGTCTGGATGATCTTCTTGGTGAAAGCAGGGAGCACTGGAATGGAGAGACGTGTGTTGGACGGTGGAACTACAGAAATCTGGTTCAAGGTCAAACTCATAGCCTACGACAACTTCCTGCGAGGGTTACGATAAGGGATTTCTTCTGATTTTAAAGACTGACGAGTAGGATTGGTGGTGCACGCACAGGATGTGCAAAGATGTATTGATTTGTATGACTTTTTTGATGTAGAATGGTTGCAGATACCCAAGAATCGAGTTCTGTTTTGAAAGCGCGTGCGGGTTCACCTGCTACAAGATGTAAATTGTACCTAAAGTTCGCGCGGTAGCATGTGGGTAGGCCTCCGTGGCCTCGTGGAAATAGCGCATCTGGTCAGTAAGTACGGTGACCAAAGATCGCGGCTGCAGCTAGCGGCATCGACACCGGCGCCTTTACTTCCCATATGACGATCCCGCTCTCAATTGTCTGGAAGGACCTCACCTGAACCCATCAACAATGCGAGCCTGGCTGGCTCAATAGCACCACCTCGCGACTTCATCTACTTCAGCATACTTTCCTTCCACACCACCTCTCTCCATGTCAAAACACCGCCCTCGACCGCCTGTGCACCAACCCCCGGCTTCACCTTGATCCTCCAACAGCACAGCACAGCACAGCACAGCACAGCACAATGGCTCCACCGTCCACCCACCATGCGCGCCGCGATGCTTCGCAGCCGGCGTCGCGTGAAATCGCCAAAGCGCCTGAGGAAGTCCTTCACGAAGCTGAGCTCCAGTGGATCTTCACGGAAGAACAACTGCAGCAGACACCCTCGATTCTCGATGGCATGTCCGTGGAACAGGAGCGGGAGAATCGTCACAAGGGCATTGGATTCATCGTTCAGGTCTGCATCATGCTGAAGCTGCCGCAAGTGACCATCACTACTGCGGGCACCTTCTTCCACCGCTTTCTGATGCGCCGCTCCATGGTCAAGAAAGAGGGCTACAAGCCGCTTCACCACTACGTGAGTTTGCTCCCACAAGATCCTGACGAAAGGCGACGGGAGCTCATCAGCGAACAGGAAGTCGCAGCCGTGGCTGTTTTCCTCGCCACCAAAACTGAAGAATCGGTTCGCAAAGTCAAGGAGCTTGTCATTGCATGCTGTCGCGTCGCGCAAAAGAACAACAACCTCCACGTCGACGAGCAGACGAAGGACTACTGGAAGTGGCGCGACACTATCCTCTTCCACGAAGACACGCTACTTGAGATGCTATGCTTCGATCTCACTGTCGAGTCTCCTTACAAGATCCTCTTCGACGTCCTCAACCGATACCAAGTTGAGAGGAACAAGACTTTCCGCAGTGCGGCTTGGGCATTTCTCAACGACAGCAACAACACCCTCCTTTGTCTCTTGTTCCCAAGCCGTACTATTACTGCGGCGGCTCTCTACTGCGGCGCGCGTCACAGCGACGTCAGCCTCCCAGATACAAACGGCGTTCCATGGTGGACGGAACAGGGTGTGCCGATCAAGGATATTCGCAAGGCAATTGAGTACGTCGCGACCTTCTACGAGAAGGCGCAGACGCCCAACCCGACCAAGGAGAACTTCTACGTAGGTCTTCGGGATCGGGAGAGTGACGACCCCGGCAACGAGAAGACTCGGCTAAGGACTTTGCAGACGCCGCAGAGTCTTCCCGACAACGCAGCCCCGGATATGGAGAGGTCCACGAGCGAGCAGAGCCTCAAGAGGAAGAGGAACGAAGAGGAAGAAGAGGCCGAGACGGAGCGCGATCAGCTAGACAACAAGTCTCACGGTGTGTCGAACGGCGGCGCGAAGACGGAATCAGAGGACGGCAGGGCTATCAAGAAGATGAAGGCTAACAGCAGTAGCCCGGCTCAAGAAGCAAAGGAAGAAGAACGCGACAAGAACGGCCACGACCCCTCCGCCCCTACGCCGCTCGACGAGGCTGCTGAAGTGAGCGAGGAAGGCGAGGTCGAAGAATGATGAAGGAAGGGAACTTGTACATGACGCGCATCTTGAATATTCACGGAGTCTGGTTGGAAAACAAATCATACGAAGGACAGTCTGACGGGCGGCGCGGAATGTACTTCACTGGAGTTCAGGAATCATTCACGAAAGATACCACTGGGACAAATTGGCGGAGCTTGTATCATCAGCATCATTTCCGTCGAAAGGAAGGGTCTTTCCAGCGCATTGCATATGCTGCGCTGGCTTGTGGTGTTGGGTATCTACCTGGGCCGGGCAAGATCTACTGATGAGGCGTTGTTCAGCATTAGTAGACTGATAGCAAGAACAATAGAACTTGGAGTCGACTTGTGTTATTCGGGTTGATGAGATGAGACGGTCTTGCTCTCGGACAAGACTTCGGTCAATCTCGAAAAGTCTGAGTCGCCGGAGACCGGGTCGGCTACGGCATCTGTGGTTGCTGTGACTCGGTACACCGACTATCTTGTTGAGTGCGCCAGTCAGTCGGTGTGGGACCTCGAGGTACTTGCACTGTTCTGCCGAGATGTATCTTTACGGACGAGAACAGCTACCTATCCTGCTCTGCCGTTATGGGGAGAATACATCTCAACATTGACCTTTCTAACCCCAGAAATTCAGAAATCAAGGCATCCTTGACGTCCAAACCTCCTTCATCACGGCATGTACACACGAACAATCATCTCCCGGGCAAACCCCGAACGAAATTAGCAATATATGATTACTCGCCGACGTACCACCAGGAACCTAAGGTAGTACCTAATTATCAGTACCTCGCCTTAGTAATTGAGCCTCCTTCGTCCCCGGCCTAATCTGCGTGATTGATGCATGACGGCACAGGCCGAGCGAGCGAGCCAACCCATAGCGGGCATGACCTTGATGGCATATCATCATCTACACCTTGGTGGTCCCGACGTAGATACGCTGGTTTCCTGTTCTCTCACATAAGATTCCTAGACTTCCCCGACTCATTGTGTTTCACGTCCCTGCCTTTTCTCTGTCAACCTCGCCCCATTACCAGGGGTTTCTTCTGAGGATTCCCTTTTCTGTTCTGGGATTATCAGACTTCCAGACGCCTGCCTAGCTTCTGATCTTCCTATCATCTACCTACGTATATCCAACCTCTCAATCACAACCGCAACCGCAACCGCAACCGCAACAAACACCACCACCACAATGTCAAGCCTCCCCCAATCCCCCCTCCTCGCCCTCCCCTGCGAAATCCGCCTCCAAATCCTCTCCTACCTCGTCCTCCCCTCCCCACCCGACCCCTTCAACCCCCTCCCCCCTATCGACTACGACCACCGCACCCGCACCGCGCCCCTAGACCACCACGCCTACTCACCCTCTTCCTCAATCGTCCCGCCCCACCCCTCCCACCCGATCCTCGAGCTCCGCCTCATCGACCCCACCCACGTCCTCGCCGGTTCCTGCGCCGCTGGCGCCTTCCTCCGTACCCCTTGCACCATCCGCAGCGATCGCTTTCGCGCACGTACGATGAGTACGACATACCACTTCACCTCCCCTTCACGTCTCTACCCGGCGATCCTGGCCACCTGCGCGCAATTGCATGATGAGGGCGCCGAACTGCTGTACGGAACCTGCGTGTTCAGCTTCGACACGCACGTCGAGGCCATAGTACCGTTTCTGGGCGACCTGACGCCGTTTTCGCGGAAAATGGTCCGACGGCTCGCGCTGGTGAAGAGGGGACTGCCTTATGAGCGCGAGTTCGATCGCGCGGAGTGGGAGGGTATGTGCCGGTTTTTGGCGCGGGAGATGAGGTTGCTGCATCTAGACTTGGGAGTCGTGGCGGGGAGGCCCGGGGAGCAGGGGTGGGATGGGGTGAAGGAGTTGAGGAAGGAGGACTTTGAGGCGTGGTGGAGGTGTAAGGAGGGGATTGGGATGGGGAAGAGCTCGGGGATTGAGGGCATGGAGTGGGTGGAGCAGGCGGCGGATATACGGACGAAGAATGTGACGGTTAGGGCGATTGTGGAACATTGCCCGACACCGAGGAGTGAGAGGATGGCGTGGTGGGTTATGTTTAGTAAGAGTGTTGAGGGTGGGTTCGCTGAGTTTGTGAAGGGGTTGATTGTTAAGGGGAAATGATAGGAGTAGGAGCAAGAGCAAGCAATAGAATACGAAAGCGTTATGCCTTCTTTATCGACCTGGATCGATATTGCTAGATAGCTTACCTTTTTTCGAACACGCCTAATGAAAACCACGTCACGTGATCTAGACCATGAGAAGTAAGGGTTTATCTCTAGTCTGAGGTCTAGATACCTCCGAGTCGAGGTCCTTCAGTGCCTGCCGCAAACTAACTTGGGCACATCTGTTCTTGGTATTCATCTCATATTATCAGAAAAGAAGAACTTCAGCTGGAGCCCAAGCAAGCTGACGAGAATTAAAACACTTTTGTACTCCTTCACCCCTGAACAGCCGCTGAATCGCACATATACCCGCTTCACCCAGTCCGAGTACTAACCCCTATTCCCGCCCACAACCAACGCCATCCGATCAAAATGCTCCCGGGCAGACCCACCCTTCCTACCTTTGAGGTTCCCAGTGGCCTATAGCACCCTTACCCTAACCGGATACCACCCCCTATCCCCGAATATAAACCCCCTTCAAGTTCCACCAACCACGGTACCAAACCCCCTCACAATGTTCGCGACCTGATTTGCCAACCCATCCGCCTCGGTCCTTGTGGCTGCTTCCGCATAGACCCTCACCGCATCCTCCGTCCCACTCGCCCTGGCAAACGAGCGACCCATCGAGAACTTGCCTACCTCCCTGTCAATCTCCTTCTGTGCGCCGTCCGGTTTCGCGAGTTTGCGCTCCGCGTCGACGGCCTGGAACATGTTGCGGTCCGGGACCTCGACCTTGACGAGACGGTTGGGCAGGTCCGTGTAGGTGAGTAGCCATTCCTGGCAGGTCCAGCCTTTGTGGGCGAGGATGGCTTCGACGAGGAGGAGGTCGCTGAGGGCGTCGCCGACGGTTTGGTTGATAAGCTCCGTGAGCGCCTGGAGGGTTTCGAGAGCGGCCTTTTGCGCCGGCGATTTCGGGTCGTAGGTGGCGATTGCCTTGAGTGCGGCTGGGGAGAAGAGGACGGTACCGTGGCCGTTTGCTTCGAAGTAGACGCCGATGTCGAAGCGGGCAGCGGCATGGTGCAAGTATTTGACTCCGGTGTTGGTACAAATGATGGGGAGTTGGAGGGACTTTTCAATGTACTGCGTGCTGGCGCCGTTGGCATAGGCAGTTTGGACGACGCCGATCTTGAGTTGTTCTGCTAGGCCGGACTGGCGGCCGAGATCTGCGAGGAAAGATGCTGCGAGAGTTGCGATACGGTCACCGTCTAGAAGGCGGAATGTGTTGTCCTTGTCGGCAAAATAAAAGATGATACGGTCTGCATCTCCGTCGAGGGAAGCGCAGCGGTCGTTTGGCCCAACTTTTGATGACGGGGGAGCTCGCTGTTGGGTTTTGACAAAGTCGGCACCGCACTTGAAAGGGGTTGGTTAGTGTTTGACCGAGACTTTCACATCAAAGGCAAATTACCTGCGAGTTCAGGGTTTCAGGTTTCAAAACGTCGTCATTCACGATCTTGATGTCAATGATGCCGTCCAAATGCTTGACCAACTCGTGCAGTTTCGGGCCACCGACGCCATTCGCACAATCTACCGTGACTGCACCTTTCGTCGTCTTGCCCTTCATAGCCAGCTTGAAGGCGGCGGCCAATTTCTCGTAGTACCCTTTTTCGCTAATATCGCCGTATGCGTACTGAGTATCCTTTGTGTTGATGCAGCGAACGAGGTAGTGCAGTTGCGGGGTCGTCAGGTACCCATAGTCGGTGTATTCGGTTCCAGTCGCATCAAGAGCATCCTTGAGGCATGTTACAAGTGTAGCGCCTGAAGCGCGAGTGTCTCGGGCGTAGATGACCCGAGCAGGTACATCCTCTTTGATCTTCAAGTCCGCGAGGAGCTTGTTGTAAAGCTTCCCGAGTGCATCGTCGGATTCAGCGTTTGCCAGCTGGGTCGCATATTGCTCCCAGGATGCCTTCGGGGTCGAGTCAGCCGAGGTGTGCGGTTGTGGTACGATACCAGGAGCTTACTTCGAGCATTTCACCCTGGTAACTGATTAGCTGCCATGTTCATTGGTGGAGAGGTTGAAGCGTGTGTTACCATGGGATCGACGAGCTTCACTCCGTTGTCCTCTGGCGGATTATGGCTCGCAGTGATCATGACGCCTATGGTTTGGCCATTCAGCTTCTTCGAGCGGAGTGCGGCAAGGAGGCCAACGCGGTAAACAACAGAATTGAGCAAGTTGCTGCTTCTTTGTCAGAGGTAGGTAGTTGTGGTAATTTTGTATGGTATACCCACGCCTTCATGCGAAACTAGGAAAGTAGATATCAGTAAACAAGCTTTGAAGAGGGTAGAAGTATTGCTTACTCCAGCTGTGCCGTACTGAAATTGCCTTTCAGCGGGTTTTGGGTATTTAGCAGACGCTTCAAGAATCTTATCGGTAGACGCCATGATGCAGAAAAACTTGAGACAACAGTACAAAGAGCAAAGACAAGAAGAAGAGATTCAGAATGAGGGGGCTTTCGAAGAAGATTTGTGAGGAGTGGGAGGAAGAGGAGTGGGAGGAGCAGACGACGGGAGGTTAAAGCTGTGCAACGTGCGGCACCCAGCCAGTACCTGGAGTGGTCATAAGGCTGATCATCCCGCTGAAACGCTAACCCGTAAACGCTTAGCCTCGAATCTAAAAATTGATCCGCCAAAACGGCCTTCGAAGAGCCGCAACGTGAATCTCTGCAGCTTCACCTCCCAGCCATATCCATCAATTGCCGCCATGAAGTCCATTATTCCCCTGAGGATGCTCCGACCCACATCCGTCGCTCTGCCGAAGAGACCTGTGCCGCTCGAAAATGCCTTTGCGGCGCTCTCAATACGACCGTCGCAGCCTCCCATAGCTTCATCCTTCTCAACCTCAGCTCCACAGTCCGCGCGAAAGCAGGGCGACAAGAGAGATACGCGCATAAGTAAGACAAAACCCACTCTCTCCTCACACTCACTCTCAGACTCAAACAACACCCCCTTCCAATGTTCTCCTCCGGGACCTGAACCATCACACTAACCACCCCACTCCCTCCAGCCCTCATCCGCTACTTCCTCCACCACCCCCGAGTCCCCCGCCCCCTCCGCTTCTCCCGCACCCGCGCCCTCCGCCACTGGACAATCCACCGCGCCTGGCAACTGCACCTACGCCAAGAGCGCTTCCGCCTCGAGTCCGTCCTCCAACGCAACCAACAAGCCATGGCCGGCGCCTGCGAGGCCCTGCGCTTCATGGACGCCGACGGCATGGACCACTCGCCGCGGGCGAAAACGCGACGCGCGGTTGTCCAGGGGGTTGATGAGGGGACTTCTGGACATGTCATGCGCGATGAGAGGGGGAAGTGGGTTCAGGGTGGAAATCAGACGACGGCGGTCGGGGAGGGAGGGAGAGATGTGGGCAGGCTCTATCGGACGGCGATGATGAAGAGGGGGGTTTGGGCGAGGCCCGGGGATAGGGGAAGGGTGGTTGGGGGGTTTCCGATTGAGTATGGGAGGGCGCAGATGGACTTTCCGAGTCGGAATGGGTGGAATCATGAGTGGAAGCGAGGAGGCTGAGGGCGAGGAATAATCTGGAGGTGATAGGGGAGTAGACACGCGACAGCGAAAGCTCTCGGAGGCGCCTTGCGGAGGGGAGTCTGGCCAGTTATAGCATCACAGGATCTGTATCATATATGTAAAAGTTGAAGCCCTGGAAAATTAGAACTATCCCACTCGTGAGGTAAAATCTGAGGTAGCACTCTGATGTGAGGTATCAAAAGTGAGTTCAAGAGTCATTCGATTTCACTCAAGCCCCCAGCACTCGGAGCGAACAAACAACCGTGTCCGAATTTAGCCTCTTGGATGGCTTCATTTTGTTGCTTCGCTGATGTACAAGGTCTACTTGTGCTCGCCCAGACGGCTCTTGAGGACATGATAACAGATGTATAAGTAGGAAACTGATCTCAAAGGTTAATTTCCATGGATATTCAAGCTTCCAGTATTCGTATCCACTCCTGTATTCGGACAATTCCATACAGAACTCAATTCTTACCCTTCGATCTTCCCCTGGATATCCACAGAACTGCTCGTTCCCAGCATCCAATCCTTCAGCTGCACAATGTTTCCAGCAAACGATAACGCTAATACTTCAATATTTTCATTATCGCTTCAGCTGCCTACCTACTGAATACTCCACCATAATTAAAAACTGCTAGACAAAAGTTTCTCATCTCATCCCCAAAAGGAGCGTAATCGTCGATAGGCGTTTCCGCGACCTGACGAGGGTATCATCCAGAAGAGAAGAGAAAAACGAGAGTCGGAATAATGAAAGCTTTTGGCAGACCAAAAAAACCCCCCCATTTCCTTTCGCTCCCCGAGATAATGCTCCTACCGGATAAAAGCAAATGACTTCTCCGCTAACCCCGGAGGACCCGAATCCCACCCATACCCGTTCCTATACGCCCCATACCATATTGATTATACCCGAATCAATGAACGAGAAAAGAAGAAGAGAGATGACCGTAGAATAGACAACGCCTATCCATGCATGCATGCACGCCACAGTGGGAGAAACCCCATTCCGAGATCCACTTCACACTCCCGCCCATCTCTTCATTCTGAACTCTCTTCTCATGACACAACGCAGCATCCCCAGCTTTTCTCCCCGCCATCACCTGCAATAAGAGCCGCCCTCGTCGCCGCCTCGAAGACATCATCAACCCCATCCCCCGTCAAACTCGAGCATTCCAAATACTTCCTGGCGCCAATCTCCTCCTTCATACGTGCGCCCTCTGCACTATTCGTGAATTTGAGGCTTTTCTTGCGCATCTCTTCCTGGGCGAGCGGGTCATCTCTGAGATCCTTCTTCAGCCCGACGAGGATGATGGGAACGCCGGGGCAGCGTTCGCGCGCCTCTTCGGCCCACTTGTGTTTTACGTTTTCGAGCGAGTCTGGCGAGTCGACGCTGAAGCCGATGAGGATCACGTGGGCTTTTGAGTAGGCGAGGGGACGCAGGCGTTCGTAGTCTTCTTGGCCTGCCGTGTCCCACAGGGCGAGTTGGACGGATTTGCCATCGACGCGGCAGTCTGTAACGTAGTTTTCGAAGACGGTGGGGACGTATCTCTGTTATTCAGAGGAGAGATTGAGTCAATGATTTGAATATCTTGTTTCGCCTCGGCTGGAGTTATCACGTACTGTTGGGAAATAGCCTAATGTGAAGACGCTGAGAAGACTCGTTTTACCGCAGGCTCCGTCGCCGATAATGACTAATTTCCTATTTGGGAAGGTCCGCGGTTAGCGAGCTGACAATCCTTGTGGGCCAAACATCAGAAGAAAATTGCAAAAGTCTCGGGACAAGCGAGGAGGCGGTGGTCAAAAATAGACGGTCATTTTGATAGCATGTGACACTGGGAAATCGAGAGATACTGAAACGGACAGAAACCATCGAGAGCTGTACAGCCTCCAAAGCAGCAGCTTCAGATGATTACTGAAATGGGAAACCAATGACCAGTTGCAGAAGGCCGACCGAGAGCGGTACCCATAACCAGACAAGCGTATTGGTGTGACGTACCTCCGCATAACACTTTCTCCATTCTGCGCCATGTTTGTTGACTTCTCGTGCTGATCCGGTGCGTGTATGAAAGACTCGGTCAGGCAACAAGGCCTCGATGACTTTGAAAAAGGGCGTTCGAGGGTCGGGGGGTGATATAGGTCGTGTCCGGGGGTGTTGTGGTCGGCTTTGTTGTCAATTGTTCCTCAAGCCGTAGGCCACGCAATCCTGTATGCAGTCGCGAGAGGGGCAGACGACGTCGGAAGCTGACAGAGGTGTCGACTCAGGGTATAAGAGCTATCATGGAGGCCCAGGGAGCCTTATATTTCTCTCCTGAGGCTCGTATTGTTGTCTCTGTCGGACCAGTTGCTGGTGGGTTCCCGGACCTTGGTGGCTGTGCTGGTGGTAGCGGCGCGGCAGAGAGGTATTGGAAGCACCAATGCAGCTGAATTCCGCGAGCCGAGCAGGGTGGGAGGGCAGCAGGAATGTAAGCCGAGCGGGATGAGAATACAGGACTCGGAGAGGGTCGTGGGCGGTAGCAGAGGTTGTTGGGGAATCTGAGAGAGTGACGCTGGAGCTGGTGCTGGTGCTGGGGGAGGCGTAAGGCTGTTGCGCTCGCTAGCGTGAAATTTGCGCCAAGAGTCCTGGCAAGGTGAACGTCGACCGACCGCGAGACTGAGCATCAGTGAAGCATCCGGTCCAGCACCCCGACACACCTCCGCCCACCCTCGAATCCTCGCTGCCACAGCTCCCAGTTATTCCATGCCATTGCTCTGAGCAACCTCCATCCCTCCGCCACTCGGTACGTCTCTCGTGCCTTCCCGACCCGCTCCCTCTCGACACCTCCAACGTCACCCACCACCGCTCTCACCCGCCCGAGTCTCTTCGGCGGCTGCTAATCCTGCTGAATAGAAGCTCCCACAACCCCCCACACTCGTCGCAACAACACACCTTCCATGGCCCAGACAAAGGGTGCTGCGGGGCACCCCCCTGGCAGCAGTTCCCTCAACTCCAACGGCGTCTTGCCCCCGAGCAGTCTCCCCGTTGGCGGATCCTCAGCAAGCCGCAACAAGAAGCAGAAGCGGAAGAACAAGGCCCGTCAAGGCGCCGGGCAAGAGCAACTTCACCAACCCGCTTCGCTTGTCCCCCACGGCGCAAACATCAGCAACGGGCAGGTGCCACACGGTCACGAGGCACTGCAACAGCCCGGAGATCTTCTCGACTACGGCGATGCAGAGTTCGACGACCCAGACCAGTACGACCCCATCGAAGGCGAAGAGGCCTACTACAGCGAAGACGAGAACCCCTTGTACGATCCATACGACCCCCACATGCCCAACGGACACTATCAATCCGGCCACGCCGAACCCTCGAACCCGAGCAAAAAGTCCAAAAAGAAGAAGAAGAACAAGATGTACAATGGACAACCCCCTCCACCTGCTGGCAGTAATTACAACAACCCGTACTATAGGTCTTCCGCCCCACCTCCCCCGCCTCCTCCGCCTCATAGTGCCTACACTCGACCGCCTGTGCGCAACAACAAGCGAGACCAGCAGATATGGAACACGACCACCCAGGAAGAGCGAGAACGTATCAAGGACTTCTGGCTTGGGCTGAGCGAGGAAGACCGGCGCGCGCTGGTGAAGATTGAGAAAGAGGCGGTCTTGCGCAAGATGAAAGAGCAGCAGAAGCATGCCTGCAGTTGCACTGTATGCGGTCGCAAGCGCACGGCTATTGAAGAGGAGCTCGAGGTGCTGTACGACGCATATTACGATGAGCTTGAGCAGTATGAGAACCCCTCCCGCCCCCGAAAATACGGCACAGAGGTATTGTCACGTTCAGTTTGCCAACATCATCCTAGTCAGCCGTTCAGCAGCCTGCCCCCAGACCACGTTATTGCTCCACCCATGCATCAACCCTCAGGCGGTGGCCATGTCACCGAGATGACAGACACTGAGGATGATGAGCTTGACGAGGACTACAGCGACGAAGAAGACTACGACGAGGATGATGACTACGACAGTGAAGACGAACCCCAAGATCTTCCCCGCCATCCTGCAAACGACCTCTTCCAGTTCGGTACCGGACTTACTGTCAAAGGTCTGAATGCTCAAACCATCTGCCACCTAGTGTTCACTCCGCTAACAAAGCTCCTTCCAGATGGAATTCTCACAGTGGCAGACGATCTGCTCAAAAACGACGGCAAGAAATTCATTGAAATGATGGAACAGCTAGCCGAGCGTCGCATGCAACGAGAGGAGGATGCGCAAGCTGCTGCGTCGGGACTCGCTCATGGTTATCCGAATACTCACGGTCACAATCATGCTCCGCACCCTCCAGAGGAAGAGGAGTATGATGACGACGAGGAGTACGACGATGACGACGATGAGTACGAGGAAGACGAAGAGGACGAGATGGTGAGAACACATATTCTACTAACCCCTGATGGGCTGATCCGCTCACACTACTGGCAGGAGGGCATGACCGAGGAACAGCGAATGGAAGAAGGTCGGCGAATGTTCCAAATTTTCGCAGCTCGGATGTTTGAGCAGCGCGTACTTCAAGCCTATCGCGAGAAGGTCGCAGCGGAACGTCAGCGCAAGTTGCTCGAGGAGTTGGAGGAAGAGGGCCGCATGGATGAGCAGCGCGAAGCGAAGAAGGCGCGAGATGCTCAGAAAAAGAAGGAAAAGAAGGAGAAACAGAAGCAGCAAAAGGCTGAGGAGAAAGCTCGGAAGGAGGCTGAGAAAGCTGCTGAAGAAGCTGCTACTAAAGCTGCCGAGGAAAAGCGGTTGGAGGAGCAGCGGAAAAAGCGCGACGAGCAACGGAAGAAGAAGGAGGCCGAGCGGAAGGCTCTCGAGGAGGAGAAGCAGCGCAAGGAAGCTGAGCGTCAGAAACGCCAGCAGGAGGAGAGAGAGCGCCAGCAAGAAGCAGAGCGAAAGGCAAAGGAAGCAAAGGCTCATGAGAAGAGAGCGAAGGAGGAGACAAAGCGAAAGGAGCGTGAAGAGCGAGAGACCAAGGAACGGGAGGCACGTGAGAAGAAAGCCCACGAGGAGAAAGAGAAAAAGGAGCGCGAGGCAAAGGCACGCTTGGAGAAGGAGGCAAAAGACCGTGCGCGTCGAGAGGAACTGGCCGCCCAAGCAGCGCAGAATGCCGTTCCGACCCCGTTGAAACGACCATCCCAGCCAGCTGTACCTCTACCGGCCGGTCTCAACACGAAGCAATCATCTGGCTTCTCCTCTCCGCATGTCGCTGTTGCGACCCCCAACATCCCCAAGGCGCCGACGCCCGTTCGACCACGACAGAGCCCTCAGCAAGACTCACATGGGTCCTCGCCGAAGACTCCCCTCGTCGGGCCTGGAACCAGCAAGTCTTTGTCTCCAACTAATGCCGGGGCCCAGCAACCCAATCCAATCCAGCCAAAGTCGATCCTGCAGAAGCCGGCGCCTCCTAGCCAAGTGCACACGCCTCATCTACAGCAGCCTGCGTCGCCAATGCACATTGCTCCGCCTCCCGGCATGCAAGGCCAACATGGGATGTTTGGCGGCCCTCCAGGAATCGGCGGATTTCCCCCAGGTCAAGGCCACATGATGGGAGGCATGCCGCACCGAACGCCTATGGGCCATAATATGGGCATGTTTCCGCCTCAAGGTCCGACAATGGGTAATCAGTACCGCCAGTTTACTCCCCCGAATGGTATCCCGATGCCTCCTGGAATGAACTCGCAAGGTATGATGGGACCTGTTGGTCGTGGATTCTCACAGGAGCCTCAGCCTCCACCTGGCTTCTCCCAACCCATCCCTGGTGCCGGCAGTGCGAATCAGATGCCGGCGTTCGCACCTCCCAGGGATACCATGCCAGCGCATTCTGGACATTCGCGGAACCATTCTGGAAACATGGACTCACCTGTGGTTCCTGGCCTTCCGGGTCAAGCACAGCCGATCCAGCGGCCAGCACCGATCCAGCGACCGTCGAGCGTCAAACCAATGGAAGGACTTCAGGACGTCCGTAGACATACACACGCGGATGTGGATGATCTCAGCAAGCACCTCGGAAGCAGTGCCCTTCTCGACGATTCAGATGAGCCAATGCCGATTGGATCTGGGTCTGCGAACAGCACGATCCGTCGCGGCAGTGTCAACAATGGCCCAGCCCGAGGCCCTATCCTGAACTTCTCATCGAATCCGTTCCAAATGCCTTCCAACCAGCCATTCGGACTCGGTCTGAACGCAGGCAACACGTGGGGCGCACCCCAAGGCGGATCATCGTTCGGAGCACCTGGCATAGGTCCCGGACCATCTTGGGGCAACTCACCGACAAGCGGCTGGTCGAACTACAGCATGGGTAGCGGGATGGGCGGTGGGATGGGCGGCATGCCCTCCCGATCTCTCAATTCCCGCCCCGTCGCTGTCCGCCTCCTCGTCTGCGAAGCCTGCAAGCGTCTTTCGGCCAGCAGCGGCGCCCATTCCGACGGCTTTTACGATGTCGCCACCATTGTCCGCACCATCGACCAGTTCAAACTCCCTAGCGACCCCACGGCGCCCGCGGATGAAATCCTGGATATCTGCGAGACGGAAGGTGATGGCCACAACGGCGGCGGCGAATTCACCGTCAAGAAGGATCCCAGCAATCCCAACCGCATCCTCGTCAAGTACGAGAGCGACGCGCCGAATATGCCTGGCTTGGGGAGGCCGATGCCTGGGTTGGGTGAAATCGGCAGTCCGCGCTCGCCGCACAGTGTGCCGGCGGGCTTCAGGGGCGGGTTTCCGAATCTCGGTGGCGCTTTCTAAGCGTGAAGTCAAGAAGGCTCACTTGTGCTTCTTCCACCTGTTGTTTCTGCTCTCGTGTGCTCTTTTCCTTCTTTGTCTCTCTTGTCTGGCAAGGGGAAAGGGATGGAAGGGCTTCTTCCTTCCTACGGGCTTCACTTTTCGAGCCTCCCGCCGCTAACCCCTTTTCTGTTGAGTCTTTGCTGCTACTGCTACTGCCTTCTCGGAATGAGTTGCTGGTAGGTGGCTCTTTCATCTGGTCCTCCCACTCTATGTGAGGCAGATGATGGGTGGGCAGCTACTGTCACAATGGAAATATTGTATCAATCTTGCCTGTGCTCAGTGATGTGATACTTTCATGTGGAGAGTCGATGCTCATGATCTTCACTGTCCACGCTAACTATGCTACAGTCCCCTCGTTTACTGTACACTCCTCCGTCATCTCATTCCCGCATTATCTCCCCCTTGTTCTTTCTTCTCTGTCCTTAACGTTACTCACCTCCCCACCGGAACCCCAATTAACCCTTGATGTCAAAACTCGTCCCACACCCGCAACTACTCGTCGCAAGCGGATTATCCACAATCTTAAACTGACTCCCAATCAGTTCCATAGTATAGTCAACCTTACTACCCTTCAACAAATCGAGACTCGGTTCGTCGAGCACGATTTTTGGTGTGGGCTCGCCTTCGCTTTCGTGTGATTCTGTTGGCGGTATTTGTTGTGTTTGTGCTTGTGAAGGCGGAGAACTGGGACTGGGACTGGGATTGGGGTTGGTGGAGAAGACGGTATCTTCTTCCCGATCGATCTTGGACATGTCGGTCAAGGACATTAGATATTGGAAGCCGTGGCAGCCACCGCTCTCGACGGAGATGCGGAGGGCGAGGGTGGGGTTTGCGTCTTTTGTCATGATTTGTTTGAGGCGCTGGGGTTGGCGGGGGATTAGTGTTGGATCTTCTTCTTTGCGAGATGGGGATGGGAATGTGGATGGGGATGGGGAAATAGGGATCTGGGGGCTTTGGAACCTGGGAAAACATACGTTTGCGGCTCGGGGCGTGATCTCTATCTCCATGGGATTTCCGTCTTCGTCGTTGCGGGGGTTTAGAATCGCTTTTCGCGCGGGCGAGGTTGTGGAAAGATAGCGTGGTTGCAATAGGGTTCTAGACATCCGCAGATTGGAAGAAGCGTCCTGGAGTCGTAGAGGGGAGAAAACATTCACCCGCCTCGCGGGAGTGGTGGCGGAAGTCGTCGCGAAGGATAAAGCGCGGGATCGCGAGGATGTCGAGAGATATTTCCAGGTCTGCTGGTTGGAGGCGAGCCTGGCTGCGCGTAGGCAGGAGGAGCAGACGAAGGGAGGGGTCGCCATGGTTGTGGGTGAGGAATGGGGAACTTTGAGTAGGTCAAGTGAGGTGAGGTAGCTGGTTGGTAATTGGGTTAGGGTTGATGTCGCTATGGGAGATGGCGTCAGACGGAACTTTTGAAGATCACGTGCTAGCTACAATTACCCGACGAACCTCCACTGAGTGCCACACTCCTTCTGCACAGCCACAACTACAGTATCAACTGTGAAATGACAAACTCCTGGAGGGCGCGAAGCTCTCAAGCGCTGGCTTTATGGATGCCTAAGCTAGTATCAATCGGCAGGTTCAGACTATTGAAAAGTATCCTTCTCCTTCATATCTCTGCTCTCAAGTCTCGTTCTGTTTTCATCTTCTCTTCGTAGCATCATGTCTTCTCAATGTTTCCATCATGTGCTCTGTTTCGATCCATCAAGTCATGCGGAGGAAGCAGGATTCCGTCGTCCAGATTCCCATGAACGAGTTGCTGCTGCAGAGTTCGAGCCGCCAACCTTGTCTGAGAAGAGGAAGCAGAATGGAAAGAACCCTCCTATTCCCGTGTTATCATCTACATTTCCAGCACCATTGGTACTGCCCGATGATGACCTAGCCTTGGACCCGGAGTATCCTCCCCAAAGCCTCATCGAATGGCGAGACGAAGAAGCTCGCAACGCAGTGACCAAACAGCGAGGGGTTCTCTACATCTCTGGTCCTCCCACCATAGAATCTACCGTCGAGTTTATCCGAGCTTGGAGCCAGCCCATACTCTCCGAAAGGCAAGCAGAAATCCCACACCCAAAGACGCAGGACATCGCAGACTACCTCTCGGTGTTCTACCCGGGCATGCCCGTCAAACTCCTTCCCCCAGACACGTTCGAATTCACCGCCTGGAACGCCACCACTCGCAAAACCCCCCGCTACATCGGCCTCAACCACGTCCCCTCAAAAACCATCACCCGTATCCGCACCCACGCCTCCCACGACACCCTCTTCCTCCGCCAAATCAACCTCAACGACATCCTCGACGCAGCCATATCCGCTCTCCCAAACGACGCTTACGCACTGGTCGTGATCGTCGAGCAGGACATGTATGAGGACGCCGACGACGATTTCGCGTGCGGACGCGCGTATGGCGGGAGTAGGGTTGCCGTGGTGTCGGGGGCGAGGTATCATCCTGGGCTTGATGAGGTGCAGGGGGTTGAGAGGATGCATGGCTGGCCTGCGTCGCATTGTCGGGGGTATGTGGATGAGTGCAGTGATGCTTACACTTCTGTTTCTGAAACGTCGAAGCAAAAGAAAAAGAAGCAAAAGAAAACCGCTCCCGGGAATGTAGAGGAGGTCCAGAAACCAAACCTACCGCCAGCATCAAACCCTCAGACGAACACATCCCCCATGCACGCCGCCCTCCTCGCCCACAATTCTCTTTCCCCTTCCCCCTCCTCCACTCCTTCTCCCATCACTCTATCCCACCTCTGGCTCTCCCGCCTAGCCAAAACAGCCTCCCACGAACTGGGCCACTGCTTCGGCATCGACCACTGCGTCTACTACGCCTGCATCATGCAAGGGACCGCGTCGATGGTGGAGGATGCGCGACAGCCGCCGTATCTGTGTCCGGTGGATTTGAGGAAGGTTTTGAAGGCTGTTGAGGTGGGCAGGAGGTCGGCCGGTGGGAAGGAGATGAGTATTGCGGAGAGGGAGGAGGAGTGGTGTGAGGGAATGTTAGGATTTTGCATGAGGATGGGTGAGGGAGGCGAGAATGCGTTTGGGGCTTTTGCGGCATGGTTAAGGGGACGGATTGAGGAGTTGAGCTAAGTTACGACTGTCAGGTTTGGATATGGCAACGTAATTCGGTGGAAAGGGGTCAATGATAGTTTGGGACAGACTCCTCGATGCAACTCTGAAATTCAAGTACTTGTCTAGCATAACTTTTCATTTTCTGTCTGTCTAAATATGGTTACTCTAGATGTCGAATTGCATCAAATTTCGCATGTCTCCCAATCTGCCTTACCAGCCATCTACTTCAAAAACGGCTTCACACTCTCCACAGTATCCCGAATACACTCCTCAAACCCCCTATACTTCAATCCCAAAATCTCCTTCCCCCTCGAATTATCAATCTTAAAAATCTCCTTCGGCAGCTCCGCCCCCTCACCCACCTCCGTCGGCAGCTTCTCCGCCAAATCAGGAAAATGCTTCTTAATCACCTCAACCATCTCCACATTATCGTAGAAACCCTCGGTGATGAAAAACCGCTTCCCGCCCGCCTCGCCAACCTCCATCGCCTTGACGTGCGCTTCCGCCACATCGCGCACATCAACCCAAATCCCCGTCCCAACCGGCGGAATCGTCTTCCCGCAACTCCCCGTCACCATAGCGCCTATGCGCTGGTTACTCGTATTCAGCGCATCCAGCGAGTTCAGATAGTGCACCACGGGCCCGAACACGAAGGGCGGGTTTATAGTCGCAATGTCGAAGTTTGGCTTTTCCGACGAAACGAAGTCCCAGGCAGAGCGCTCGGCGAAGGTTTTGCTGGCCCGGTAGCCGTTTGCGGGGTTTTCAACGGCTTCGGAGGTGCTGATGGGGTTCCAGTCGGCTTCGGAGTAGGTGTGGCCGGGCCAGGCGCCTCGGGAGGGGTTGACGATTGCGGCGAAGGAGGAGGTTATTACCTTTGCGGGGGATGTTAGAGAGGTTTGATGATGTAGAGGAAGTTCCTCTCTGGAAATTGGGAATTTCAACTTTGAGGAAAAGGGGACTTACGACTCGCTTGACGGTAGGAGCGCTCTTCTTGATCGACTTGAGAATCCCCGTCGTCCCAATGATGGCAGGGTCGAGGAGCTGCTTCTGCACATCTGTGACATTGAAGTGGAAAGGGCTCGCCGTATGAATGACAGCTTCGAACGGTGGGTCAGATTTGATCGCTTCGTCAAAGGCGCCTGGTTGGGCAATGTCTTCGACGATGGCGAAGGACAGGTTCGAGGAGGAGGCTTCGGGATGAGCCTCTTTGATCTTGTCGGCTTTTGCTTGGCTGCGGACGGTGGTGACGACGGAGTGTCTCGATGGTGGTTAGTATGAATTGATGCTGAGTTGGAGGAGAGGTATGGTTACCCTCGCTTGAGGAGCGTCTCGAGGACGTGGGCGGCGATGAAGCCGCTGCCGCCTGTGAGGAGTACTCGGGTCATTGTGATAGTGTTTTGGTGAAGGTGTTGAGTTTGTTGTGGTGTAGGGATATGATATGATGCTCAATTGACTACGAGTCGTGTTGAAGGCTGAAGACAGGAGCTTTAAACCCTTCTTTAGTATTTATTCGCCATCTGAGGTTTCGATGGTTCATGTCTCACGTCACAGGGTGGGGATAAACAAGTTATTCCCGAGAGGGTCCACCTTATCTCCTTCTTGCTCTCCTCATCCTTCTCCACTGAGTCCACTCTCATTTCTCATCGTGAGATTATTACCTCTCTATCTCCTTCAAACATCGACGCATTTTGCTATCGCCGGTCGCGAAGAGCGACCAATTCCCTCCTCGCCGTGTCCGAGCATTCCCCGATGTCAATTCCCAGGACGCGGTCCTGATATCTGTTGTTAATCGGGAAACTAACAACGACGAACCTGAAGTCTTCAGTCAGTCATCAATGACCATCTCTCCCGTCGTTGTTTGCGGTCAACAGTCCACCGGCCAAGTCTGAAAGTAACATAAAAGAGGCTGTATCCAGACCAACTTCATGAGTAGTGTCACGTGAGAGCCTGGAGACTTCCAACGACATACATACTTCATCACTGAGGGTAAACGTTGATGAGAGCCCACACCTATCCGATGGAAATACACTCGACAAGCTCTGAGCTACACTCTTGTAGTTGCAAAGGTCGGAGTTGCAGTTACTTGAATCGTGCTTTGCTTACGCCCAGAAATGCTAAGACTTCCATATATGAGCTTAATGTCACCTTTTCTCCTTCGATCAACCATTTCCTCCGAACAGCGGAAGGCGATTCAATCTATTTCTCTTATGTATGCAAGTCTCTCTTTGTGAAAACTGGGGAAACCACAGTTGTTCCCGGGAATTGGTTTCCCGCTTCTTCCGTTTGTGCGTTTGAAGAACCCTGTGACGTCTACTCGAATACTAAAAGCGTACTTAGCGGCCAGCTGCAGTCTTCCAAGGTTGTTATAACAACAGTGGCATGCAGTGGTCTGTAGACGAATTCTTCTCCCTGTTTCATTCTCAAAAAAACGTTTCATTGACCTGGGATGCAATTTTTCTACAATGTCCGATCTTCTTCGTTCAAGTGTAGCTATCCTTTTTCTCGTCCTCTCGAGTCATGCACAAACTATTATAACATCCCAGAACAACACCTTCAATTCGAGCTTCACCCTCAGCCAGCCTCAAATAGACGCAGTCGGCATCAACTCCACTATAGCATCAAATATCAATGTCGCCGTCAACTTTGAACGTTCAAATTGGGCCACCGGCTCCGTCGACTCGGACCCATTCTACTCCGTCCCATCCAACTCTTCCTCCTTCCCAGCGGGCTCCCTAATCAAACTGCAAACCTACGTCAACACCTCCACCTACACCCTACCTCCGGATGTCGCCCTCTCTCGCATAATCTACCAAACCGAAACCCTCAACGGCACCACCGTCCCCGCCTCCGCCTACATCCTCTGGCCCTACCTCGCCCACTCCTTCCCCAACATCACCGGCCACCCTCTCGTCGCCTTCGCCCACGGTACCTCCGGCGTCTTCCCCGAGTGCGGCCCCTCTCACATCCGCAACCTCTGGTACCAATATTCCGCCCCATACTCCCTCGCTCTCGCCGGCTACGTCGTCGTCGCTACCGACTACGCTGGACTCGGAGTCTCCCACGACGCTCACGGCAACGAGGTCCGGCATCCCTACCTCGCCAATCCGGCCGCTGCCAACGATGTCTTCTTCTCAGTGCAGGCGGCACAAGAAGCATTCCCGGAGCTCTCAAAAGAATTCGTCGTAGTAGGCCATTCGCAAGGCGGCGGTGCAGCATGGGCATGTGCAGAGCGTCAGGGGAAGAGACCTGTAGCTGGCTACCTCGGCACCGTCGCCGCGAGTCCCATCACCGATATGGCGGCGTGGATGAAGGAGCTTCCGAACGCAGCGTTGAACATCGCCCCCGGTCTCACCAGCATTCTTCCTGATTTTCAAATAGAGGAATGGTTGACGCCGTCTGGCATCGCGAAGACGAGTCTCTTGAAGGAAGTCGGTGGATGTAGTTCCGTGGCTGGACAAATCTCTTCTTCAGACGACGAAGAGCCGCTCTTTCATCCTGACTGGGCGAACTCGTCTTTCGCCGCCCGATATGCGGAGTTGACGACGAACGGCAACGCTCCGCCCGCGGGCCCGATGCTCGTGATCCAAGGCGCCGCGGACACCGCGACGGGGATTGCGCCCTTGACGGATAAAGTTGTGAATGAGACTTGCCAGAGGTGGCCGGAGAGTAGGATCGAGTATCGTGTTTTCGAGGGCGTGGGACATGTGCCGGTTATGTATGCCGGGATGAGGGGGTGGATTGAGTGGGTTGGGGAACGGTTTGGGGGGATTGGTAGAGTAGGGGAGGATGGGCATGGAGGAGAGAATGAGGGGTGTAAGATGGTTTATCATAGGCCTGTTAGGCCTGTGGAGGACTATCAGATGGATCTGGGGTTTTATTTGGAGTATGCTAGTATGCCTGGATATGAGACGGCTTGATTGGTGAGACTGGGGCAAGTGGAAGGTAAGAAAATGATTATGTGAGTGTTGTGGTGTTTCGTTCGCAAAAGTTCTCGATGATGGAATCGAAGCATGAAGGGGAGAAAGAAAAATCCAAGCTTCAAAAGGAGGGGGTTGGAAGTATCTGCTTGCTTCATTTATACAGGATATAGGGGTATCTACCGCAACGACTGAGCTAACAGCTATTTACAGTAACGGTTATCAATGTGGATCAATGCCGGCTTCGAACATTATGCTAAACTTCCCTATTCATGCTCAAAGGTCGGTTCTTTCCCAAAAATCGCGAAAATACAATCGTTCCAATGCTTCCTTGGTATCCAGTCTTCCCAGATTCCATGTGCCAGATGCCAATCTACCTACCCATGCTCGCTGAAAATGCATCTCAAAGTCCTCCGTCCCATATCCCTCACCTCCTTTTATCATCCCCATCCCCATCACCCACCCACACCATAACCGAACTACACCTTAACACAATAAGAATACCCCAACATCAAATTCGAGCACGTGGAATCAAGCCCGGTATTCCAGCTCCGGAGCTGCGCAAACGTGATGCCGAATTTGGTGTCGACCTTGTCGCACGTGTCGCCGCTGACGATGGTGTAGCCCGTTTTGCAGGAGGTGGAGTAGCCGGCGGCTTTGGGGGCGGGGGTTGCGGAGGGAGAGGTTGAGGAAGTTTTGGAGGAGGTTTTGGATGTTGAGGTGGCTTTGGTTGATGTAGCTTTGGTTGATGTAGCTTTGGTTGATGTAGCTTTGGTTGATGTAGCTTTGGTTGATGTAGCTTTGGTTGAAGTGGCGGGTTTGGAGGTGGTGGTTGCTTTCGAAGAGGAAGATGCTTTTGTGGAGGAGGTGGCTTTGGAGGATGTTGTTGGTTTTGCGGAAGAGGTCGTGGTGACCTTTGTGGAGGTCGATTTGACGGAGGATGTGCTCGTAGGTTTTGCGGAAGAGGAGGACGAGGAGGAAACGGGCTTGTCGAGGATGCATTTGCTCTCGCCGCTATACCAGCCCGTCAGGCGATTGGCGACATCAGAAGCATCTAATGTTTGGTCAGTCTCAGCTTCCCCCTATCTCCGAGAGAAAAAAAAAGAAGATACACTTACAACAATGCGTAGCAACCCCCTTCCCCAAATCCCCCGACGCATCAATCGACCCGGAATTATACAACCTCGCCGCACGATAAAACTTACTCGTATCCGTCACGCCCGCCTTCGCAAGCGTCTGCTTCAAGCCATCCCCATAAGCCGTCCCCAAAACCCCCTCCTTAACCATCAACCCGACCGTCTCGTTCGGACACGGATCCCGCACCACGCCGCCGTCGTTGCACGTCGCCGTGCCGTTGTGGCACTGCATCAGACCGGGGTTGCGCACGCCGTTGTCGGTTGTGGGGACGCGGACGCAGCCGTTGGATTCTTGCATGACGATGGCGAGGATGAAGCGGGCGTCGACGCCCGAGCTCGAGGTGATGTTTTTGATGCCGTAGAAGATGCTGCGGACTTCGTCGATGGTGGGGTTTGTTTGGTTGAATTGGGCGCAGCTGGAGAGCATGTTTGGTTTGTTGAGTTGGAACCTAGGAGGGGAATTGGTCAGTTTTGTTCTGGCTTCAGTTTCTTTTCTTGTTGTTGCTGTTGTTGTTTGTGTTGGGGTAGGATGCGGATAAAGGGGGAGGGAAGTGGATGGACGAACATGTTCTCAAACGTATCAACCCAGTTCGCAGCGAGTGGCCACCCCGCGGCAACAGTGCCATCGCCACTGTAAAAGGTATAGGTGTTCGACGATCTCTCGCCAAAGACATTGAGGTTTTCGAAGGACAGATCCGCGAGGAAGTCGGTCGCGCGCGTTAAAAGATTGGACGGGTGCGGAGCCCCAGAAATGAATGTTGCGAGGTTGAAAGCAACCAAGAGCTGTCAATCAGATCATTAGCCTGGCGTTCTCTTCGAATCCAAATTCACTTTGGAAGCGAGCTTCTTCTCATTCTGAGAGGTACTTACACTGTAAAAGAACGACATTGCTGCAACAGCAAAACACAAACGCGAACGACTATAGCGAAGGACAACGACCGAAAACTCGACAGAAAGCTTGCGATAGAAGAAGCTCCATCTCCCAACGAGGAGCGGAGCTTTTCCATCTTATACAATTTGGAGGATTGGCGCCTTCGACTAACCTCCCCCCCCGTGAAGGCGTAATGCTATCACGGCTGCTATTCCCGTGAGGACTATGAAGGCTTTTCCTGCGCGGGGCGTCTTGCCTGATTGAGTAGTTTTTGGGGGAGCTAGATGAAGCCACACGAACGCCTCGACTCGGCTGGACGGCGATGATCAGCGAGGCTTTTCGTAGCCGTAGTAGTGTTTGCTGCGTCGCATCGTTCTCGCTGCCAGTATTCTCCGTACTGGCAGTCTGGTGCAGACATTGGGTAGCTCGCTCAAGTTCGCTCGTCTCGAAAGCTGAAGTACAGCCCAAAGGCATCTTTGTCGCATTCAGCTCGAGCGTGAACTGTCAAGTTTCCCCCGAGCGTGATGAGCATTTGCGAGGCGGCTGGTCTGTGATTGGCGATTCTAGGGGTTGCGCTAACGCAGGAACGGCGGGCGGATCGCCGAGGGGCAGGGGGAAATAAGACAAGCCTTTTGGGCACGCCCCTTTTCTTGCCTTTTTGGGGGAGATGCTGGATTGGGGATAGTGATGGGTGAGTGGGGGTTCGGATGGTCTGGTTGACGTGTGGATGTGGAATATGGTGATGATGCTGGGGGTGAAGAACAGAGATGGAAAGAGAAAGATTCGCGGTTTTGACTGGGTAGACGCGAATTCCTAGAGGAAGATGAAAGAAATCCCCATTCCCAGATAAGTTCACGCCATCGCTCCGAGACGGCCAGATCAGATCGTCAGCGCTAACATTTTTCTCCTTACTCACGACAACCGAGCGGCGAGAACAATGAACAAGTGGATTGAAGAGAAGCAAGGAGACTAAAGAAACAACCGAGATTCAGACAACAAGAGTTTTTTGTCGCGGACGAGTGTTTGAAAGTAAGAAGGACGCCGTCGTGATGGTGTGGTGTCTTACCAGCCTTGAGATTTTCCTTGCTCTCCATCTCACGCCGCATCAGCCGCCAGCGCCGCTCTTTAGAGAGTCTCCCTTCAAATATTCCTCGGTGCTACTGATTTGGCGAGCTTGGATAGCGAACAACGGGGATGAAGTTGTCTCTGCATTTTCAGGAACATCGTTCAGATCCTCGTTCTCGTTGTACTACTAATTAAGGACGTCCACTCGAGTTGCTGAATCAGCACGTATCCTCCAACCCCGGTCACAACCTATTCAACACCAGACTTCTATCTATATTCCGTAGCTTGACAATGATCTCGCAGCTTGAAATCGGAAGGAGCACCGCGTCATCCAGCATAGCGAATTTATGTGGGGAAAAATCCATCTATAGCAATTCCATTAAGCTACGAATACGACTATCCAATTCCTTAAACGCCCCTATCCAGGACGACAGACTCCATTTTAGGAAAGGTATCCAACAAAAAACGACCTCTCACCATTCCGACCCCAAGTCAACTCTCCCCCACCCACTCAAGCCCTCGCAACAGCAGCAAACCCAAACAACCCCCCCATATCCACCCACCCGCGCCCATTCTTCTCAAGATACTGCGCAACAACCCCCCTCAACGTCTCAAACCTCTCCCTATTAACCTCTGCCAACACGCCCACCTTCTCCGCCTCACCCTTGCCATCCTCACCCCCCTTCTTCGCCGCCTCACCCGCCTTCTCCTTGATATTTTGCACGTCGAACAAGCTCTGGAAATACAGCAGCTGGTTGTACATCCATTTCTCGCCCTTCTCGTATGCCATGCGGCCTCTGCAACCCGAGCCGAGCCCCTTGGGACCCAGACACCGCTGGCCGTAGACGGACATTTGGCGTGTGCGTGCGCCGCAGGTTGGGTCGTCGCAGATGAGCCAGCCCACGTAGTATTGAGCAGTCAGTTGACGGATGCTGGATTCGAGTTGGGCGGCGACCGAGAGGTTTGGGATCGTGGCGGCACAGTCGGAGCGAGGGCATGTGAAGCCGCTGTGGGAGATTGCGGAGGGTGTGTTCATGAGGCCTTTGAACGCGAATGCGTGTTTGCATGTGCGACAGCGGAGAACGAGGGATGTTGCATCCTTGAACCGAATTTCGTCCGGGATCTGGGATTCCAAGGGCTGGATTTCAGCAGCGGCATCATTGGAGTTGGATGAGTTGCCGGCAGTGCTGATGCGATATTTGGAGGTGTCGAGGCCGAGGCAGTCGGCGAGCATGGTGATATTCGTACCGGAGATTGGGGCGCAGAGACGCTCGACTGGAGGGAGAATCTGCTTGTGGAGGTAGTAGTCAATGTCGGGTTTGAGACCCGAGTCGGCTTTCATCACTTCGGGCAGTGTATAGGCTGCTTTTGCTGCAGCTTCAGCTGAACCATTTGAGGAGCCTGTTATGATGAAGGACATGACATCCTTGGCTTTCACATGTTTGCCTTGGGCGATGAGTCGAAGTGCGACTTGGACGGAGGGCATGGAGTTGCCGTTTGGGTACTCCTTCGGGTCTTTGCCCAGTTGCTATTCTACGCATCAGCCACGGCGCTTAAAATGTTGAGGCTGAACCCAGACTTACAGTGTAGATGGTATACTTCTGCACAGGAATGGTATATTCTCGCATCTTTGTTGTGAGCTCACGAAGGTAGTCGTGAATGTTGGAGACGACAGTTTCCGCATCTTCTCCAGACAGCAAGAAGTTGAGAAGTTTACTGAACAATAGTTAGCAGATGCCCTGAGCAACAACGGTGATAACTTACGATGAAGTCTCCTTCGACAGAGCGCAATACTCCCTTCGCCTCATATCCAGGCCTTTGACCTCCAGTTTCTCGACGTACTTGCCATCCATCTGAATCATGTTGATGGCGGCGTACTTCTTCTTAGCATGGAGAAGAAGGCGGCGGAAGACGTTGTCGATGTCAATCTCCAAAAGGCGGTAGGATTCGTTGACTGCCTTCTTGAATTGGTTTCCGAGCTGCAGAGCCTCCTGCATATTGTCCATGTTCGTGTTGATCATGACCGAGTCGGTATCACCATAAATAACACGAAGCTGAGTATCTTCAGCAAGCTTCTTCGTGCTCTGCAGAATCTCTCGGCCCTTGTAGGTTGTGAGCATGGCAAGGGGGCGTGCGTAGAAGCGTGACTTGGTATAACCAAGACAGCCATACATCGAGTTGGCGGTAAGCTTCAAGGCCAACTGTTTAATGTCCCATGTCGCAAGCTGGTCTGGGGTTGCAGTTGTGCTCTTCATCAGCTTCTTGACCTCTCGTCGTCGGTTCACGAGAGTGGCAATGAGCTTGGGAAGAACACCCTGTTCCTTGTTATCGTCAGGAACCTCCGGCACTTTCTCTTCTTGCTCAGACTGCCAAAGTTAGCATCAATCTCATCAGTAAACGAAGCTCGGACTTACAAGTTCAGATCGGTCCACCGTGGTGAAGCAAATGTTGAACTCCTGGATGATGCTTGGGTACAAACTGTTGAAGTCCATGACCAAGATGAACTTGTCGTAGAGACCCTTTTCGGGCTCAAAGACAAGACCACCTTTGTACTTGTCCTTCTTCTTCGTGTCGGCACCTTCCTCGCCTTCGACAGCCTCCTCTTCGATCTTTTGCTTGCCTTTGCCAAAGACCTTGTCTGGACAGATATACTTCTTTCGGTGGAACTCGTGGAGCAAAATGTACTCATTTCGCTCCGCTCTCGTACCGCTTAGAGTCCTCGCCCACGAGTTACCTGCCAGGTTCGTCAAGACCTTCGTGAGGGGCAGCATCTGCACCTTCAGAGAGATGGCTGCAATGAAGTAGGTGTCCGCTTCACAGTGGGTGACATATTTCATCAATCCCTCGCGAGTGCTCGCCCAAGTCTTCAGTGCAACCTCGTTGTCAATCTCGCTCCGAACATACTCTTTCCCCAAAACGAGTTCGCACATCTCATTGAGACTCCACGACTGACACTTGGTCATGAGAGACTTCCCAAGATCGTTTGCCAGATCACAAAGCAAACGGCCAGCAGCGAGGTTCCTCTCCGCAAAGAAGCTGCTGGTCCCTTTGCCCGAGTTCTTTGGCCACTCACTTCTGCGGAGGCGTCCTATGCGGTGCCACCCGGGTGTTCTGCGCTCCCGCATGCGGTGCAGGAGGACGCTGTAGTCCACATCGTCCAGGCGATGGCCGATAAGGACGTCTGGATCCATCTTTGCGAGGATGGCGATGAACTTGCTAAGCAGGCCTTGCTCATTCCTCTCCATTGCAATCATGCCCTTGTGCTTGTCGACCTCCATCTTGAATGCGGTAGGATAGCCATCTCCGTTTGGACGCATGACAGTGTATGTCTTGCAAGGCATCTTTTCCGGTGGTGTGTTGTCGGTCAAAGACACATTCTCATAGACACGTGCGCTGGCGACGAGAATCTCCTGCTTGTTGTCCTTGGCATTGAAGGTAGTCCTGAGTGCAATGCTCATGAGTGTGAGAGGGGGAACTTCAAGGTTATCCGACTCTCCAAGTGTGGTGATCAGGTTTGGCTTCGCAACTTGAAGCTCCAGTTTGCAGTGCGAAGCGTTGTTGACGGCATTGAAATCGGCGTCGGCAATCTTAAGCCAGCAAGGACCCATGATATTTTTCCACAGGACAAATTGCTCGAAGAGGGATGTGTTGATACCGAAAACGTGGGAGAAGGTCTCGCCCTTGATTTCAGTAGGGAGCATAGGCTTGTCGTACGGATAGAGAACTTTCAAGTACTCTGCTTCCTTGGGTATATCGGGGAGTTCAAAGGCGTACTTCCGGGTGCAAGTCTTTGCCTTATGACTATCGACGCGAAGCTTCGACAGAAGCCCGCCGACCTCCTCAAAGACATCGCCCATGGCAATCTCTTCATCCGTGTCTCGGCCATGTCGCTGTCGGTTCTCCCGTGGCAGGAAGAAAAGCTTCCGGAGGATGTTGTCGACCTTGACGAAACAGCTGACGAATGCACCACTCGACTTGTCTTTGACCTTGCCAAAGAGACACAAGCTTCCGTTGATCTCGGTGTAGTCGAGCCAGAACATGCGCACGCTTCCATCTTCTTCAACTGCATTTTCGCGTTGAAGCTTTCCGATGTTCGAAGTCTCAGCAGGGCTGCTGAGGACGTTGAGTTTGTTCGTCAGGTCACTCCACGCCGAAGAGTCAATGGCATTGACTGCAGGGAGACCAAGCGGCGAAGAGCTTTCAGGGGTAGGATAATCGGGTTTCTTGATCTTGGGAACGGGCCTGCTGCCCGTCATGTTGACACTGCTCAATTTGACATTGGAGTGGCCGACGACTTGGGCCACTTCCATCAAGTCATCGTCTTCTTCTTCAACTTTGACGGCGGGTTGTGCCTTTCGTTCTACAGCTTTCGTCACTGGGGATGAGGGAAGAGGGTCGCTCATGGGGACATCGTCGTCCAATGGAGGAACGTAGCCATCGTCATCATACTGGGCAATGGTGATCGGTTCATCATCTTGAATGACATCCGGCGAGTCGTTATGATGGGTTGGCTGTGCAGTCTTGCGTTGTTCGGAAACAGGAGGGGATAGGACGCGCGTTTTGCGGCGATTCTCAGACTTAATGGGCTTCATACGGGCTGGATGGCGGCTGGGGATGTTGACGTCGACCTCACCGAGGAGGTTGGCCATGAACTCAGCATCTTCGGCGGTAGCAACAGGCTTTACTTTATTAGCTGGGATGTTTGGAGTGGGATAGGATAGACGAACCTTGGGCTTTGGGGCCGGTGCGGTAGTGCGAGCGGTGAAGTACTTGTTGATTCCGCTGTTGATCCTCTCTTTTTCCTTTCGATCCTCTTCGCGCTTTCGTTTGCCTGTAGACGCGTCAGTATAGTCGTCAAGTCATAGAACAAGGAAGGTTACCTACTAGATTTGCTCTTGGACTTGGCTCCAAGATCTCCATCGCTCGCGCTCTCCGACTCGTATTGAGGTTCGGCGTCCCAGTCTTCGCGTCCATCATCGGCGTACCCGTCGCCATTGTCGTCAACGACAAAGTCATCCTGGTCCAAACGGCTCCGTACAACTTTTTTGTATCCCTCTTCGTCGACTTCTTCGTAGAGAGACTCCTCCTCGACAACCTCGTAATCGGCCAGACGCGACTTTCCTGACTTCTTGCGAGCCCTCATTTCGGCCAATGCCGCGGCTCGGGAAGAAGCCATGATGGAAGGATGCGGCGGTGGCAGAAATACAAAGGTCAGGACAAAATGTGGGAAATTTTGGTCTGGAGAATGCTTGGAGTTGGGGTTGGGGTTGGGGTTACAGGTGAGAGTAGAGAGTCGCGGTGGAGCTTCCACTATACGCGAGCGCGTTGAAAGGTGGGACGCGGGACGCGACCTCCGAGCGAAAAAAACACGCTAGCAAAAGCCCTTGATCCTTGTCGCTCCACTCCAGCCTTGAAAGCACGTGACATGTCGGAAACTCCAATGACAACACCATCAGTCCTTCGTGTACACGCCGAAATACTCCAAGCTGTCCCACCACCTTCTGGTTCGAACCAAGCGTTGCTATTTTAATATTCCTCACCTGCATGCAGTCTTCGAAGCGTCGGCCTCTACGGACCGAATATCAACACCCCTCCAAGACAATTCCCCTCCAGCGTCTCCCAACCTTTTTCTGCATTTGTGCCATCTCCATCATGGCGCATCATTTCAATAGTCTATCCATGACTTGTTGTACTCCAGATACATTTATAGGGTCTGACATGCGCCTACTTCTCGGTTGTGTGGGTGTCCGCAGGCTTGTTCATGGAACAAGTATGCATCATATATTGCATGCAGGCACACTCGCAACTTCTGGGGGCCGCATCTGTCTCCTGGTCATAGAGAGTCTGCTTATGCTGTAGTGGGTTCACTACGTTTGTCAGCGCCTTGGTAACACTCTTTAAAATCTCACTGAATTTGTCTATTTGATTGGAAGTCCCGCCTAAAAGATACATGCGAAAAAGCTGAAGCATACTGGTAGGTATCCGCCTTCAACGAACTCAAAATATCCCATTGGCGTGCCTTTTCTTCACTGTCTTACTCTTCTATATTACCGGAGGTGCCTTGCGCTGGCTACTTGGAGCATCTCCTGGCACACTTTCTCCGATGCTGCTCTTCCCCATGATGGGGGCTATGGCTGACCCTTCCCCTGACCATTCTAAAGTTGGATGCTTGAACAGGGGTAGCTCATCTTCATCTCCAGCTCAGCCTTATTGAAAAACTATAAGACGTGAGAAGGAACGCGTAGAATGACGGTGCAGCACTCATTCACTAAGCATTGTTATCTGTTTCAATATGTTCGCTATACCATTATTTCAAATTGTGTGCTCTGCTTTGACCTTCTTTTTCTGCTTTAACAAATTTACTCGTGAGCAATACACTCAGACATGGAATGTCCTGTCCACTAAACTTTTACCAGGTGCTGCTGCTGTGCCCAATGGAACTGTTACTCCTACGCCTACAATAACCACTCCTCCGGGAGCCTCCTTGGTTACCTTCACCTTCATCGAAACTGACCCACCAACTACCATCCTCGAATCGGCATGGATATGGACAGTGCTTCCCAGCACGGGAAGTGGTACGCCTTTTAGATTTAGGAATGTATTGAAGCTATACTGACTTGACATAGGCCCTGCCTATGCTAGCAGCTGCTCCTCTGCCTGGATGTCCTATGACTCCGTTCGAAAGTCTTTCGCTTCTGGTCAAGAGCTTTCTTTCTCCACTACCGTTACTGTCAAAACCGAGACAGGATCACGTATGAGCTCGTCTGTCTCTACAACTCACGAGTGCAACGATCAGATCACCTACGAGTCCACGTCCTATGGAGCAAACATGACGACATTCACGACCCCCCTCACGCAGACTCTTACGGACTTCGGTGCAGCTGGCAATTTCTGGACTACTTTTAGTGCCCCTCAACCAACGTGTACTATCAACCCATTTGATTGCAGGAGTATGTGGAGCTCTTGGAGTAGCGTGATCGAAGAAGATCCAAAGGGCTCCTCCACGTCAGTATATCCACCATGTCAGACTGTGGAGCAAGACTGTGGAAAATGCACCATTGTAGGCGGATATGTCGAGTTAATGTACTTCCCCGTCCCAAGCACATCTCGAGACATGTGCGCAAGTACACCCTCAGCAAAACCCATTTTCTTCACCACCAGCGTGGGAACAGCTTCAAGACCCCTGACCACCCGTAAGCCACTCCATCGCCCCCATATCACGAACAAACGGCCCATCTAACAACCTTACTCCAGCCCCACCCATCCTTCCCCAAAACACGACCTCCGTCCCCTCCACAGTAATCGGCAACCAAACCTACTACGCCAACTCCGTCTACCTCTCCCTCGCCTTCGTCTCCGCAGGCAACACCTGCAACCCAACACTCGGCGCCGTCCACACCTCAGTCCTCCTCTCCCTCCCCACCTCCTCCCTCTCCTCGGTCCGCTACCCCAACCTCTTCGACCGCGCCTACCCCTTCAACTACGGCGACCTCAACGAGCCCGTCCCCTGGAGCGCCGTCTACGGCGCCGTCCAGTACTACGGCAAGAACTCCTCCGGCCAGACCATCACCATGGGGGATTACAGTCCGCAGCTTGTCGTGCCGGAGCAGTTGAGGGGCTTGGATGACGAGTGGAAGGATTGTGTACTGGATTTGGAGGGCTTGTATGATCCGCCCAGGACGTTGAGGCCGGCAGGGGTTATTAGACCGCCGAGAGCGTTGAAGGAGAGGGAGGCTGTGCCCGAGTCGGTTGTTACGCCTGCGCCAAGGGTGCATGGCGTGATGCGGAAGAGGAACGCGGTGCCTGGGCTGGCGTTTGAGAGCCCTTGGGCGGCGGAAACGCCTGCGGCTAGGCCCTGGAAAGGCTGAGAGAAGGAGCTGCCTGATGCTCGAGGTTTGCAGTCTTCCCGGATGGTTCATGATTACGAATGTCCACGAAAGATGCCCGCTGTCTTTTAACAATTCGTTTTTTTCATTTCCTCTTCTGTGTCTTCGATTTGGATCGCTTTCCAGGGGCGAATCCCTTTTCTTTCGCGATGTATCTGGGAAAAGTGTTTTGTGTTCTCCCAGGGCTTCGCCACTGGGTATTTCATGGAGTGTTCGGTGGCCTCAAAAGGTGTTCTTTATGTTCTGAACTGATGATTTGGCGTTGTAAGATTATTGAGGAACGAAATTGAGGAACAGAACCAGAGGGTGGATTTGGCCTATAAGACGATCTTGAACCAACAACTCTTTAGCGCGTTTTACCCTTTTTTTTGAACAGTCTTATAGATGTTCCTCGTGGAAAATTGCAGATTGCGGAGTTGGGAAGTGCATAGGGAAATAAAAGAACATATCGACGATCGACAATTTCATGCCTGAGCAAAACAGCAACTTCAATTGAGAGTATGGAGGATGCTCCCCGTACCTTTTGTGGCTCGAAGACTAAATAGTACTTCCCCAGGATGTGAAGTCGAAACACTATCATCCAGCTTGACCCTATCAAAGTATATCCTGTTGGCCCACGCTCCCCATCATCCAAAACGCCACGCTGATGATCCTCCCGAAATCCAAACCGAAAAAATCATACTGTACAGCCCATGTAGGGCAATGAACATCATTCAGTCATTGTAGTATTGAGATAATCATTTGCGGAATCGCACTGAAACTCCAACTCCTAACCCCGAATCAGGTTGTTTTTTTCTACGACTCTCCATTCCCAAGCGCACGAGCTACAATGACATAAACGAAGACGGCGGCCACGGCGATCTTCCATTTATGTCTCGCTAGAAAGCCTTGGCCGGCGTCACGGCCTTCGACGACGGCGTTGATGCCGGGTGCGCTGCCGGGGAGTCTGCGGCGGAGAACTGCTGGGTTGAATGAGTCTTCTGCTTTGAGAATGTCATTGTGACCGTAGAAATCTTTCTTACCTTGGCCGGTCAGACAAGACTTGTCGCCATCGGCATTCGCGCCCGAAGAGCCAGCACTGGGTGTTGACGGCTGGATGCTATGGCCGTTTGCGGGATTGATTTTGTTCTCCTTCATATACTTCCAGTTCTCCTCGTCGAGCTCCGGCCACTCGGCTCTGAATTTAACGCCGCCATCTCCCGCCCTCGAAGCACCGATTCCGCGCAGATTGTGGGCGTTCGGTCTGTTCGTTCCCTGATGTGTCGTTGAGCCTCCGCTGGTCGAATTCCACCACCGCGTCCGAGCCGCGAAGATCTTCCTCTCAGCATCGGTAGCTCGTACGGAGCCAGTTGTGATCTCCTCGGATGTCATGAAGGAAAGAAGACCAACCAGGATGGTCGAGATCCCCCATGCCGGGTTGAACGATTTGGGGTGGAAGTCGCTGATGCTCAAGCACAGTCTGTTGCTGGGCTGGAAGCGGCCGGAGGGAGTGTGCATGCGGATGGCGGGAGGAGCGAAAGGGTAGTCGGAGGGAAAAAGGAGGGTTCCCCAGTACTGGCCGCCGGCGTAGGGGGTGTTTGGCGGGCCTGTCAGGACGTAGTGCCACTCGAGGATGTTGGATTCTGAAGGGTGGGCGTTGATGTATTCTGGAGGGTTCTTCTGGATGTTGACATATTCGCGCTGGAGACGCTTCGTTGCTGCTGGGGTAGCCATGGTGTCTGAGTGAAAGCGCGGAAATGGGATAGCGGTCGGCGAGGAGTGAGGTTGAGTAGTTGAACGAGGATGGGCGGTTGGATAGTGTTGTCGTCAAGCGGAGCGGCAGAAGCGGTACACGGAAAAGGGTTCAAATAGATATGTAGATCGTAGGAGGTCGCGTGGGCAGGACCTCAAGTTTGCTCTGGGTATGAAGTTCTTTCTTGTGGTGAGACGTCGTCACTTGGCTGAAGTTGACTGCGGCCGCCATTTAAAGCGGCCATTGCGCTCCCGGACGCCGAACCCCGAAGTTTAGCCGACTCCCGCCGCATCAAGGCCGGGCACGAGAAGACGTCCAAGTTCACAGAGCTCCACCATCCTTCAATGGCGGACCAGACGGGGGACAGCGTAAGTCCTACGCACTTTTCAATGATGCTGAAGCTGTACAGAGGCTAATTGACTTGTCTAGATCTTCGAGAGGCTGAAGCAGAAACCCGATCCAAGGATAGAAGCAAAGCGCCAGCAGGAAATAAACGCGAGCATCCAGCAGCAATATGAGAAGTCGCAGCAACGTATAGCCGAATTGGTGCGAGTCTCTTCTACAAAGCGCATGGCCTTGAGGCTAACAACATTCTTCTCTGCGTAGATCGGCGGCAATTCCTCCCTCCCCGTCACCATCTCTTCCATCCGCGTCCTCCAAGCAAAACATACCCGAAGAGGCTTCCTCGAAAAGATATTCAACCCTATCCTGAGCTCGAACAACAAAGGCTACTACACCCTTGAAGATGCTCTTCAAGAAGTCTCTGTCGCCGCGGGCAAACTCAACCGATTCGGTATGCGCTCGCACTCATGTGGATCAGAAACAAGAGCGCCGGCTAATCGCATCCTCTAGGAATCTTCAAGGAGCCGATCTCAATATATATAGACAAGCCAGAAAAGTCCGACCCATCCACCTCTCCAACCGACATCGCCGTTTTCATCTCCGCCGCTGAACGTCCCCGCTCGACTGTAAAAACTGGCACCGAAGCCGGAAACGTTGAAGGTAACGCTTTCGCCTCAGCGGAACTCCGCAATATCTTCGGTGGCGCAGAATCTCTCAATGCCTACGCATCTCTCGGTACTCGAACTCGATCCGCCTATTCTCTCGCCTTCCAATCCCCTATCCTCAGCAACCCGGATCTACTCTTCGAAGTCGGCGGTCTCGCGAGCAGCACGTCCAAGTACTGGGCAAGCCATGAAGAAGCACTGAAAAGCGGATCTGGAAAGCTGAAGTGGACAAGCCCATGGGGCCACAAACATGAGTTTGGCTACGGAGGCACGTGGAGGCAAATCACCGAGCTCGGCGAGAAGGCGAGTCCAACCGTGAGGGCGGACGCTGGCGACAGCTACAAAAGCAGCATTACGCATTCCTGGATAAACGACAAGCGCGATTTCCCCCTTCTTCCCTCCCGCGGCTATCTCATGAAAGCTGTCACCGAGCTCGCCGGTCTTGGTCCCCTGAACGGAGATGTTGGTTTCGGAAAAGTTGAGCTGGAGACGCAAGCCGCTCTTCCGATTCCAGTTCCAGGAATAGAAGGCGACAGTGGTGTTTCATTCACGATGGGTCTAAGAGGTGGTTTACTATGTCCTCTTCCCATCGGAATGGACAGCAGCAAGCCGGCACCTTCGCGCATCAACGACAGATTCCAACTCGGCGGTCCCACAGACGTTCGTGGCTTCAGACTATCAGGCATGGGCCCACGTGACGGCCAGGACTCCGTAGGCGGCGACGTCTATGCTGCTGGTGGCGCATCCCTCCTCTTCCCGCTCCCCAGGGCTGGGAAAGATACCCCTCTGCGCCTTCAGGCCTTCATCAACGGCGGCAAGCTCATGGCTCTCGACGGACCTTATTCGGAAGAGCCCATGACAGTTCAGAATACGATGGACGGGTTGAGGAAGACGTTCCAGAAGATGGGCGATGGACTGCCGAGTTGTGCTGCGGGTGTGGGTCTCGTCTATGTGCATCCGGTTGCGAGGTTTGAGATTAATTTCTCGCTGCCGTTGGTTATTAGGGAGGGAGAGCTGGGCAGAAAAGGCTTGACTTTCGGGGTTGGGATGAATTTCTTGTAGGATGGCCCGGAAATGGAGCTGTGAGAGCACAGTGGAGGAGGTATGTGTAGATAGTTAGCCTGGACTGAGAGTAAATGACAAAGGCCTTTCCTGCGCAGGCGTTGTGCCATACTAATTTGTCTGGATGGTAAGGACAAGCATATCTGTTCTAGAAAAAGATCTTCAAACGCTCTGTACCTACATGCCAACGGATTTCCGTGTCTCTTTATCATTTCCTGCGTCATCTTTTTAAGATTTCATCATGACCCTTCAATTGGACCGGTGTTTTCGACACTCAGTCTTCCGACTCATGTCTAAACATTGCATTACTCATTCAGATGGTAAATATGGGATCTCATACATGTGATATAACCACCGTCCTTCAAAGCCCAGTTTGCTGCCATCAGGCCCCACTCGCTGCTCCAGAAATCAGCATATCGTACACCACATGTCGAGTTGGAACACAAGAGCGGTGCGCATGCTCCAGGGCATGCGGACATGGCAATCGATTTCAACGCTCGGGGTATATCTACCGTAGAGCAGGCAGTCAAGCCCTCATGCAACCTGTAACTGGACCGTTTCAACGACTACGCTTGGGGCAGAGGTATGGTCGTCCTCTCTCTGTTTTGTAAAACTCGGAATTACTGTAAGCATACCTTGTCGGCCTTCGACTCTAGGTAACTAATCAGGTAGCAAGTAAAATCAAAGTTTATATGTTCTTAACCTAACTTAGAGAAGGATTTTGACAATATCTCCAAAAAAAAAAGTACGGTATAATGCTTTTACGGAGCGACCCGGCCTTTCGATCGAAGGTATTATACGATCAACTTGTGGGATAGATATCCTCTAATACTATAAACGCCTTCGAACTCACTTCTTAGGAAAAATCGAGTCCTTCGTCTGCATCGTCCGCTACCTGTAGTACCCGAATGCGGATGCTCTATAAGACTACCTAGGTAAGTACTTTCGGACCGTCATAACGTGCCAGTCGACCACCACACCTTGAATCTGCAAAAGCCACACGAACGTCCCAAAGCGTAAAAGTCATCCTCCTCATCACCCAGTCACACGCTAACATATCTCCAAGGGAAATACGCAACTCTCATTGAAGCATGTCGACGCGAGATAATCTCGTCAACCGCTTTCGCTTTCTCGACCTCCACGCCTCGGACCTCAGTCGGAATATGATCTATGAGGAACTTCTAGTTGACAAGACCGACTATGTACGCACGCGATCAAAGTTAACAAAGAAGATAATGAGGATTGGCCTCCCCACGTGGAATGGGAGCAGCCCGATACCAGCAGGTCATACTCGAGCTCCAGGTTCGATTGGAGAAATGAGATTGGAGATTTCGAAGGCCCCGTGTCCAGTCGAGATGGACGACCCCTCAGAACATCGCCACAGCAAATGAGATGGCTCTTGAAATCCGCTCGCGGCTCGTAGCTACAAACTACGCGGTGCCTACGGAGGCTCCCGCGATCGTAAACTCTCCTACTGCTCTATAGCCGGCTCCGGAGAAGAAGACTGCCTAATAGAGGCGGTGTAACCTACGACTAAAAATCAGTATGACCGCGCGGAGACGGTCCACTGGTATAACCTACGGCGACTCACGAATATAATCACGTTCCTAGAGCCGTCCGCTGGCCCTAAGGTATCAAGTCCTAATAGGCGAACCCTCGCAACATCGCCACGGCGGCTCGAATGAACGAGGTGATCTGTGAGAAGTACGCAACTTCTACCAAGCCTACCAACGACCGCCCTGCACCTGCGAGTCCGGCTTATAATGACCGCGCGATCAATATTACCGATGGTTTTGAAAGGCCTTCAGACAGCCGTCTTATTCAATACGAGGTTCATTGTTTTTATGCGGCAACTAGTTTAAGTATGTTAAGAAAATCTTCATCTTCTATGAGCACTCACTGACAGCTGATTTCCTAAGATTATGAAGCTTTTTAACCTTATATTCTCCCATTTCGTGTCATTGTAGTAACAGGTACTGCGGAAATCTACTCTTGGACGGCAGTGCTACACCAAATTCAGAGATCTATGACATGTCTTCGTCGTGATTAAATCAGTTTTGCCCAACCGTAAAACATGATATCGCAGCAGCGCACAGCAAGACCAAGCCTCAAGTTCTCCCGTTGCTCCATCCAATCCACCCCTTTAACGCACAAGAATGACCGAAACGGGGTCATGTCACCGTCGGATTACCTCGCAAACGCAGCCATGTCTCCGAAGAAACACCCCTCACTGCCCCCTCCCTTCGCCTTCCACCACTTCACCACCACCCCCTCATACAACATAATCCCTCTCCTTAACACTACCCATATATCTCCCCAGTCCAGTCCAGCCCATGCCATCCCGTCGCCAACAAACCTAAGCAATGACCCACAGTCCACGTAACCGATTCCAGCACAAACAAAACCCGGTCTATGGATCGGTTGATGAAGGTCTGAAACGTGCCGCGTTTGGGACGGTGGTCGTGTTTGGTGGAACCTTGATTGGGATGGCTCGCGCTGCGGCCTGCGGGTCTGACACCGGGTGGGGAAACGCCCGGGAGCTGTTCAGCTGCCATGAGGGAAAGACAGGGGAAGGAGGGTGGTAAAGTGTAGGTGAAAGTGCAAAAGAAAGTTGAGGGCACGGAGGAGGAAAATGGGAATCTTCCTTTTTCTAGGAGTTAAGAGCTGTTGTTGGGGTTCCGTTATCGTACAAGCAAGCCACAGAAAAGTTGTCTCTGATGCTTGAGGTTGCAAGGGAGTCCACAGCTTAAGCTGCTGTGAAATAAAGTGCAAGACAGAGCCAAACTTGAAGATTTGAAAACTGGGTATACTGAGAGAACTATGCCATGTCCTGGAACGCCTGCTCAATAGGATATATAGTGTACAGAAAAAGAAGAAGCCAAAGCGCCATTCCACTCCTTCCCTAGGCATCCGCGAGCCATGTAAAACCTCAGCTCTCATCATAAAAGTCGACATGGAAAGTATCCATAATGTACGCCATCTCCAGGGCAGCAGCAATCCCTTCATCCGCATGCACAAAGCTGTTCCACATTCTAGAGCCCGAGCGAGTACCAAGTCAGCCCTCGGCACGGTAGAAATGGCTGACATGGCCCGGGACTCTGTTCCTGCATTTTTCGCAGTCCTCGCGGTAGCCGAAGACGTACCTCTTCTTCTCAGTGAAGGCACCGCTGCGCGCGCGACCCGTTCGCGGCGTCACTGGCCCTCCGTCGACCGGAGCGGGTGCTTCATTCGTCTCCATGTCCATGTCCATATCCATGCCGTCGTCATTGCTGACGCTGAGACGCGAGAGCTGGCTGCTGGTCCAGAGGGTCGAGTTGTCCATATCGCTTGCCCCCTCGCTGATCGGCGAGAAGGGCAAGCTGTGGCGCGGCTCCTCGCGCTCCTGGCGCTTCCACATTTGCAGCATCGAAGGGCAGGTCTGGCGGGAGGCGAAGGCGGGTGAGAGGTGGGCTGGGTCACCGATCGAGATGGCGCTTACGTCGCTGTGGGTTCTGGATTCGCGTGGTGGGGGCATGGCGGTCGGGAAATTGTTGTAGATGGGAGTCGGCATGCGGCCGCCCGAAAGCTGATAGTGTGGCGAGGCGTCTGTCATGAACGGCGATGGAGCGTGAGCTTTCGGTGGTCGGAATTGTGCGTCGCTCCAGGGGTGGGCCGGTGAGGTTGGCGAGTGGGAACCGGCGAGGGAGAAGTTGTCGGCCATCTCGTGGTCCATGTCCATGTCGTCCGCCGGAGAAGGCACGGTCGAATGGAGTGAGAATGGACTAGAGTTGGCCGTGTTAGACGGAGTTATGTTCGGTGTTGACATTGGTCGGGACAGAGCGTCAGCAGGAGGATCGAAAGACCTGTTTGAATGCATGTCTGCAGAGTTGGGTCGTTCTTCGCAGTGAGAGTGTGGGCGAACTCTCTGAGTTTAAAGGCGGGTGAGTAAAAGTCCAGCCGTTGACAGGACGGTACAACGTACCTTTTCAGAGCTCTCCCGTTCATCGTCGTCATCACGTGTCCTCTTACGCTTTGAAGAGGGCACGGCAGAAAGGAAAGGCGTAGCGGAAGACATGTTCGCTGTGTGGGAAAACAGAAAGATAGATTGCATCAGACGTGGTGAGGTGAGCAGAGTTGAATGAAGGCGGCACGTGAGTGAATAGGAGAAGTGTTTTATGGAGACGACGCGTTGGAATTGAGTGTTTAACTGTCTGTTGAAGGAATGACAGCGAGCATGGCGACTGCTCGGGGAAGGACAGGCACACAGCTGGCTCGGGCACGGTAGGCGAGTAGGAGGTGATGTCTGGGAAGCAAGCGCCCGGGTTTCAAGAGGTGAAGCTCCACGGGGCATGCCCGATATCATCGTTCCTAGCCGCCAAGCTCCAAGGCGGTGAACAAGCTCAGATGGGCAGTAATTTCTGGGGTCCCTGGCGGGGCACTGGGAGCGGACAAGTGGGCGGGCATGGGCGGAAAGCTTGGGGCAATCTTTTTGCTTGAGTCATTGTATTTCGACAACTACTTTTTGCGCCCTTCGAAATCCCATTCTCTTTGTTCGCCACACCAGTTACACTCTGCGTTACAACCGCGTCGACTCTCAATTGATCCACGAGGACACGCTTCACCAATTGTCCCACCCCGAACCCCACTGAGCAAACACTGTTCAATTCAAAATGGCTGTCAAGGACCAACTGAGAGACGACCTTCGAGGTAAGTACGAGCAATGTGTGGCACAGAATCATTCCAAGATGCTGACTTTAGTGAAGTCATCGGATACGATCCTCTCATTCCCCCTGCCCTTCTCGAGCAGGAGATCGCAGCCCCAGACCACGCCCTCGAGACCGTCCTGAGGGGCCGTCGCGAAGCAAGCGCATGTATCGCCAAAAAAGATGACCGTCTCCTCGTCATGGTCGGGCCTTGCTCAATCCACGATCCTCCCGCTGCCGTCGAGTACTGCCGCCTCCTGAAGGCGCTCGCCGACAAGCTCTCCCCGGACCTCTGCATCATCATGCGTGCCTACCTCGAGAAGCCCCGCACTACAGTTGGCTGGAAGGGTTTGATCAACGACCCCGAAGTCGACGAGAGTTTCCAGATCAATAAGGGGTTGAAAGTCAGCAGACAGTTGTACAAAAACCTGACGAGTGAGGGCATGCCAATTGCCAGCGAAATGCTCGATACTATTTCTCCTCAGTTCCTCTCCGATCTCATCTCTCTGGGTGCTATCGGTGCTAGGACTACCGAGTCGCAGCTCCACCGCGAGTTGGCGTCTGGTCTGTCCTTCCCAATTGGCTTCAAGAATGGGACGGATGGAAGTCTGACTGTCGCTGTGGATGCTATTGGAGCCGCTGCGGCGAAGCACTCTTTCATGGGTGTGACCAAGCAAGGTCTGGCGGCCATCACGAGGACGACTGGAAATGATGATTGTTTTGTAATCCTCAGGGGTGGCACGACCGGAACCAACTTTGACAAGGAGAGCGTCCAGAAAGCGAAAGCTGCTTTGGCGAAGAAGGGTCTGTCAGAGGTCATGATGATTGACTGCTCTCATGGTATGCCGTTCGAGCCCCTTTTGTGGAGCTGTCGCTAACATTTCCCAGGAAACTCCAACAAGGACCACCGAAATCAGCCCAAGGTTGCCCAAGTCATTGCTGATCAGATCCGGGAAGGCGAAGAGGGTATCGTTGGTGTCATGATTGAATCAAACATCAACGAGGGCAACCAGAAGGTGCCGGCAGAAGGTCCAAGTGGGTTGAAGAAGGGCGTTAGCATTACTGACGCCTGTATCAACTGGGAGTCGACGATCGATGTACTGGAGAACCTCGCAGCCGCCGTCAGGGACCGGAGAGCCCTCAAAAAATCCAGTTCAAATGGCACTAATGGCGCACACTAGAAGGACCAACACACAGAATCTTATGATGTCAGATTTCATGATATCACGAACTCAAGGCTGGTTGTGGGTTTGACTCTTTGGTAGGAACTGGACGGAGTCTTACGAGACGGCAAAAGCTTCATTTCACTTCTTTCGTTCGAAAAGTCCTCAAATCTTCATTTGGTGGAAAACCGGAGGCTTCAGTTTCAGTGCCGTAGTATAATAGGCATCGACGGCGTTGGGTTAAGGCTCGCAGCAGGACTGGACAGATGCGTTATGGGCGGAACGAGATATGAGGACAAAAAGGCGTAGAGAAAGGAAAAGGGGGAAAGAGCAGCATCAACACAGACGACCCAATATCTCTAACTAGTAAAATGATTAGAGAAATTCGTTATCTTCAGCACTCGTTTTCACAAGTGGTGAAATTATATCCCACATCGCCCCCTTTTCCTATCAAGGGGCCCATGGAGCTGCTGGAAGCTGCGCGAAAAAACCACGCTAAGCCTTGCGCCCAAACCTCCGCGCCGCGAAAGTCTCCTCACAGCTTGACAGAGGACACATCAGCGCAAAGCATGGAGCTGCGGCACCCGCACCTGAATCCTCCAGGCAACTATCCGACAAAACAATAACGACACCTGCCATCCTCCTGGAACAATCGCGACATCGAAGTTCATCTCCTCAGTCAACGTCTGACGTGTTGTTGGGTGTGGACGGCCAGCAAAGATGCCTACCATGTGGTTGACGGATCAACAAAGTACGTTTCCGTGTCTGCTTTTGCGCGTTTTGAGACTTGGAAATGGAGATTGGATAGATGCTGACCATGTCCCTATAGAAATCGGCGCGGTTTTTTGCTCTGGCGGTTGAGTACTCCCTTCCTTCCCCTCGACGAGACATCACAGCACGCAAAGAACACTCAAGCTCCCTCTACTGCGACGGTTTGCAATACAGCAAGACATGACGGCACAATCGTCATACATATACACACCGCAATACAAGTTCTCCGACTAACTCGGCCTGTTCCCCCAGGAACCCTCTTCTTCCTCTTCGGCCTCCTCCTCTTCTTCGACCGACCCCTCCTCGCCATGGGCAACATCCTCTTCCTAATCGGCCTCCCCCTCATAATCGGCCCCTCAAAAACCATCCTCTTCTTCGCGCGCCGCTCCAAACTCCCCGGCACCGCCGCCTTCCTCACCGGCATCGCCCTCATCCTCCTCAAGTGGCCGCTCGTCGGCTTTTGCGTCGAGGGCTACGGCATCTTCATCCTGTTTGGCGATTTCTTGGGCACGTTGGCGGGGTTTGTGGGGGGCATTCCGGTTGTCGGGCCGTATATTGCGGCGGTGTTGAGGAGGGCGGGCGGCGCGGCGAGGAATAGTGAGTTGCCTGTTTGAAGAGGAGGGGGAATTTGTGGGCGAAGGGATTGGAGGAAGGGGACTATGCGTGGCCCGGCGAGAGAAGGATTTGATCGGACGGCTTCTGCCATGAATGAAAGCCGGGACTTTGCCTCTCCGCAAGGGCACCTACGAGCCCATAACAGAACAGGGGCTCCACGCAACTCGAAGCCGAACAGATGGACGACAAGTCAAGACGTCAAGCGTCACAAAAGACAGGAGCAGGAGATAACACAGGATATATTCCTCAGTCCAACATATTCCATTTCTCTAGATACCCCCAGGTACTACTTGTACACATAGTTTAACCCTAGTACTGTTTCTTCTCCTTCTCCCGTCTGTCACCTTCTCATCAATTATGATCAAGCGTCCGCCTCGACAGCAGCGAGGTTATAACCTCCTGCAACTGGGTCTCTCCTGAGTCCCCGGTACCTGTCACAGGCGAAGAGCAACCTCGACCACGATTAAGCCGGAGCGCCCCTTTGAACCTCTTCTCGAGAGGGAGGAGGCGGGTGGGAGGAGCTTGAATTTGCTTTGGTCAGACATTTCTCTCTCTTTTCTGTCGTGCCGTCCCGCTACGATTCATTTGATAGACCAACCGATTCAAACTGTGCCAGCACGGCACTTTAGCATAAGAGTGGAGTGCCATCCCACGAACTTCCCCCTGCTCCACCAGGAAGTGTGATATCCGCGTGCCCTCGAAGATACCAATATCTCTTTCATTTCAGCACGGTATGCGCCCCCCTCGCGCCTAAATACCCCTCCGTAGCCCCCTGCCCCATCGTCCTGATCATGCCAAAGACCTCCGCGTTGTGATAACGCAGCCGCGTCTTGGGATCCGTATACGGCGCCGGCAGGCCCGTCACATCGCAGTATCGGCGTTGGCTACTCGGATGCAGCGACGGCGCCGACTCGATGTTCGTGTATGTAACTGCTGGCGGCCCTCCCATCCCCACACCCGACGAAGACGCCGCTGCAGCCGCATTCCGCTCCAGCACCAACGTAGAGAGATGTTGCGAAGCCGCCGCTATATCACCAACACCACCACCTCCTTTCCCCGCCCCATTCGTCCCATTCGCAGGCGTAGCAGCTCCGCCGTCGCTGCTGTCGACGACCATGGGCGTCGTGGCGCCCGAGTTGTTGTGCGTGGCTAGGACGCTGTTGGAGGCGGCTTCTTTGCGCGAGGCGTCGGCGATGATCTGGCGGATGTTTTTGTTGCGGCGCTGGGGGGGCTTCCAGGAGGGGTTGCGGAAGGGTTTTGGGTGGGCGTGGATGTCGAGTTGGAGGAGGAGGGCGTTGTGGGCGTCCGGGTCGAGGGTCGAGGTTAGGGGGGCCATTGTGATGGGAGGAGAGGAGGAGAATTGGAAGTCGCAGCGGCCGATTTTCTGAATTAGAGAGGAAGGGATTTGGTGGATTCGACCTGGTCGGTATACGCTTATACGGAAGGTTTGGAGAGGGTTCAAGGAGGGATTAGTAGAGGGTTTATCGGATTTACGCCTGAGGTGTGGAGAACTGAGAGAGGTCCTTAGTACAGAGTCGAGTTGGCTTGAGAGTGAGGTCGAGTAAGGTTGGATTGTTGGCGTTTTGGAGATTCGAATGCTGTTGCTTCACCTCACCTTGTCGGGCGGTGAGAAGCGCGCGCTTGTTCAACCCGTAGGCCCCCTCAAAGAGTCAACTCAATGCGGTACTCCAACCTCCAGAGCAGCAAAACATCAAGATACCGATATTGTCGAACGCGATTCTCGTGTCATTCCTTCTAAAAACGGTGCCAATAACCCGTGTTCGTGTCAACCCTCAATTATGGTTCGTTTTGTCTACAGGTTCCTCGTGTTGTTCCATACTGATTGTTTACAGGAGAGTCCACACGAACATCAGCAGAGTCTGCTCCTGTCGCGCATAATCACGAATGTGGTATGTATCTAGTGTCCGATTCCTCATATCTCATACGAGGTGTTGACTTGTTGTTAGGAGAAACTCAACGAATCCATCATGGTCCTGAACAAGAGCCTCCAGGTACGCCCGGAATGGATCTCCAATGTGTGGCCGAGGACTAACATTGCTACAGGAGATCAACATACAGAACATGAACGTCGAATTGGTGGCGCAGATGTTCAAGAACTACCAGTCGAATGTGCTGTTCCATCTAGAAGGTTTGTTACTGGTATAAGAACACTCTCAGTATACTTACTGACGGTCCTTCTAGCCACGGACAGTCTCAAAGACCCATCTTGATAATGCAAACCTTTTTGACTTCGATGTCTTTTCTTCGTTTGAAGATGCGTTTGTCTGCATGGGAAGGAGTAGTTTTGAAGGACTGATGAAATGTCTATTTTGGTCGGCAATTGCGAGGGGTTTGGACTGGATGATGGATGACGAATTGATGTCCTTGATTATATTGAACTTTGGACTCCTTTGATTTCGTGATATTTACCTAGAGAGTCTGCATTTATGCTGCTCAACATTCATAAGGGGTCCTGTCGTCCCAAGAACAGGTATGCGCGCGCATGCCGCGCTTAATTTGCGGAACCGCAAGCTTCAAGCTCACCTCCAACCAACCTTCGCGTTTCTTGCTCTCGAACAAGGCATAGGCCAGATCACTTTGGCACGATCGTGACACTCTCACAGACCATGAAATCTACACTCAGGACCATCTTCTCAGTCCCGCAATACTTCTCATGACGATGGGTCTCCCGACAGCGATGGACATTACCGCAGAATCAGGGCGGAACTCTCCCAAACCCGCGCCTAGCAAGATATGGTACCTCAGCGACCCACCATTCGAAGGCTTCAAGCCTATAAACTCCGAGGGCTTTCGAAAGAGCAATTCTCAGACCGCAATCGTGATTGACAATGGTACTTGTCTCCAACGTCCCTTTTGTCGCATAGCTAATAAATGGCCACAGGAGCTTCCACAGTTCGCGCCGGATGGTCTTTCGACGACCGACCCCGTCTATCAGTCCCTCCAGTCTGGTCGCGATACCGAGACCGCAAGTTAAATCGCACATTCACATTTGTCGGCTCAGACATATACTCTGATGGTACGGCAAGGGGTCAGTCGAAGAACGTTTATGAGCCAGGGAGCAACATTGTCAATAATTGGGATGCTATGGAGGGCGTTCTCGACTACGTGTTTGTAAAATTGGGACTCGAAAGCTCGAGTGGTGGGATCGAGCGTCCGATTGTCATGACGGAGCCTGTAGCCAATCTTGGTTACACTCGAAAGAGTATGTGAATTGTACAACTGGGAAACTTGGACACTGACAGCGATTCACAGCAATGTCTGAAATTTTATTCGAATGCTACGGCGCTCCTTCAATCGCCTATGGGATTGATTCTCTTTTCTCCTACAAATACAACAAAGGACGCAGCGGCCTTGTGCTATCCTCCTCAAACACTTCTACACATGTCATTCCCGTATCAGACGGAAAGGCAATGCTCTCGCAGGCTTCCCGACTAAATTGGGGCCGAGCGCAAAGCGCAGAATATCTTTTGAAACTTCTCAAACTCAAATACCCTTCATTCCCAGGCAAAATCAGCGATCCACAAGCAGAAGATCTTGTGAGGGAACATTGCTACATATCAGAAGACTATGAGAACGAGCTTTCGCACTATCTCGATTGGACAGGCCTTGAAGACCAAGATCACACCATACAGCATCCTTTTCAAGAGCAAGTGGTGGTCGAGAAGACCGAAGAAGAGCTGGCGAAACAAGCAGAAAAGCGTAAGGAGAGTGGGAGACGATTACAAGAGCAGGCAGCCAAGATGCGGCTGGAAAAGCTGATCAGAAAAGAGGAAGAGCTCGTCTACTACAAGAACCTGCAAATGCGGATTGCAGACATGACGAAGAAGGAGGCCAAGCGGACGCTGGAGTCGGATGACTTCGATGACGAGAACCAACTCGAGAAAAAGATCAATGAAATGGAAAAGTCAATCAGGAAGGCCAGGAAGAAGGACTTGGGCGAGCCAGAGGAAGAAGAGACCGTCGCGCCGACCTTTCCATTGTTGGACATTCCTGACGCCGAACTGGATGACGAAGGCATCAAGCAAAAACGCCAGCAACGCTTGATGAAGTCTAATCATGAGGCTCGCGCTCGCGCAAAAGCAGAGAAGGAGCGTGAAAAGGCGAGGCTAGCGGAAGAGCAGCGACTAGATGATGAGCATCGAGAGAACGACCTTGAGAGCTGGCTCGAGGAACGCCGTGTTGCACGCGCAGCCATGATCCAGAAGATCAAAGACCGCGAGCAGCTCAAAGCCGATTTGGGCAACCGGAAATCTCTCGCAAATCAGATGCGGATGAAGTCGATTGCGAATCTTGCATCCGACAATCCGACCAAAAAGCGTCGGCGTGGCGGCGACGACGATACCTTTGGCGCGGATGACGCGGACTGGGGCATTTACCGCCAGATCGCTACAGGTGAAGGGAGTGACGATGAAGAGGAAGAAGACCTCAATGCTGGATTGAAGGGTATTGAAGAGCAGCTTTTGAAGCACGATCCCAACTTTACGGAGCAGAGCACGCGTGAGGCACAAACGAACTGGACGAAGAGTCTCGTTCACGCCTTTCAGCATGGACCCTATCCTTATGACCCAGAGAGCCAGAAGGACATGCATCAAGTTCACCTGAACGTCGAGCGGATACGGGTCCCAGAAGTCGTCTTTCAACCTTCGATCGCCGGGTTGGACCAAGCTGGCATCGTGGAGATTGTCTCTTCTATCATTACAGAGCGGCTGGCGGATTCGCCGTATCGGGAGAATATTTTGAAAGACATCTTCCTCACAGGCGGAAATACCATGTTCAAAGGGTTTGAAGAGAGGCTACGAGATGAACTCCGAGCAGTCCTACCTGCTGGGAGTCCGTTCAATGTCCGAAAAGCGAAAGACCCGATACTGGATGCTTGGAAGGGAGCGGCAGAATGGGCAGGAGAGGACGGCTGGAAGAAGAGTGCGGTTACGAAAGCAGAGTGGGCTGAAAAGGGTGGGGAGTACATCAAGGTGAGTGGACAATGAAGCCCATCTCGCATCGGGCAAGGCTAACAATTGTTGCAGGAACACGAATACGGCAATATGTATCTGTGAAAGGTATAGCGATGGTGCACTGCATTCGGGTCTCGGGAAACAGAGTTTACGCTAGGAGGTATTGAAGACCACCAACAGGGCCACTGCCAAAGCTGTCAAGGTTGGCAATGGCAAGGAGACAGGACGTGAAGAAGGCCTCGCAGACCACCTGCACGCTTCTCGGGTCTCGGAATGCAACCTGCGCATCTGTCAAGCTCGTTCGTTCCCTCTCCGAATGACACCCGAAAAGGGCGCCTACAGCGTGGTACCGCATATGTGGAGACATGCACGAACGGCGGTAAGGTTGCGACGAGGTGAAGAATCGGGGTCCAAAGCCATGGACAAGACGTCGATATACGTTACTTGATATGTATGCAAGGAATCGGTCATCAACAGACGGAGTGGATGAGATGGCCCACGAGGGTTGAAACAAAACTGTCTCTGGAAAGAAAGCCCTGATTGCAGCCATGTTATCGACATTGTGAACCTGATGAGGAGAGAGGCTTGAGAGGAGCATCCGTCGCCGTGGTACTAGCCCTGAGTTTGACTTTGTTTGAGCGTGTTTTGCTCTCTGCGTCTGCTACTGTGGTTTGGCCCGCTGATGCAGGTCCCAGGCGGCGAGCCCTTGAAACGAATTGAAACGACCCTGTTGGTGTTGTTATTGCGGGCGGCATCTTAGCAGAAGTCCTGCTGGTGCCTGAGTCGTTTGTCTTTTTCTTCTCTTCTCTGCTGCTGAGATAGGTGCCTGTCAATTATTAGTTGAATCCGTCCAGGTCGAATTGCTGATATGGGATTCGGGACTGATAATGGCATGATGGGGGGAGCAAAGCAGCATAAATCCCGTGACCAGCCACCAGCCCTACTTCTCATCTCCGACAAGGCGCACGCTCTTCCACGAGCGCAACGCAATCATCGCATCCTCAATCCTCACCCTATCAAGGCGTGTAAACACAGGACAAGCCCTCCGCACAGTCGACCTCTCTCTCCGTCTCTCGTGAGCTTCGAGCCTTCGTCCTGCCACTCGGCCCCCTCGCAGCCTATAAGGATTGTCTCTGCGGCCGACAACTCAGGGGACCGCTTGCTGCGTGCTGACCTGGCCGGGACTGATGCAGACTGCAGTGATGCACGGCTTGATGACTGCCCAGCAGCTCATCTCATCTCGTGAGTGCAAGCACCCACTGACGGGAAGCGAAGACATGGTTGAAACACCACGCGCATCAGCCGCGACGCGAGAACAAGCAAGCTTCCTGGCCTCCCGCCGCGTCCTCCACCGTCCACGTCGTCGCAGCTCGAGGTGAGTGGGTGAATGGTTCGTCGCAAACTCGCCATTCCCGCACGACATTGCCGCCGCCCGTCTTCTTCGCCCTGTGAAAGCCCCAAGGCCAACCGTTTTCCTTCTGGAACCCCCCCTGGCCACGCGGGGATGCGTGATGCTGATTGCTGAGGCGGATCAATTTCCCTTCATCTCGCTGTAGGACGAAGGAGACGGGGCGGCCAGGGCCAGCAGCGGACAGGTAGGGCAGACACTGCGAGGCACTGATGAGCACTGGGAAATGGGAGGGCAGATGGGGCCATCAACACTGTCCTAAGTTATCTGCCGGGGCGCTTCTTTTGTTTTCGTCTTGTTGTCGTACTTCTCGTCGTCGTCTTCTTCTTCTCCCGACTGCACACCACCCCTCCCCTTCTCTTCTTTTATCTTCGCCCAGCAGCATTATTCTTAGACTTTTCGTCTTTTCCGTTCCTTTGGCCTTGACAAGCCGTCCGCTCCTTTCCAGCTATCACGCCTTGTTTATACTATACCTCGTCCCTGTTTTGCGTCGCCTGTCCAGTGACCGCCCCCGCCCAATAACACACCCGTTTTCGAGACAACAGAGAAAAACTTGAACAACAATGTCGAAATTCCTTGGCCGGTCCAAGTCTTTGCGCCTTAGGACAGCGCATAAGGTCGCTCGCGAGCACGACGTCGAGAGCGAAATCTTTTCTTGGGCCAGCAGTAGTCGAAACATGCAAGCGGCGGGCAGTGTTGCTACCGCTGCATCCAAGGCACCCCGGGGACAAGGACAACCTCATGCATCTATATCCAGGCCTGATATTACGGCCTCCTCCTCCGCCACTCCGCCGAGACCCAGCACTGCGACCGATGTGAGCCTGAGCCTGAGCCTGCGGAGCCGGAGGGACGCTATTGAAACATTCGCCACGCCAAAAATATCTGCTGCAGCTGCGACAGTGAGAAGTTCTGCTGACGACCTCGGGCTGGATGTTTTCCAGTCGCATTCGAGGACTGACAACATCACCGCCGCTTCTGCTGTTGCTGTCACACCACCATCTGAACATACATTTCTCTTTGAAGTCACACCACCCGTGGGAGTCGCGCTCGGGAGCCCTACCGATATCATCGCCCTGAATATCGGACCACCCCCAGCACCAACGCGTCGCGAGAAGCAGGTACCGTCGCAAATAGACGAGCTCGTCGATCACAAAACCACCAACAACAACATCGCGGATCGTCCCCTTCCTGTCCGAGTCGACTCTCTGTATCGAAGGGCAGACTTTGTCCCCGACGTCGACACGATGGAGCGGACCGGCAGGCAGAAAAAACCTTCCAGGTGGAGGAGCCTGTTTGGGAGGAAACCTGCGCAGGACACGCCGCCGACTTCTGTCAGTTCGGCAGAGGACTCTTCAATCCATGCATTGAGCTATGAGAGACCGCCGTGGACGCCCGAGGAGCAGCAGAAGCCCCGATATTACAGAACTGACTCCAAGTCACGTGGGGTACCATTGACGCCGTTTCCAGATGGCACGCCGCCGCCCAGCGGCGGGAAAAAGGAGGATCGCATGCCGAAGCATTTCCCTATGATGGTTGAGAGAGGATGGGAGGTTACGCCAGGGAAGCAGAAGAGCAGCGGGATGTTGGATGTTGAGATTCCCAGCGTCAAGATGGAGCGGTACAGCGTAATGTTTGGGAATGTTTTGGGGTCAAATGTCCATCAACCGCCAGCTCGGAAACAATCCCTGCTGGAGCGGAGAAGGCTCGATACTGATCGAGTGAAGCCATTGAGTAACAAAAGCCTCAAGGTCAGCTTCCAATTCTGTCGTAGATTTCTGGAGTTCGACAGGACTAATGACCAGCAGACTCCCGACGCCAACAAACCCCAACGAAGAGCCACATCTCCCTCCTACCGCTCCCCAAGCTTTTCTCTCTTCCCTCGTACTGAGACCACCGAGCCCCACAGTGCCCACTCGACCAAAATCGGCCCCAAACCCCCCGCCGTGCATCGTCCGCGCCCTATTCAGCGCTCCCAGACCGCCCCTCAACCATCGCCTGTTCGCGCATATGCACCTTCGCTGCCGCACCAAGCTGAAATTACTCCTGGAGTTGCTTCATCAAATTACTCGGTTGATGATGGCAATGACGTGGGCTCGGGCAATCACATGGAGTTGCCGATTATGTTGCATCGCGATATGCTCAAGGCGCCAGTGGTGGAGATGGAGAAACAGGAGCCGGCCTGGGAGATGGTCACGAAGGCTGAAGGGAGGTCTACTGAAAAAAGCAACGTCAACGCGAACACGAATTTGAATGCGAATACGAACAGAACGACGTCGATTGACGCCAAGATTGCACCCGCCGGCGGAGATGGGATGAACTTTTCTCTGCCATCTTTCCACCACGCACACAATCTCAGCGTCGTCGCTGAGGCAGAAGAACATGTTCCTTCCGCTTCTAAACATCAAGATATCCCACTCACCCCCACCAAAGCGAGGAAGGACACCATGACCTCCGACACCACCGACCTCGTCTTCTTCCCGAACGCCGCTGCCGCCGTCTCATCCGTCGACATCGACATTCCGGTCTCGGTCTCCGACTCCCCAGAGAAAGGACAAGAACAGCAACCCCCCCAAATCGGCCTCGCGCGCTCCATGAGTTTGACCAAGGCGAGGGGAAGAGCTGTCTCCAAACCTGTGCTCGTCAACGGCATCGCGAGTACTGGTAACGCACCAAGACCGGGCAGCAGGGCCGGAAGCACGCATTCGGCGAGTTCCTCGCGCTCCGGAACGGCGTCCTCGGTCAAGAGTCCTACTATCATTGAAGAAGGCGTCAAAGAGTGGGAAAGGGAGAGGGCGAGCACGCCGCCGGATGTCAAGAAGCCGGCGAAGGAGTTGGGGAATGCACTATTGACGCCCGGCGAGTTGGAGCGGTTGGTCGATTGTCGAAAACCGAGGACGCCGGAGTTGGTGCAGATGCAGATGGGGGCGAGGAAGAGTCAGAGGGTTGAGATTGAGAGTGCTTGATTCTTTTTTATCGAGGACTCGCTTTTTCGCCTCTTGTTTTGCTCTTGTGGGAAGAGTTGTTGCGTTAAGGAGAGGTGGTTGTAATACTTTGCTTTTGACTTGGCGAGTTTGCGGGTTAGAAGAGAGTATGTGGTTGTAATATCGAGCGGACGTCGAGTCAGGTCTTCTACTTCCGTCTTTCATTTGTTTTGGGAGTGCTTGGGAAAGAGAAAGATTGCATGTCAGAGCCAGCATCTGCGTCGCGATAAGATATTTTTCGGTCTTTCTCCGTTGACTCTGGAGAGACAGGCATTTGGGATGGGGAAGTCTTTGAGCGTTGGTGTATACCCGGTGCTTCGAGCACTTGCATGGTTGAGGTATCTGAGAGCTAATTAATTGAGTATTTGACCATGTTCGAGAAAGTGATACTAGTTTTCTTCGTTGCAATCACCGGATTATTTTTTGTTGTCCCCCTTCAATCTCTCGTTTCGTTCTCGTGTCATCGAGTCTTCTATCTGGATATGGAGCTAAAGGTCTTTCTTTTCAGGCTACTCGGGATCAATCCCGTCACCTTGCATCCTATAGCTTTCCCATGGAATGGCATTTCCCTAGCAGTAAGGAAATTGGGATTCTTCTCAATTCTGCTCTCCAATTTTCAGTTTTGCAGTTATCCTTGAAATTCCACGTCAGAATGTATGACGCCTTATCTCGAGACATCGAGCCAAAGGTCTTTTACTTCGGGCTCTTCGGGATCAATCCCATCGTCTTGCCTCCCTTGATATCTCTACGAATGGTCTTTCCCCAGCTAGAGGATTGCGGTTCTTCTCAACTTTTCTCTCCAACTTTCAAGTTTGCAGTCACCACCGAAGCTCTTCTTTGGAAGTCAACCCCCTTTTCCGGCGATGAATATCACCTCTACTATAGTTTGCTACTATTGTCCACCACTTATATTTGAAGATGCTCTCCATCACCCCATTTTGATGAATATCCACACCACCGCAATTTGATGATGAAAATCTGCGGCAAAAGCCGCTCCTAGGCGCGGAAAACCGAGCCCCCTTTCCACGGAAGGAAGCAGCCAATGCATACTTGTCACGGTGGGTGGTAATGCTTTGAGCCAGAAAGAATAGAAGAGCATAGTACAAGGGGTTTTATAGAAGGGAACTAGGTATATTCTCTAATTGAGCCAATCCTCCTTACTAGATGGTGAGTATATTCCCTACCGCGAATAACCGATGTGTTTTATGATTCCCTATTGTCTTTGAAGATTCCCACCACTGCAACATACTGATGAATGCGCTTATTATCGGTTTAAGCGGATGAAGTTCATTAGCAATAAACGTTGAAAGTATTCACCACCATAATATAATGATGAGTATTGAAAAATTAGGAGTATAAGCAAGGGGCGGAAGGCTCTGGGTCAATGGTGCCAGCAGCAGAGTGGCAAACAATTCAATGGAGTTCAATGATTGATTGATTGATTGAGCTCTTGGCAATACTTGGCAATACAAAATTGCTTAGTAAACATTGTCAATCAATCAATTGCAATGAGGAATTGATTGAAATATTGAACTCCATTGAACCTCATTTTTGATATCGCAGAGCTTGACGAGGGATGATTTGTAGTCTTAGATTCGTTTATTTTACCTTCCACTGCTAGAAGCTCTTAGCTATCACTCATAGTCATCGTCGATTGCAAGTCTGCAAGGTCAGACTTCTGATGGCCCCTCCCCGAAACGGAGAAAGCTAAATGAAAGGACTGCTTTCGATGCATTCATGGCAAAGAGCGCGAAACTAAAGCAACCTTCTGATTCTTGCGTTGATGAGTATGAGGCATGGCAGCTGGAAATTCAATCCACCATCGAGTCACCGGACGATCCAACAGATCCTTTCGAATGTTGGACCGCGCCAGGTATCAGGCATAAGTATCCGCGACTTTCCCAGATGGCTCTCGATA
>ML977173.1:242773-334919 GCA_010015705.1 Aulographum hederae CBS 113979
ATATTGGGCAATATGTTGCCAGGTATTGTCCGTCAATCAATCAATATGAATTTCTGCTTACTAAACCGTCAATCAATCAATAGCGACCCCATATTGTATTGTATTGAATTGTTTGCCACTCTGGCCAGCAGCAACCATGTATTCTTGGTATACCTCTTTGGTTGAAATCGCTTGGAGTTGGAAAGAGACGGTCAAAGGGGTATTTATAAGGAGTGGGAAGGGGAAAGAAAGAACTTCTCAGCTGAAACCCCCCTTCTAGCTGGGAATTACCCTTTCATCATCTCAACATATGCATAAACCCCATCTATAGTATAGGGGAGTGAAGAAAATCATCTCCAAACAACGACGATGGAGATCCACAGCGAATTGTGATGATGAAATCCAACGCCGTCTTTAAGCGCTGGGTGTCCGAGAATCAGCAGATTCCAGAGGGAGGGAAGTATGCAAAGAGCAAGATGGGCTCCGGGAAGCCCAATGGTTATTGATCCTGTGAATGGTTTAGATCGCTTGGAGTCGGAAAGTAGCGGGTTTGGGGGATATTTATAAAGACTAGGTGGTGGAAAGAAGGAATCTACCCCCTAGAACCTGAATAACTAGTAGGTTATAGATTCTTCATTATTGTATACTAGAAATTGACATCCCCAACGGATATTAGCGGTGGAGTTCACCTATATCGGATACTTGCGGTGGAGATCAACGGTTATATACGGTAAAGTATCCCATCACCGCAAAATAGTGATGAAGACCAACCTTTTCTTTGGTAAAGTTAGCAACAATGGGATGAGCCTAGACTATAGAGATCAAAGGCTCCAAAAAGCCCATGATCTCACTATAACCTTCAAGCGGATTGAATTGCTCAGAGCTGGAAAGGGGCGGTTTTGGGGGGTATTTATAAGGACTAGGAGGTACAAAGAAGGAATTTACATCCTAGAAATCTTCTAGCTGGTGAGGGTATTTATCATGAATATTGTATTGAAATATAGGATCTCCAGCGGGTAATAGCGGTGGAATCCATCGCTTATTCGCGGTATAGTATCCCATTACCGTGAATTGGTGATGGGAATCATCTTTAAATTACGGTGGAGAACTCCACTACCGCAATTAAGTAATGAAAAGAGAAATATCTATAGAAAGAGAAGGGCTGAAATCTAGGCAAAGCCAAGGACTCCGTGAAGCTTATAAAGAGGTTTGGAGTCTCCCCAGCAGCCACGCACAACGTCCCAATCCTCTTTTCGCGAAGCAACCAGAAACCACGAAAGGAAGAAATGGATTAGAGGTAGGTTGTATGTGTTGTACAGTGTAGAGTGCAATCAGCTTTTTGAAAAGGACCGAAATGAATGAAGGTGATTTAGACCATGTGCCAAAGAGACAAAAGATCTTAGCCGGGAAAGAAAGGGAGGGTCGAGTAGTTCCGTGAAGCCATCAACATGTGTATCATGAAAAGAACTGGGTATCAATCTCATTTCAAACAAAAGAAACCCCCTACTTTCATCACCCACCCATCCCTCCCTCACAACATCCCATCCGGCACAACCCCCCACGCCTCTTCCGCCATCTCCACCATCGGAATAGCAACATCCCACACCTCCCCCCTCTCCGGCCGTCTCCCAAACACACATCTCGCACTTCTCTCCACCTCCCCACTCATCCCGCCCCCATGCTCCCTCAACAAATGTTCCATCAGCGTCGCCACGCCCCCATAAACCCCTGTGCCCCTGCCCTCCGCACAGCAAAAGATACACCCGAAATTAACCCCGGCGTCATCATCCCTCTGCTTCGCCGTGCCAGTCCCCTGCCGCTGCTGCACCATTACCACCGCACCCGCAGACACAACCGCATCCGCCACCCCAGCTTTCCTTCTCACATGACTCTTGGCCAAAAAATCCCACTTATACCGCACCCCATTCTGCGCCGTATAAACCGTCGGATCGGTGGCGAAAGGGGTTTTCTTGCCATCGCCGAAGACGGGCCCGCTGAAGCCGCAGTGCCGGCAGTGCCACACGCGGACGCTGTTGTAGAGGCCCTCGGGCCGCGTTTGCAGCGAGAGGCCTTTGAGGAGGGTTTCGCGGCTGGACCAGGCGCCGCGGCAGAGGCCCCAGTAGTTGTTGTCTTTTGAGGGGCGGCCGAGGAGCGGAGACGGCGAGGGGGAAGGGGAGTGGGAGAGGGTGAGGGAGGTGTTGGTGGGCGTGCGCTTGTGGAGGCCCTGGGCGGAGGAGGGGCGGGAGTAGTTGTGGGTGTTGGAGGGGCTGAAGTTGTGGGTGGAGAGGGAGGTGGAGGTTGTGGTGGTGGAGCGGAAGGAGGCGCGAGATGGGGAGCGGGTGTGGAGGGGGTAGGCGTAGGGGTTTGGACCGAAGGAGGGACCGAAGGAGGTTGTGGAGGTGAAGGAGGGCGAAGGAGGGAAGTTGGGACTTTGGGGATAGGTCATGTTTAGTGCGTAGGGCGGGTCGAGGGGACTATAGGAGTCGGTTGAGGTCCGGGTCGGCGAGTCCGATATGGGTGTCATCGGTGGTGGCCTTGGAGATCCGCCACAAGAGCTGCCCACGCTGGACTGGAGACGGTCCGATGTGGTGCTGTTCGTGGATGTAGAGTCTTGTCTGCTTGGCAGGTTCAGGCTTATCTTCGGGGTTGATGTGCTCGTTTGCGGATCGCTTGGTGGAGGCTCTTGCCGTTCGAGAACCGAATCCATAATCTCGTAGACGGAGTGGACAACCGGACTGTTTGGACGGCTGGAGTTGGGACTTCTGATTGACCTTGGGGAGCTTGTGGGACCCCTGGTCTCATACAAGGCGTTCAGGAAGCTGAATGGGCTGAAGGAGATGCTGACGCGCGGTGCTGAATGGGTACTGCTGGCTCGCGAACTACGTCCGCTGTTATCGCTATCCTTGGCGCTAACTGATGGTCGACGGAACGGAAAGCGTCTCCCTATTGTCGGAGTTGGCTCTTCTGGAGTCGACGGAGACGGTAGAGTGACCGCTGGAGGGATATAATCCGACGAGGGTTGTCGATGGTTCGCGAGATAGTCGTGGACACGCTCGACTGATCTCCTTTTGGCCTCTTCTGACGGAGTTGCAGGCTGCTCTTCTTCGATGGCCAGCTTGATACGCTCTTTGAGCTCGTCCAGTACATTGAGGGTATCGCGCCGGATCATGACACAGTCTTCTTGAAGGCGCATAAAGTCGATGACTGCTCCGTCGTGCTGGTATCCAATCTGAAGACTTCGTATGATGTTTCCTTGCATTCCCACTGTGATGTGAAGAAGTCGGTCGCGGGCGGTGACTTCAAGCCTGTCAGCGCTTGCTGGTTTTTTTTTTTTTGGAGAGATATGCTCACCGTCTCCTCGTGCATATCGCGCACCAAGCTCTGTGTGGTCGCTCCGGTACCTCTCGGATATTTGCTCTTCGCCATTCTGGAGTGAAATGAACAACAGCTTCTCTTTCAAGGCCTGCTCGCTTTTGCGCTTCCTGAGACCCTTCTTCTTCTGCTTCACCAACTCGGCACCCGCATGGAAGTTGGAAATCACGGCAGACACAGCCGCCGCCACGTCGAGGTCGCTCATATCGGCTGCTGGCTCACAGTGTGGTGTGGATAGCGCAACGGGCGGTCTTTCGTGATATCAAAACAAATTGTCAACAAATGGGTATAGAAAAGGCCGTGAATTTTGACATGAAATGCGTGAGGGAGGGGGCGACAGAAAATTCGGGAGAAATGTTAGAAGCAGAGGCCAACATAAGTGTCCCCTCAGCAAGCCCGTCTGTCCTACAATCCATGGCTCCATGACACCCAAGTCAGCGCGGAACAGACAGGGCATACTGCAGGGCAGGGAGGCGGAGAATAGGCTGAGTGGGCTCTCATGGCACCTTGGCCGGGGCAGCGCCTCAGCTCTGGCTTCTAGAGGTGGGATATAGTAGACAGGGGAGCAGTAAGTAGGGTACTCTAAGGTACTCGATAGCTACATAGTTGGGTATACGACAGGATACATGCAGATGGGGCCTATCGGAAGAACCTCGATATGTGCCTCATCACCACGTTTTGACGGGGGGAAATGCTATGAAACCCGGCGGCATACTTACCCTCGGTCGCTGGGTGAGGACTGAGGAGCTACAGCAGGTACCGTCTGCTCCGTTCCTGAAGCATTCATCAATATCTCGTGTTCGAAGAAGCGCAGATGGCCCATCGTCACGGGAGGGACCAGAGGAGGGACAAACAATAGCCGTAGAGTAGGAAGAGGTGAGGTACTGGACTGGGCTGGGAACCTTCGGCGTGGGCGACTCACCACCACCCATCATCCATCTTCATCCCATCAGCGACTGTGTCATTCTGCTCCTTTGTGGCACGCCTTCTCAGACTTCTCACACCAAGCTGAACACTTCAGCCTTGTAGGCCCGCAAGTCCGTGAGGTGATGACGAAGGAGCTGAACCCCAAGCGGTGCGAGCGTGGCGGGAAGCCTTCCCTCCCCTCCACCACCATGACTTTCGGTCCAAGCTCGAAACTCCTCCCCACTTCATTCCTCAACAATCAACATCAGTGCGATTCCTGAGAAAATCCGCACATCACCCAGGATGAGATGGCCTCGGCTGAGTAGGAAACGAAACTTCAATAAGAGGACCTGGCAGCGCATCGCCAGCTCGGACAATCTTGATAGGTAACGGCCATGTTAAAGGCAAACTGTCTCCACCTCATGTACCCTCCCAAGTACTTGATACATACATCGGATTCTTTCGTCAGTCTGTACTTCCTTGGTCCCCCTGTCCTTCGGCATCTCTCCAGAAAATACCGTCTCGTCAGCCGGTCTCTCCGTCCAAATGGGGTTCCTAAAAGTCGACGTGTAGCCACACAAAACCTCTAATGTCCTGTCTCATCTCTTGGAGGCTCACCTTGTTTCCTTAAATGACCTTTCTACTAACCAAGAAGGCTAAAAGCTCCGAGCATCACCCATTCTCGCCATTGCTGACTTTGTTGCCTAAACAGCGACTGGACGCGTACCCAGTCATGGAAGAAACCGACGGCCTATTCTCCTCAATGCCATGCATCGTGCCTAAAGTCCCTTGAAGACCTTCTCGCGGGCCGGACCATACCTCATCAGCATCCTTCTAGAAGGAGTACGAACCGGGCCAGCGGTCTTGTTCCCACAGCCAACCTGCAACACCTCCCCGGCCCAGCTTCCCCAGGAACAAGTCATCAGCCATAGCCCCAAACTCATCCAGGTCTTACATCCAATGAACAACGTTTTAAGACAGTCCTATAACCTATAAAGGGAAAAGGGCCTCCAGCCACGTGGTCGCTTATCTAGGTTCTCCATCTTCCTTCTGAAGAGTCCCACTCCCCAGTCCCACCCTCGACTCCACGCGGCAGCTTCCTGGGATACGTCAATTCGCAACCCGGGTCTACCCCATGCATACCACTCCGACTACAGCATGCCATGATATGCAGCAAAATCGCCTACATGCGCGACATTTCTTCCAGCACACTTCCGCATGCACAAAGTTCCTCCGCAAACAGTAGACTTCCGTCCAACTACCTCGGACTATCTTCCTTTTGTCTCCTCTTCTCCCACTCTGCCCTTTCCTTCCCCTCTTCTCCTCTTCGCCGGGAATCCTCGAAAGGCCTGCAGAGACGAGTCTCGCCTCCCCACCGCATCCGCTCCTCGCACGATCCGTACCTTTGGGCAGAAAGACCTGCATGTTCTGTCTCCGCATTTCAGTTCAGTTCGTTTCACATGTATAAAACATTCCACAGACCCACCAACCCATGCATCAGCGACTCTAAATTCCCTCAAATGCTATCTCAGACACTCTAAAGCAATCTAACATAGACTCATCGCATCTGCAGGTCAACTCAATAGAACATTCCAGTTCTCCAGACTCGAGTCGCAGAAACCATCATGATGGGCCCGGCGAGGTGGGGAATGCGGCGACCGGCTCGGCTTACGGTCTTGTACGTACGCGACTGCGAGTGGAAATACGAACCCAGAGACCCGGTCGATGTTGCATCCAGCTTATCCCGGTTGCTCACGTTTACGATGGGAGCTTCGCTTCAGAGTTGTCGTAAAGGGAAGAGGCGCGAGTGCGGCGCAGCGCTTCTTTCTATGTATTTGTTTCAAGGACAAGATTCAGATAGGTAAGGTAGGTACGCTCACATGCGTGCGAGTCAAGTCAAGTCAGGTTGCTCACGCACCGCTGGACCTTCTCGAAGCCTTAAACTCTTCTTTAGGGGGGACAATTGGACGCTTACACATTCTGATCGTACACTTGTGGAAGGTGTTTCGTAAAATATGCACATGTCTTTTCATCCATCTCATCTATATACGTCTCTCACTCCAACGACACCCAACGACGAACCAACCCCCTAAAACTCCGCCCCATCACTCCTCTCATAATACCAAAGCGCCTTAGCCGTCTTCGCACAAGTCGTCGTAAACGTCGGACTCACCTCCACCGGCACACTCCTCCCCTCCTGCGTCCTCCCCTTAACATGCGAATAATACCACACCTCACTAATCTCCGTACGTCCCGTATCCGAACTCCCCTTGCCGGCCTCCGTAGTATTAAACCGCGGGCCAGAGCACCCGATATAAGGCGTCGCGCCATACTTGCCCTTCAAAATGCCCTGGAAGTCACTCAAAGTGTACTGGGTGCTATTACTAGGCGTGACGCCGCCCTGCTTGAGCCACTTGAAGGTCGGCAGCCGCAGGTAGTACATAATAGCCGTTTCAAAAAAGTCGACGACGTCCTCGTGTTTCTTGTAGCTGGGCCCGTAGCACGGCACGTCGAAGGTTGAGAAGCAGGTTGCGTGCTTGCTGAATTCGTGGCCCCAGAAGTCGGCGTTGGGCCCGTCGCGGTTCACCCAGTACGTGTTCATCCATGCCAGGAGGTCGAATTTGCCGAAGGGCTTCAGGAATGTGGCGATGGAAGGACCTTTGTAGGGGGGCACGGGGGTGCCGCTGGGGAGTCCGTTGGTGGTGTTGGGGCTTGGCTCTGGGTCGTATTGGCGGTTCAGGTCGCAGTATTGCGTGTAGCTGCCGTTGCAGAAGTCGGGCCAGAGACCGTGGAGCGTCCAGGAGTTCTTGGGGAGTTTTTGCCCTTCGTCTTGGAGGACGGTGTAGGTGTTCCAGAATTGGGTGGCGAGGACGAGGCCGCCGAAGGTTTCGGCGCAGCAGGTGTCGACGCCGGGTTCGTATGTCGCTGCGGAGCAGGAGAGGAGGGTGGGTTCTGAGAGGAGTTAGAAATTCATGTTCTTCTTGTCTTCTCTTTGTAGACAGAGGCGAGGACTCTTGCTGGGTCTTGAGTGGGATATGCGATAATATCAGAGGGATTGATTGAGATTTAGAAACACATACCAAGCACGCAAGTATGGTTCAACGAACTCTCGCCATACAGCGAGCCATGGCCATTGCCATTGCCACCGCCATACCACGAAGCAGAGACGACACTGCCAGCGCTCAATGCGCCGGCGACGAGTGCAGTGGAAGTTCGCATCTTGACGCTTGACCTTGGACTTTGAAATCTCGCGACGCGACGGCACAGCACGGAAACAAGCGACAGAAGACCAACAGAGAGAAGAAGCTCGACAGAAAAGAGGATTGACAAGGGCGACAGAGATACTTAAGAACCCACAGCAGCTCTCCACCCAGATCCAGATTGCGGCTCCAGATCCTCCCATGGTTAGGTACTTACACATTACATACCGACCTGCTTAAACCAGCAACAAGCTCCATCCGCCCCACGTTCGCCTCCCACAATCCTCAGCCAGTTCGTCATGAGAAACAAAAAAATCCAGACGCGCAGCTTGAGTGCTTTGACGGCGGCGCCGGTTCCTGCAGCAGCTCGTGGTTCTGTCGCCGGCGGGGAGTGGATGGCTTGGGTGTTGCGACCTGCTCGATGCGGTTTAGGCCCGTTCAGCCCGCTTGTCGGGCGGGGCGATGGCAGATGCGCGTTGACGAGGGTGGGAGTAGTGATGAGCGGCGGAGGCGAAAGGATGGGAGGGGGAGACGATTGGATAAGGTGGGATGGCTAATGGAATTCGAGGGAGGGGTGGGCACGGGGGTTGTCACCGGAATGAAGAAGAGCAGGTCACAAGAAATCTGGGACCGACATCCATTGTAGGTTTCTACACCTGTACTGCAATTTTAGCGTCAGCAAGGCCTCGAGCTGCTCTCGTGATGTGGTCTAGTCACGTGAAATTATCCCTCGAACATATGTGCTGGAGTTATAGGGAACAAGAATGATATTTTAAAGGAATGTGAATTCCGTGGGTAAGCACATTGATTTCAGTGAGATCTATGTACCTAGGTAAATTGTATAGAGATCTATATTACGGTAGTGGACATGTCCGTGGATCTTTACAAAATCCTCCTCAAACCATACCCGCCTCCGCCGCCTGCCTCGGCGAAGAAACCGACACTCTCCTCGACCTCGACATGGACTGATTCGCCCTCATCGCCGCATCCTCTTCCTCAAATTCCCACAACTGCTCACTCGGCAACATCACCGCCTTATCAATCGCCACAGGCAACCCTCTATGCCTCCCCCTCAGCATCACAATCACCAACACCAACTTGCTCAAAACCCGCCAGGATCCGGAAAAGCTGTAGTCGGCCCACGGCACACCGATTGATAGGCCTACGGTGGCGTACGCGGACACGGTTTCGAAGATTACGTTGAAGACGCTGAAGACGGTGGGATCGGTTTCGAAGGCGCCGCCTTCGATAATCATGATGAGGAAGATGGCGAGGATGAGCCACCAGACGTCGTGGGCGAGCTGGGCGCGCAGTTGCTGTGAGATAAAGTATGCCTTATTCTCCGGGGAGGTTTGCGTGACCTTGATGCCCGTGTCATTCGCGCCAATGCCCTTCTGCTGAAACAAGAAGCGTTTCTTCACCGCCCGGACCAGTGAGGCGCCAACGCCTTTGTGGCCTTCGCGCTGCTGCTGCTCCTCGTAGGCGGCGAAGCCCGGGTCGTCGGCGTAGATGCCCAGGCTGCGCTCTTCGTAGATGTTGGAGTTGCGGATGGTGATGAGGACCGGGTAGGCGGATATGTACATCATGGCGACGTAGAGGACTTGGAGGGAGGCGCGGATGGAGGAGATGGCGACAACGTAGAAGCCGCCCGAGCGCACGGCGATGGCTTGGAAGAGAGCGTCCATGAATTCGAAGCCGGGGCCAAGGTCGGTGATTGCGTGATTGCCGATCTAAACGGAAGAAAGGGGTTGTCAGCTTCTTTGTTGGTTGTAGAGGTCGGGCTTGCTTTGGTGACGGGAAGAGAAGCAGAGGGCGGAAGCTGACTTACGTCAAGAATAATGAACATGCAACAATCGACAAAATTCAGCACCAGCACCGTGAGGAGCAACCACCATGTATGCTGACTAGGAAACAGATGCGTAAAGCACCGACGAGGATGATCTAGCAAGAACTTCAACGTAGCCCGCTCATTCGCCCATTCCTCTGACTTGGGCACCATCTTCGAAAAGCACCAGATGATGAACCGCAGCAGAATCGGGAAGAACGTATTGCCCGCCAGCACGAGCATTGCAACGGTTAGGAGAATATACACGTCTTTTTGATAGGCCACCATATTGGCATCCAACAGCATCATCCCGCAGTTGTTGAACGCGGATACTGCCAGGAAGGAGCCTACCCACCAAGGTTTCAGGCCGTTTTCGTACGAGCTCTGCGCGTGATAGGCGTTGATGTAGGCTCCGAGCGCCAGTGCTGACAGAAGCTGCCACATGATATAGTATGCCGGTACGAGGAAGGAAAGGAAGCGGACGGCTTCGTATTCTGCGCCTCCTATCGTCTCGCGGTCTTTCTGCGACAGCTGGTTGAAGTTTAAATTTCGGCCTTCAAAGCCCGAATTTAGATCTCTCAAGCGACTGGGGATGCGGTCGAGGTTGATGTGCTCATTTGGTGGAATTGTTGTTGATCGTGACATCGAGGGTCCTCGCGGGATTTCGGCGAGCCTTTCCATGGTAGGTGCCCGACTAATTTCAGAGGGCGTGTAAAGTACTTGGGAGGTACGCCGCGAGGCATATGGGAGGGCGCCGACGCCCTGAGTCGCAAACACATGCTGGAGGACACTTCGACTTATCGACCGTCTTCGGCTTCTTGGTCGAATACCCTCAGATGATAACATTCGTGATGGAGGTTGGGGTCGAAACGATGGCATGGGCGCAAATGTGACCCCTGGAGCTGCGTCCGGTTCTTGTCCCTGCTCCTGCTCCGGCGTATGCTCTGTGGTCAGGGCGTGAAGAGCAGCAGAAACGGCATGCGGAAAGTCCGCATCGGTACCATCAACAGGCTGCTCTAATCTTGACTTGGAACTGTCGTCAGAACTGTTTTTGCGCTTCTCATTGCTCTCTTCCGACTCTCCCGAAGGCCCAGTCTCAAGTCCGTCATCAGGCTCGTCGGCTGCATCCAATCCTTCAGTATTCCGCGGCTCTTTCACGCCGTCAAGAGCACTGGGACGACGCGTGACGGTCCTGCTTCGTAGGATCCACCTATTCTTGTGCAGCTTTTTGGCTGATTGCTCGAGAACCTCGATACATTTTGCTTCCAAAGCAGCCTTGCGGACATGGACGACAGAAGATGAGACGAGTATTGGGGAGCCTAGCATGATGAGGAAGAAAAGTAAAACCTGTTGCCATGTATTGAGGGTAGAAAGATTGACAGTGTTTAGTCCACTGATGGGAAAGTTAGTGGCAGGAAAGGCTGTGCACAGCTTGGGGCCGGACTCACGCCTCGGTCATGGCACTGACTATTATCAGTTAGAAGAATAGTTCTTAGCAGATTAAGAATGTACTTACAGGTCAAGAACAAGCTATTCGTAAAATTGAGACTGCCAAAAGGAGTCGCCGAGCCCCACAAAATGAGCGCAGACAATAGACCGAGCGTCACAAAATACATATAGTGCAACTGGATGAAATTGACATCTCTGAAAACCCGACGAACTGTTCGCGTGACAGGCCGAGTTGACGCAACCGCTTTTCTGAGGAAGAAAGCCATGGTCGGGTGTTAGCCAGACCTATCGGACAGCCGATTGGAATCACTATGGGCCTGCAGGTGAGATACTGGGCTGGAAGAGCCGCTATAGCAGTCGACTATGGAAGTCTGACAACATAGTTGAATATGTGAGAGAGTGTCAGGCAACTGAGCCAAAGTCGGCCAAGATAAAATTGATGAAGAAAAGAGTCCCGGAGCATGCAGATTCTACCAGGTACCCTGCTGGCGGGAATGGCGGATGAAGATATGAGAAAAGCACTGTTGGAAGGAATCCAGCATCATTGTTGGCGCAAACGATTCGCCTCCCAGTACGCTGGGTGTTGGGGGCTTTCCAACTTCAAATCCATGATGATTATCAGTCAGTCCGTCAGAGGCCGACAGTTGCCATATCCGACTTGGTGATGCTCATTGACCGAGTGAGTACAAGGCGTGCACTGCCCGGGCACTCACGAGCCAGTCGTGATCATCGGCTGGCTGAGCTGTTTTCGGATGCCGTCGCATGAAGCACATCAGCAGCTATCATGAGCGCGCCCGATTCACACATGGTATAGAGACAATGGAGCCACTACAAATTGCATGATAGAAGATCAATGGATGTATAGAATATGGTTTGGGCAGCCTCTAAGGTATCCCTTGTGGTGTGGTGTGGTCTCCAACAAGCTTTCCGGAGCAACCTTTCGGCGGGCCTCCAAGCACCTCAAGCGATGGAAGAGCATTCACAGTCGCCCTGCAGTGCCTGCACGATTAGCTCAGTGGTATCCTCACAAAAATTGTTCCCTGATGCGATAAAGCCCAGCAGAGCTTGTGAAGCTACCAGTCTCGTCGATAGAACGTAGAGATGCCCGACCACACTGCCTCCATGAAACCTCTCCTCTGCGCCTCCCAAGAAGTCTCCTGGTCTACTTGAACAGCCTCTGCAGGGACATGGATTTGTCGTCATGCTTGTTGAGCACCTTCGCCGTCGCCAGGTCAAAGTCCTCCTGAGTGACGTGAACACGTCTCTCCCTCAAGGCGTACATGCCAGCCTCGGTGCAGACACCCTTCAACTCAGCCCCTGAGCAGCCATTCATTTTCTCCGCGACTTTGGTAAGGTTGATACCCCTAGTCAGATTCATTTTGCGCGAGTGAATCTTCAAAATATCCGCACGGGCTTCGACTGTCGGAGGTGGGAACTCGATTTTCCGGTCGATACGTCCTGGGCGCAGGAGCGCAGGATCCAGAATGTCTAGACGATTCGTGGCCATGATGATTTTGATGTTCTTGGTAGGCTCGAAGCCATCAAGCTGGTTGAGAAGCTCCAACATGGTCCGCTGCACCTCCGAGTCTCCTCCCGAACTGCCTTCCACACGGCTGGAGCCAATGCTGTCGATTTCGTCCATGAAGATGATGCTGGGTGCATGTTCACGCGCCATGACGAAAAGTTCTCGAACCATCCTGCTACCCTCTCCAATGTACTTTTGCACCAACTCGCTTCCGCTGACCCTGATGAACTTGCAGTCCGTGTGATGTGCCACTGCTCTTGCAAGAAGTGTCTTTCCAGTTCCTGGGGGTCCATACAGCAGCACGCCCTTGGGTTGCGCTATCCCAAGCGACTCGAACAACTCAGGATGCTTCAGACCCAGCTCGATGACTTCCTTGATCTCTTTGATTTGCTGGTCCAGACCACCAATCATGTCGTACGTGCTGTCCGGTACCTTCTCGACCATCATGAGGGAGACGAGGGGATCAACAGAGGAAGGAAGCATCTTTTCAAGCTTGTAGGAGTCACTCAACAGCGTGACACGCTTTCCGGAGGTCAGTTTCGAAATGTCTACGCTATCGGAGATGTCCACAACTGTGAAAAAGTCAGCCGCCGCTCCTATGTGTCTGGATGTCCTCTCGGCCATACCGTATTTGCCCTCTGGATGTACTTTCACAAGGACCTTTTTCGTTCCCATCACCTTGACCACTTCACCAACGTACGAGCCTGGTTGTTGAAGCAGGCCAAGCTCTTCTCGCAGTAACCGCACGCGTGAGTTGTAGTCATTCCGTTGTGCTTCTAGTCGCCGCAGCACCGCTTGGCCCTGGATGATCTCGAGCTTCATGCTCTCAATCTTGTTGTGGAAGAAGGTATCTAGCGCCATGGTGGTATGTGGTGCTTATGAGAATGAGGGTGGTGGAAACAGTGGAGGCGGGAGTGTATGGGATGTGTTGCCCCGGAAAGTACGCGTATAGGCGGGAGCCTGGGGGCGCTGTTCGTGGACGTGAGTGCTGCAGTTGGAGACGAAAGAGGCGCTGATGCAAAGGAGGACTTGAAGGCGGATGAGTGATATGTGTGGTGTTTGAGTGGTGGTGATGCGGACTGCACCAGCGGCAGCGAGCGTCTTGGAGCTCTCAGCCCTGCTAGTTGATGCCAAGACCTGTACGCTCGGAGAAACGTCAGGTTGTTTCCGGCGTTGGACCTCAATCTATCTAGCGAACAGCAACAACAACGACTCGTTGGCACAGTTTCATTCCACGAGCGTCCTCCTCGCGGTATGCACGCGGACTCTGCACCAGCGCGAGCAGACTACGCCTGTGTCTCTCTGCTCACCAGGTCCAACGTCGCGTCCGATTGCTGAAAAAACTAACCCTGGCCGCGCAGCATATGACCTCGAGGTACAGCTATAGTATCGCCGATCCGTACCGATAAGCAACAGAGAACTGTTGCCCTTCCACCATAAACCCACCTTTGTCTCCTCATCTTTCGAACGCCATGGCCGACGAGAACCCTTCGCCAAGTGGTGCGGGTCCAACCGACCAGTCTGCCGCCTCAACGCGCAGAGGTTCTGCTATTTCAGCTGGAAACAACGAGTATGGAACCGCAAGCCAATCGTCGTCCACGGGAGCCACACGCAGACGGCCTCCACCTATTCACCCTCATACTGAAGGATATGGTATGAGCCGTCGCATAACATAGCGCAAGTTCGCAGAACTGACACTTCCGTAGGCTCTATCACCAATCCTCTCCACTCAGCCCGCTCCCCCGATGCCACTCGAGGAAGCTCAAGACGACCCGGAGGGCTCAGTCGCCGTTCAACCTCGACACACGGTCCGCATCGTGGGCAAGAATTCTCAGTCGACGATGCGGAAGATGAGATCGAGGTGGAGCCTCCACCAAGACAAAGCAAGAAGCCGCCAGGCTCTCTGCGCAAAATGCCATCATCTCTGAGACGAAGACCTGCCGCTCAGACACCTGCTCTCCCTCGTGTAGCCTCGAACGACGATGACAACGACCCGAACGATGCGATGGAGGCAGAACATGCTGGTGCACCCACAGAAGGACAAGAGGGACCGTCGAGTGAAGATCGAACAATCCGCGCAGAGGAGGAGGAGCAGGAGGAGGAGGTGGAACAAGAGGAACCGGACGAAGACTCTGGAGATGTGATCGATGACGATGAGGAAGAGTTAAGCGACGCCGAGAGCTTCACACTACGAGACCGACAGCAAGCCATAAATGTCACACATCCTTTTGGTATCAGGATCTGGAAACCAGCGTTGTACAAGAAAGACAGGTCAGTCCAAAAGTCTGCTGAGGAGGAAATCCGTTCTTCACCTGGCGGAAGGGTCAGCACTTGGCTTCTGATCTTCAATTTCCTTTGGACCATTCTGTTCGGTTGGTGGTTGGCTCTTCTTGCCTTTACTGGCAGTCTACTTTGCCTATCTTTGGGATTCACTTCCCGCGGTTGTGTCGAATACGGCAAGATTCTTCTCGGCCTTTCTCGCTATGTCTTCTATCCATTTGGAAAGTTTGTCAAATTGATGCAAGACGACGCCTATATGGAGGAAGATGAAGGAGAAGGGCGGAGCATCAGTGAGTACGAACAATGGCAAAGTGGCGATCTAGAAGAAGGAAGGCTCTTCTTTGGACCACTGCATATCAACCGCTCGCTTGTTGGTCGGAGGCGAAACAGCGTGGATTCCACGGATGAAACACAAAGCCTTCTGGGAAGAACCGGTGGAAGAGGATCCAACGGACAAGACCAAGCCGCAAAATCGAAAAGACGACTATTCGGGCGAGGACAGTGGAACCTTGGCCGTGTCATCTTCTTCGTGTTCTTCTACTTTTTGATATCCCCGTGTTTGCTCCTGGTCTCGGGCATATGCTGGCTTTTAGTGTTCAGTATTCCAATGGGCAAGGTCACACTGCTCCTGTTTGACCATCTACGGCGGCATCCCTTGGCCCTATCATTCCACTCAGACAGCTCGGAAAGTCGTAGTCCTGGAGAGGTGCATTCATCAGTCCTGCTGTGCACCTACCGTGCTGTCGGGAGCAAGTACTGGAAATACACCATCGACGGGACCAACATCTTCCTCATCAACCTTCTTGCTGTCACTGCTTTTGCAATCTTCGACTACTTCATCCTCTTTGAAGTCCTCGAACTGGAAATCGCAATAACCAGTCCCTTCTTCATGTTCTGCCTTGGTTTGCTGTCCATCGTTCCACTGGCATACTTCATCGGACAAGCCGTGGCTTCCATCTCTGCTCAGTCGTCGATGGGCGTTGGTGCGACACTCAACGCCTTTTTTTCCACTGTCGTTGAAGTATTCCTGTACTGCGTCGCTCTTAACCAAGGCAAAGCTCAACTAGTCGAAGGGAGTATAATCGGCAGTATATTTGCTGGTATTCTCTTCCTCCCGGGGCTTTCCATGTGTTTTGGAGCACTGAAACGGAAAACTCAACGATTCAACGTTAAGTCAGCGGGTGTCACATCGACTATGCTCCTCTTCGCGGTCATTGCGTGCTTCGGACCAACGCTGTTTTATCAAATATATGGAAGCGTAAGTTGAACGTGTTGTTTCCTCCGAGCTCTGCTGACTGAACACAGAGCGAACTAAACTGTACTCAATGCACCGAGCAAGACGACGACGCCAACAAATTTGATCGAGACTGCCGAAGATGCTACATTGTTCAAACACCCGCAGTTCACGACAAGTTCTATACCGATGCTGTCCAACCCTACATCTATTTTGCATCGGTATTGCTCTTCCTGTCCTACGTCATTGGATTGCTCTTTACGCTTCGAACCCATGCGGCAGTCATCTGGGCCAGCGAACTCGATGAGAAGAAGGCCGAGCATTCAAACATGACCCAATCGATTGGAGCCGGTTCGACAGGTGCATCAAGTACTGGTCAAGCAACAGCAGGTGCTCCAGTCAGTGCGCCAAAAGCCGACGTTCGCGAATCACAGCTCTACAAGCGCATCCTCGGACAATCCCTAAAGCAAGCCGGTTTCCTGCCAAATGGAGAGCTGCATATTTCAAAGCATCGAGATAGTAGCAACTCCGGCGAGAGGCCAGAGGGCGACGGAATGCATATTCCTGGGATGTCAGAGTCGGAAAATGACCAGTTCGTCAGGCAAGTGGCCGAAATGGCCGCAACCGCTGCTACAGTGGCTGCTCGCGATACGCTCAAGGCTCCACGTCGTGCTTCGCAGATGGCTGGAACTGTCAGTGCCAAACCGATCAAAGAGCACGTACCCTCTGAGCATCGCAATAGTGACAGCCGTTCCGACAATCGCCCGTCCGTGACGCGCACGACTACCTTTGCTGAGCCGGAGGACCAGGCTGCGGCTGAGGCTGCTACGGGCGTGGTGTCTGGTGGCCACGATGCTCCGAACTGGAGTCGAACCAAGAGCGCTGTCGTCTTGCTTACAGCTACAGTTGCATATGCTGTTATTGCCGAAATCCTTGTCAATACGGTTGATACCGTTCTTGAGAACGTAGATATTGATGAGAAGTTCTTGGGTATCACGCTCTTTGCGCTCGTGCCTAACACGACTGAGTTCCTGGTAAGTCCTCATAGGTTTTTCACTCATCACGATTGCTTCATACTGACAACTGCTCCAATAGAATGCAATTTCCTTTGCCATGAATGGCAATATTGCTTTGTCTATGGAAATCGGTTCCGCCTACGCCCTCCAAGTCTGTCTTCTGCAAGTCCCTGCTCTCGTCCTCTTCAGCGCTGTACACGGCCGCTTCATCAATCCCGAGGATATCATCGACCACACTTTCAGTAAGTTCTAGCCACATCGCAAACTGGATAATAATAATCCTAACTCATCTCTCCCTTACAGCCCTCATCTTCCCCCAATGGGACATGGTAACCGTGATCCTCTGCGTCTTCCTCCTCAGCTACATGTACGGCGAAGGCAAGAGCAATTACTTCAAGGGCTCCATCCTCATTCTGTCGTACCTTGTCGTCATCGTCGGCTTCTACTTCTCCGGCTTCGATAATGTCCAGGTTGTGCAGTATGGTGGAGGTAGAGTGGGCAAGTTTGGCGGTGGGCCGACCGGTTTGAAGGAGGAGACGCTTAGAGGCTTGAGGGGAGGCGAGTTGTAGTCGTACTTTGCGAAGGGGATCGAGGCTGGGATGTTGGGCTGCGAAGACAGGAACGTGGGAGTTTGATCTTGGATCTTGATGGCAGTAGCATGCATCGGAGAGATGCTTTCAGTTCAGTTTCAGTTCGGACCGTTGTTTCCCGTCTTTCGTTTTCTCTCTTTTTTAAGAGTCTCCCTCCGTACCGGCATAGCGAGGTGTTTTTTGTCTTTTCCTTCTTCTCTTTCGTCTTGTTGCTAGGGACTCGGGGTACATAAAAATCTTTCCTACTTGCTGTTTCTGCTTTGGAGGATCTCACAGGGCTTCTTGGGGTTTCTTAGGGGCCTTCCTTTCTTGTGGTATAACATCTCTTTGCGAGGAGCTGGAAAGAGCGGCACATTTTGTTAGTTTGTTTCCTTGCCTGCCGCTCAGGGCTAATTCTTAGGAGGACCTCGAGTCTTGGATGAAATGAGATCAACATTTCGGTCATCTGGATTTTGACTGCGAGGTCGAGGTTGCTGTACTTGCTTCGTGTCATGTGATTCGGATAACATGACCCCACAGTCTGGTACAGGAATGTCAACAAAGCCAGACCTGAAACTGTAGCCCCTCTTATAAGCTTGCCTTCCTGACCTCGCCCTCGCCCTCGAGCCAAAACCCAAAAAATCTCTCTCGGTCAGGCCACGGGATCAATCCCGCACCCTCCCTCGAAATAGCGTTCCACGTGCTGGCTTTATCCTATACAAGACATACATGTCCGCATCAATACTCAATTTCCCACCCACGACCATGTATACTTACTTTGGCCCTTGATATTCTGTGGACTCTTGTCCCTCTCCCTCCCTCAAACCGCAAAAATATTATCCTTTTCTTTCACTCCTATTTCTAAACGATGACCTCCACCCCCTATTTCCGACGACGTAATTCCTCACCACCCTAATATTCTAGCGCAAATCCCATCATCGCGAAACAACGGTGATGAGATTCATCATCGCCAAATTACAACGAAATTGAAAAAAAGATTTATCTTGGACTGGAGAATGGGGGCAGGGGAGGACCAGAAAGGCATACCTCCTCTACAAGTTGCGATTAAAAAATCAGTTGGGAACGGTTTGAAACGCCTCGAGGCGGTTTATATAGCCGATTTAGGCGGCGGAAGGCGATTTTAGGCAGTAGAAGGGGGTAGAAACTAGGAAGAGAGGTGCTCCCTTAGAGTATCTAGATATGCTCACCTAGGTAGATACAAGGATTATTCCCATCTACGAAAAGTTAGCTGAGGAAAAGTCGATGGAATCAATCTCAAGTAGTCTAGCAAGATTTGGGAACTAGGGTTGGCAGGCCGGTTTTTAGATTATATCTATAGCCTGTAAGATGCGAAAGCGATTCCAACCAATCTTTCTGTCACGTGGTACGTGCCAGCCGGGCCGAGCGGACTTCGAGCAACGTCTATCATCACTTTCGGAGCCTCGGACTCGGAGTGTCCTATTCATTTTTGCGCCTTTCGAGTCTCGTCGCAGCGGAACGTCGGAGTTGTCGATGCCATCTCGGAACGGAGTTTATTGTCTATAACATCACAGCAGAGTTATTGCTCGCAATGACGTTATCTCGGTGTTCTAGGAATAGGTATTGATTGTCGCAAGCATGAGCATATAATCGGAGGTTTCTACTATTCACAGATAGCCAGCGATTCTTCTATCCATCAATACAAGCTACGTGTTGCTACACCTTCTGTGCCTTTGCGTGTCTATTCAGCCTACTCAAGTACCCCCAGACCTACAGTCTAACACTTTCCAGGACCGAGAATTACAATTGACGCAACTACAACTTCGTGGCTAACTTTTATAGAAGGAGTCCCTTATTCTTATCCTTAGAGCTACTTGAAAAAGAAATCTTGTCTCCTTGGAATAAAATAGTGTTGATCTTCTACATTATACCTTATCGTTGATATTCATCGCTATAGTATGGTGTTGCAGACCATTACTAACTGTTTCCAGTGAGAATCATTACCAATATTTAACGATGAACGAGTTTGACTACTCCAGGACTGGAGGGAAAGTGGCCGGGGAAGAGCAGTATTTGGGCTTCGGCGCAAACACACAAAGTATTTTGCAGACATGGAGGAAATGGGTAGAAACGGTTTATATACCGCTTCTGGGCGCGGCAAAGCGTCGGCAAGCATCGGAAAACGATGGAAGCCGTTAGAGGGCTTATATAAAGCGGTGGAAAGTCAGTAATGGAAAGTTACTAGGAAGCTATTAGGGATTGCTATAAATTAAGGTACTAGAAGTCCACTTGAGATGCAAGGGGGATAGTAGGGAGAAGAGAATCAAGGTTGGAATTAAGGGCGGAATGTGGAAGTAGATAGAGAAAAGAAAGGGGTGGAATAGGGAAGCAAGGGGGAAGAAAAGAAGAGAATATAAGTGGAGAATATAGAAGCAAGGGGGAAAGGAATTAAGGAAAGAGAGACCTTAGAATAAGGGGGAAGGAAGGCTTAGAACTATAGAATAATCGGCCAAACCCTAACTCTAGTAGTTCGAAGAAACTCAAAACTCCTCAAGCTTTCCGGGATTCATCCAAGAGCCTATTTTCGTTATTAAATTTCAGAAATGACTTTCCATGTAGGTGGAAGGTAGGGCTTGCTCATCGACAAGCTCGGGCAAGCTGCGCGAGAAAGCAAAGAACAACGGCTTGCGATTGACCCAGCCCAGCTGGCAGCGGAAGATCTTGCGAGTCTCTCGAGCCCCTCGAGGAGCTATCCAGGAGCTTAATCCTTCTCGCAACTTTCATAGGTGGCTTCAAATCCAGTCGCCGAAAAAGACTATTCTGTCCGCCGCAGACGACCGGGAAACCCAGCAATACTCCGATTATAACAAAGAAAAGCTTACCACCTGATGGAATTGAAATATCCTTTCAAGCTCTCCGGGATCCATTCTGCAGTTCATCCCTCTTCGCAACTTTCACAAGTGGCTCCAAACCCGTTGTCGCAAAGGAGAGTTCTGACGGCAATACTCGAATTGCAACCAGGAAAAGCTTACCACTCCATGGAATTTAAGAGTGCTCAAGCTCCTCGGGATCTATTCAGGAGTTCATCTCCTCTCGCAGAATGGAAAAGTAGCTTAGAATTTCATCGCTGTAATGGAGATATTTACTCGCTGCAGGCGGCCTGGAAACCTAGCAGCACTTCGATTGCAACTAGGAAAGGCTTGCCAGGCGATGGACTTGGAAAGTTCCCGAGCCCTCCGGGATCCATTCGGGCGCTTCTTCCTTCTTGCGAATTTAACCATTGGCTTAGAATATAGTCCGGGGAATTGAAAGCTCCGCTCGCCGGGGGTGGCTTGGAAGTTGAGTAAACACTCGACTCCAACAAAGCAAGACTTGCTAATCGACAACTTTGAAAACTCCTCGAGGCCTTTGGGATCCATCCAGCAGCTTTCATTTTCTTCTCGCTCTGAGGATTGGCTCGTAGTATGATAGGACACGGCTTAAGGCTTCGCAAACTATAACAACCATAACGGTTCAAAGGGTCCTATTTGAGGAAATTCGAATGTCCTCGGTATCTCCAGGATTCATCCAAGGGCCTGCCTTTTCCCATACTTCCCAGAGTTGGCGACCATCCTGGCTAGCAGTCGGTGTTCCAATTCGAAAGCAATATAATATTTTGCGATAGTAGAAACACTACCACTCCACAAAGTTAGCCAAGCTGGATAGATCCGGGATTGATTCCAAGGCCCAGATTCCTCACTCCTCTCCCCAGTTGGCTCTATCCTCGTAGTTAGCAGGCAAAGAATTCACAAAAGAAATCTCAATCTACGATAGGGAAAACATTACTACCTACAAAAGCTAGCCAAGCTGGATACATCCGGGATTGATTCCAAGGCCTAGATTCCTTACTTCTCTCCCCAGTTGGCTCTATTCTGGTAATTAGCGAGCAAAGAGATCTATAAGAGAAATCTTAATCTACGACAGAGAAAATACTACTATTCTACGAAAGCCGGCCAAGCTGGATACATCCGGGATTGATTCTATAGCCTAGATTTCTTACTCCTCTGCCCAGTTGACTTTGTTCTGGTAGTTAGTAGGTAAGGAGATCTACAAGAGAAATCTCAATCTACGACAGAGAAAGTACTACCATTCCACGAAAGCTGGCCAAGCTGGATAGATCTAGGATTAATCCTAGAGTCCTGATTCCTTACTTCTTTCCATAGTTAGCGCTGTTCTGGTAATTAGTAGACAAAGAAATTAATAAGAGAAATCTCCATCTACAGCGGAGAAAGTTCTGCCATTCTACAAGATACTATTATCCTAGGTAGCCTTGGGATTAATCCCTGCGCCCACCTTTAAACTCTTTCCCGCAAACGGCTCTAAAAATGCGGCATCCAACGGCTAAATTCGGCAAGAAACGCCTAAAAACGTCTATTAAGCCGACGTTGGATGATTTTAGACGAACTCCAATGGACTCTTTGCCATTAAGCATACGTGAGAAATCGGCTCCTTTGGCTGGGTGGACGTGAAATCTCCAGGGGAAAAGAGTATTTCTAAAATCTTCTACTACGGTTATTATTGATGATAGTCATCATTATCTATTTGCGTTGAGAATCTCCACTATTAAGACTTGATGATTCTCATCATCCAAACTTGGTGGAAAACTTCCGCTTCATTGTACTGCTTACAAATGATGCCATTTGGCGGAGCTTACAAAGGGGGACGGACAAATTAGGACTAGACGCCGCATCGACATAATCGCGATATATGTACACAACCTTCGGGTGCTGCTGTGAAAACGAAAGAATCAGAAGTAGAAACACCACAATCGTTCAAAGTACCACGCAATTTCCTAGCACGATGCATTTGGGTCCAAGAAGAGCCATCTTCCTGCGGGAGGGTGGAGAACTTTCCGTCGAAGACATCACGGAAGACTACACGCCAGTGGGGGAGCAGGCTCTGGTCAAAGTGAAGTATTCGGCCATCAATCCGGCTGATCAAAAACATGCATTCATTGGCCTGTGTACTGGCTCAGTGTCCGGTCTCGAATGGGTCGGCACTGTGGTCGAAGTGGGCGACTCTTGTTCTTTCAAGATCGGCGAGGAAATCTTTGGCTTGGGCATATATGGACGGAAGAGACCACTGTACCTCGGCTGTCATCAGGACTATGTCATCGCTGATGGGTGAGTTAGTTATCTGGAGAAGTTACTCCTCTCCACTGCTTTGGGACGGTTGTTGACTTGGATACAGACCCCAATTTGCGTGGCCACTTCCAAAAGGTCTAAGCGACCAAGATGCTGTCTCAATTCCCTGCGCCGTGGGGACCGCCGTCGACGCGCTGTTCAATATCCTCGGATTCGGTTTCCCACCAGCTGGATTTGACGGGCGTGATGCGACGGGTGTTCCAATTTTGATTTGGGGAGGTGCATCAGCCGTGGGAACCGCAACAATCCAAGTTGCCAAAGCGGCCGGGTTCGCGCCAATCTTTACTACGGCGTCCCCGAAGAACCACGAGAGCCTCCTCAAGATAGGCGCTTTGTCTGCCTTCGACTACAACAGCCCTACTGTGGTTGAAGACATCAGAAATGCCGTCGCGCAAAGCGGGAAGAAGCTCTCTGTCGTCGCCGACACCGTGAGCGATAACGGCACGCCCGATATGGCCAAACGCTGTCTCTCCGATGATGTTCGTGACGAAGACCTGTTGCTTTCCTCCGTCCTTCCTGTCAACGACCCAGCTTGGAAAATCTGTCTTGGAGCACGACCGTATGGCGAATCTTTCTGGTTTATTCATGACGTTACTCAGGACACCGAGTTTCCGGTTCGGGTGAAGAACTATATGGACTGGTTCATGAGGAATCATGGGAATTTTTGGAAGCCAATACTGCGAACTACTGTTGTGCAAGGGGCGGAGAAGGGGATCGAGGAGATTCGACGTGTCGCTGCTGGAGGCGTTTCGAGGGAGAAGGTTCTGATTGCGCATCCGTTCTGAGGATGAACTACCAATGCTTGTGCAGGCCGAAGGAGGCTCATCTAGACTTGTCAGGGTTGTAACAGAGTAGAAAGTTATTACTTACTCGGGATGAATCAAGAGTGCCATGTACCTAGGTACCTACAGGACCAATCGTCGAGGAAGGCTTACCTATGAGATCTCAATTTTGCAGTCGCCTGTACGTCTGAATTTGTCTGAAGCTGAGAGTCCAAGGCAAGTCCATGGCTTGGATACTTGCAACCGACAGAATATTTGAGATATGTTTGAGATCTAGAGTGCACCAGAATCCAGAGAAATGAGCATCAAGACTCAAGAAAGTCCGGTGCGGCACCAGATTTGACAATGAAAGCGGCTGATGAACAAGGTCAACATCCTCGACAAACGCAGTAAAAAGGGCGAGAGGGGTCTGCGCAAGCCGTCGGTATGTGTGTATCGACGAGGTTGAGAGGATTCGCCTGGTAAGGAGTCGGAAGTCCAGGTCCGGGGAGTTCGGCGATCGGAATGTGAGATCTGTTTATGGGCTGGGTTGGGTATCTTGAAGCGCGCACGTGACTGGCGATGATCAAGGCAATTTCTACCGAGTCGGTTGGTTCCGATCATTAGGTTCATCAACTCACAAACAACTGCAGGGTGCAACATCGCGATGCCATTCGAGAAATATAGATCTCACTATATATCGGTACTCGGTCGCCACGATCCTCCTATCCTGGCCCAAGGCACTGGCGAACGGATACGGGCATCTCCCAGGCTCGCCCATCCTACCCCCATTTTGCGTCGCGTCGATTCATTTAGATGAAGAGAACTAGATAGGAAAAGAGGTAGGAAGAGGGCTCGGGTTCCCCGTGCGGGCTCTCATCTACCTCCGCATTCTTTGACATCTAATAGTGTGAGTAATAGTGTAAAAATCACAACCGTTTCAAGTCTGTCGTTTCCAGTCTTTCCTTCCAGTCTTTCGTTTCTCGCTTTTCCGGAAATGGCACGAGTCTGCTTTGCCCTACTCTTGGGTCCGTGGCTCGGACGAGCCGTAGCCAGCAGCACAGAGCGGACGCTTGCAAAAAGTGTGAGCAGACTATGGCAAGATCGCATGCGCTGAGAACTTATCGCCTGGACAGTATGTTGGCATGCCGGGCTACCCATCGGATGTGGACTGGAATGCCCTGAACTCATCCGTTGGAGGCCAATTGATCAGGTACACTCCGATGGAGAAGGTCTGCTACGAGGGCACTTTCAACGCAGCCGTCTGCTCAGCAATGGTAGAAGGCGGATCGACGTACCGATACCCGGAAGACCCAGCAAGAGTCTATACCCCCTATTGGACTGGATATGCTTGCCCTTTGCCTTCAGGACCTAACGCGAAAGCCCCATTAGCAGCATCGGACTGCCAGCAGGGAAACTATCCTGACTATGTTATCGCCGCAAAGAATGAAGATGACATTGTTGCGGGAGTCAAGTTTGCTGAAAAGCATAATGTGCGGTTGATTGTCAAGAATACCGGACATGAGTTCATCGGAAAGTATGATCATGATGTCCACTCAAGCCTAGGATTAGACTAACATGAAGCAGAAACCTTGGATTTGGCAGTCTCAGCATTTGGACCAAGGCTCTTGTTGGCTCAAAGTGGACCGGCAACTGGACCCCCTCTTCAAATGTTACTCTAGTGCGCGAACAGGCTGGAAAACAAGCTGCCATCACTTTTGGGCCTGGCTTTACCGGAAGCGCAGTGACCGCCGAGGTTGAAAAGCACAACCAAATTATCGTTGGCGGTGCAGATCCAGTAGGTTGTGTTTCCCCATTTGAAACTATTCATCTGATTCGCATTCCTAGTCAGTTGGGATTGGTGGTGGTTGGTTCATGGGTGGAGGACATGGTCCTTATTCGAACCAGTACGGTCTGGGCGCTGATAATGTGCTTGAACTCGAAGTGGTCACACCCACTGGGGAAAAGGTTGTCGCGAATGAGAATTCGTACCCGGATCTGTGTAAGTCGATAAGATCTATGTTCTTGACCGTCACAGCTGATATGGTGTGCAGTCTGGGCGCTCCGGGGAGGTGGACCGAGTACCTTTGGCATAGTCACAAAAGTTACCATGAAGACCTATCCCAAGCCCATCATGAACGGAGCTCTCATCATGATCTCTCCCCAACCAGGGTCTACAGACAGCTACTACGACGCCGTGGCATATCTGCTATCACAGATGAACAATTTCACAGACTTCGGTCTCTCCGGTGCGTATAAGTCCCTAGTCAGAATGTCTTTTCTAACAAAATGAGGCTACCCATACCTCAACTCCAAATCCTACACCGCCTTCCTCATGGCCCCCGGAAAAACTCTCGAACAAGTCGGCGCCTTCCTCGCCCCGCTCTCCGCGCGCCTAAAATCATATCCCAACGTCACCGTCGTCACCTCCCCTTACCCCGTCATGCGTAACTTCAAGCGCACCGACACCCCCTTCGCAGCCTACAACATCAGCATGCCCCTCGCCCGCGGCAACACCGCCTCCTTCACCATGGGCTCGCGCCTCCTGTCCCGCTCCAAGCTCGGCGAAAAGGCCATCCCGGCCCTCAAGAAAATGCTCCTCGGCACCATCGGCGCGTCCGACAACGCTTACATCCTCCCCTACCCCAACGCGGGCGGCCAGGTCGCAAAAAACAGGGTCATCGACAACGGCGTCAATCCCGCCTGGCGCGACGCGAGCATGCATTTCATCATCGACGAGAACGTCGATTATGAGGGCATTCCCGCGAGCTATGGACGGGTGATGGAGAAGTATCTTCCGTTGCTTGAGGGGCTGAGTCAGGATGGTGCGGCGTATATTAATGAGGGGAGCAGGTTTGAGAAGGATTGGAAGAGGACGTACTATGGGGGTGGCAAGCATTATGAGAGGTTGCTCGAGGTGAAGAGGAAGTATGATCCGAGGAATACGATGTGGTGTTTTCCGTGCGTTGGGGCGGATGTTTTTGAGGAGGGGGTGGATATGAAGTTGTATGTCAAGTAGGTAGGATGATTTCGCGTGGAGCGCTAAATGAAAACGTTATCGTTTTCTATTCCCCTTTTTCTGTGCAAGTGCGCCCATTTGGCAAAGCGACGGCAAAACAGCAGTATCACGTCCATTAAATTACAACCTGAGACTCTAAATCCCTTTCTCCTGATTACCAAATGTATGGACATGAATAAGGTATGTAAGTATGTGTAAGAATAGCATAGCTCTCTGCTCGCTCAACCCTTCCCTCCCCTTTCTCCTACTCCCTCTTCTCCTCTATATACTCCACTCCCTCAATACCCAAGCAAATCCCCCTCCGCACAAACCCCCTCATAAAGCACCGTATGCTCGGGCACTCTATTCCCCTCCAACGGTACCTGCACAAGCACCGTCGCTGCATCACTCGGAAATTCCGCCACATGGCCCACGGCAGACACATTGCTCGTATCGGCCGCGATGAAGAAGCCGTTGCGGCCGCCGTGCATCCAGGCCTCGGCTTCGGGGACCGCGAAGGTGTCGTTTGGTGAGGATGGAAGGGAGGACCATACGGTGCTGGAGTAGCTGGGGGAGGTGCGGGGGATGGTTTGGTTTGTTTTTATGTGGACGGTGCCGGCGAGGGCGAAGACGAGTCTGTGGTGGGAGAGGAGAGGTTAGAAATTGAAACAACAAGGCTGTGATCCGAGAATGCACTTGAACATGTGAAATGGACCAAGAAGAATAAATCCGAAGTAGTTTGCGATCAAAAGAAATAGAGATGGAAAACCGACTAGAGGGGAGCGAGTTTCGGAAAGCACGTGATACTAATCCCATCCCAAAGGTTCCCCGCAGATCCCCCGAAGCCCGATCCTGCACTCAACCTTGCAAAGAACGCACATGCACAGTCGGATCCTGACGGGTGTTCCTGAAAATCTACCCCAAAACGCAACTCAAATGCAGATGAAATTCTCAAAGTAAAGGAACACGAAAACCTGCAACGAAAAGAAAGACGGAAAGGATCGAAAGGAAAGAAAGAAAGATTGCACTCACTGCACATACGGCGCATTATGCAACCCAACCATAGTCCTAGGCGGAATAACAGCCCAACTCGCCTTTTCGACGGCGCCGAGGGGGAAGTTGATGGCGCCCGCGAAGATGGAGGGCAGAGTGGCTAGTTGCCAGCATTCGAGGATGGAGATGTTGTCGCGGGCCGAGATGGCGGTGACGTTTAGGGGTGGGAGAGTTGCGTTGAAGGAAGGGATTGTTTGGGCGAGGGTCGTGGCGATTGTGAGGAAGATTGTGAGGAGGATTGTGAGACTGCTTTTAAGGGAGGAGAGCATTTTGATGGTGGTTGTGGTGGTGGTGACGAGAGAGTGGTTCCTGGGACGCGATCGGCGGTGGTGATATAGATTTGGTTCTTGGGAATGGGATATCGCTGCAATGCTTGAGGGCGTGGTGGATATATTTAGATGTAAAGATTAGATGGATAGAGTATAGAAGATCAGTTGATCCCGTAATCGGGGTGTTCCAGTGACGGGCCAGCAATTAGATTAGCCGGAAGTTGAGAAGATTGCTCGGAGCTTGGACGAGGTGTTCTGACAATCGTATACAAATTGGAACACCGAACAAACAACCAGAGCAATGGTCCTTGGGACTAACGTTTCACACTGAGGAACTCGAGAAGAAAGAGATGAAGTTAAAAAAAACCTGCAAGACATCCGCAACAAGAAAAGATATACTCTGCACCTCTTCTACGGCTCCAGGCAAGGGACGACGATCACGTAGTTTCTTGGACGCTGACGTATCATGGCTGGGCGAATCAACGGCATCGCGAAGACTAATGCAAGGCACGAGAGACGGCCGCAAAGCGAGAGGCCTGCGGAAAGGCGGGAGGGAAAACTCGTTTAATTGATGAGGGGCCGGTTTGTGAAGAAACCAAGGTGGGATCGGCGACTTCGGCACGGGAAGAGGAAAAGCAAATACATTTATGCCGGCAGCGAGATGGGAGTGGACAGCAACGACTCAATGAAGATTAGAAAGTTCTCCAGGCCTCGAGCAGAAGTTGGGTGTTGATAGGAGTTAACATGCGAAGGTTGAGCTGTCGAAGTTTGAGAAGCCTGATCGTGAAAGGGGCGGACCACGTGAGCACTGAGCAATGAATTCGGGCGGATGAAGACGCAAGAAAGGTATAACAACTCCATATTGGATATCCAATGGTTGACTTTGAAAGGCACAAGTATACTCGAGTCCTGTCAAGCAAAAGCGGCTGAGGCAGGCCACAATGGAACGAACGAGTTTCCAGCATATCCCGAGACTCGAAACCTCACTCTAACTCCCGAAGTAGTAATTCCCTCTCCAACTCCGAACCCTGCCTCACAAGTGAGTTCGAATCTCCCCCTCCTTATCTACAAGAAGTGATACCCTTCGAATCTCCAAACCCTGCCTCACAAGTGAGGTTCAAATCCCAACTCTAATCTTAACTTCATCCAGAAGCGGTAATTCTTTACCGATACTCCAAACCCTGCCTCACTTCTGAGGTTGAGGGTCAGCTTCAAGGAGAAGCTGTGAATTTCCCATTCGATCTCGTGAAAGGGACAGTTTTCTCGACAACTTCAAACGCTGCCTCAGAAGTGAGTTGCGAAATCTAAGCTTAAGTTTAACTCTATCTGGAAGCGGTAATTTTCGGTCGAAAGTCCAAACCCTGCCTCAGAAAGTGAGTTCGATCCTCGTTTTTTTCTTTCTGCCATAGAGGGAGACGGTAAGACATCCACATTGCAGGCAAATGAGCGTATAACGACGACTTCCTCAGAGTACCCCTCCACCAGAAACATGCAGAACTTCGATCCCCATGCATCGAAATATGTACATTATCAAAGCTTACACCTACATATATACAACTCCCCTAAACCTCCCATCTACGACCCCACCCTACACAACCTCCCATTCTCATCCGGTAACCCACTCTCACTCCTAACCTCCCACCCATCACTGCCCACTCCCGTCGCCGCAAAGAAAACCTCCCTCGGATCCAATTTCCTCTTAATCCCCAACAACCTCTCATAATTCCTCCCATAGAACGCCTCCTGCCAATCCGGCTCATTGCGATCCGCCTCGCTCAAATACGCCCCACTCCCCGGCGTCAAGTCCCTCCACGGCTGCAGCTCCTCCGTGAAGCGCTTGCGGACGGCTTTCTTGTCCTCGACGCTAGCGTTGGCGGGCCATACGATCGTTTGTGTGGCGTGGAGGATCGTGTCGCGCCAGGCGGGGTTGACGGCGTTGTCTGGGTTGCCGCCGCGAGCGAGGGTGGGGGAGAGCATTAGGAAGAGTATGTTGCGGTCGGGGGTGTAGGACTTTCTGATTGCGGCGAAAGTCTTCTCATAAAGATCATGGTCTTCCCAGTTCTTGCGGGGAAAGAGGCGAGAACCAGGGGCTTCACCGTAGAGGTTTGAGGGTTCGAGTGGGAAGGAGTCTTTCCACGCCTCGAAGTAGGTGTTGTAGTATTTTACGTTCTTGGTGTGAACGATGCCGAGGCTTTCGAGCTTCTTAGTGAAGGGTTCGAGCAGCGCTTCGGTTTCGGCAGCCGTCTTGTTTGGCGCCATGAACGAGCGCAGCATGAAGGCGTCGATCATCATGGGTCCAGATTTGCCTGCGCTGCCATCCACGCGGGGTCCGCCGCGGGAAATGGGCATGATGTAGAAGTAGGAGTAGATCCCTGCATCGACCCAGGCGGGGAAGTTGTCAAAGTAGGCGCGAACGCCGGCCCAGAAGGTATCTTTTGGTTTCAAGGGGGCGGCGAAGACAAGACTGACGGATGTGGCTGGGATGGAAGGGTGAACTTTGACCGTGACGGAAGTTACTACGCCGAATGTACTTCCACCGCCACCTCGTACAGCCCAGAAGAGATCTTGGTTGCTCGAAGGCGAGGCGGTTACGAATCGGCCGTCTGCTGTTACAATCTCCATCTCGAGGACTTGATCGGCTGCCATTCCGTACATCGAAGAGAGGGGAGAGTGGCCGCCGCCTTGGATGTATCCACCCATGACACCGACTGTCTGCGCCTCACCACCCACAGCCATGACATTGTTGTCGTGGGCGAAATTGTAAAGCTCGTAAGCTTGGATTCCAGAGCCGACCTTTACCGCCGCACCGGTCCAAGGAGCAATGCCATTTTTGCTTGGACCGCTATATTGAGGAATGAAGCGAGTATCTTTCATGTGGTGCGTCCATATACTCAAAGACCCAGCTCCTCCCGATTTTCCAAGAAAATCGTGACCGGTGTTCCTGATCACGAGGCGAATGTTGTTGTTCCGAGCAAAGTTGACGGCGAGCTGGACTTGTGCTGCGTTCAAGGCCTTGACGACGTATACGGGGTATCCGCCCAGCGTGCAACTCGTACTGTTGTACAGGGTTGGCGGTTGGCATGTCAGGCCTTGAGTATCTGGCGATAACATTTCAACGGGGTCTTCGCGGCTGTGCATCTGTCAGACATGTTGTGCGTGAATTTTGAAGGTTTCCCAACTCACAAATCGTATGAATTCGTCCAGTTCTTGCTCATGCTTGCGCAGCTGGTAGCATCGTAATTTGCTCCTGCGTAGCAGACGGAAGCTCGCGGTACAGTCTTGATCAGCACGCCCTCCAGCGTCTGATTGAGTTTTGCCCAGGTATCATCAGAGGGCCATTCCGGATCGCCTGGAAAAATCTTACACCCATTTCGCAAACCCTTGGAAGAGTTGGTCACCGAATGCGCATTGGTCGATATGTCGTCGAAACCAAAGAGGGCGGCGTCATCTGCAGACCAAGAGTTCGCTGTGTCCATTGAGATCTGCTTCTTCTCGTAATCGAACAGCGGTTGGGTGTCTGTCGCAGCTCGACTGTAGACATTCCTTGGGCTAGATTGGACGAGACTCGGTCCAAGGGCGAGACCTAGAGCGAAGAAATACGCCCCGTACTCGTTCAGTAGCATGATGCCTTACCCGTTCTTTGAGGTAAAGCAGCTCCTGTACGACGGCCGGTAACACCACTGGAGTAATGAATGACGGCGGATTTCAAAGAGCGACAGCGCGTACATCGATTGTGAAGTCTTGGGCGTGCGGAGTACATATTGAATGATCGCGCGCACGGTCACGGCGGGTACAATTAATTATATTGGAAAGGACTGGGAGTTCCGGACAGATGCTCTGGACAGGCTATTCGTCCTGTCAATCTACCTGGTCACGCTGGTGTGGGATCATGATCGCCAAGCTCCCTCATTGGCTATTTCATAACTGCTGAGACAGACATATAGCACATTAGATCATCGACAGGTGGCGTAGGAACGTGAACGGTATATGATGCGACTCCCTGAAGAAGAAGAGAGAGTATCGAAACAGAACAAAGAGACAAGCAAATTGACGAGAAAGGGAGAAATCAAATGCTTCATTCCAAGTCTAGATTAGAGAGATGAAATGACTGAGCTGATGATTACTTTATGATACGCCTACGCACGCTGCGGTACCGTACCATCTGCATTTTGCATTGCAACAAGAACGGTGAGAAATAAAGGCAAGAGGAAGCCAAAACGGGGACAGGTTTGTCTCAATGTTTTTGAGATAGGTTGTAGGAGGTTGATGAAACTTCGAAGAGTTCTGGTCTTGAATCTCAGGTCTCGAAGACTTTCAACAGCGGGGCAAGAAGAGCCGCTTATGTAATGGTTGACTCAGCACGAAACAGCCAGGTCGTACCGATGTCTTCCACTCCATCCAACTCCACCACGTCCTCATCCACATCGCGCATTCTTACCTCCAATTCAGCTACATCGCAACACCCACTCTTCACACCATTGGAGGCTCGCCTGTTTGCCTCTCTTTTGCTATCATGCTCTATGCCTGTGTTGCGCGAGCTCGGCGCGATGAGCCGGCCAGATTCCCTTCACCATCTTACTTAAGCCTCTTTGTCTATGAACAATGCCAGAACAGTTTTCCATCTTCCATCTTCGAAACCGCTTCGGTCATCATGCTCAAATAGGTACCTCCGCTTCGATCTTCTATTTTTCTCTTCACTTAATCTCAATATCGCCGTGTGACGCCGTCCATCTCAATTTCATCCTCACATTTCAGCGTCTTGGGCGCCGCCATCGAAAAGTTGCAGAGCGAGGCCGAAGTAATTTGCTCCAGATTTCGCTATTTCTGGCAAGTTCCCTTTGTCTGTGGGCTTCAACCCACCATATCCAACGCCATGGCAAAAAACCCATCACGTTTCCGGAAAAGACAGCCTTTGTTTAACGTTGCACTACTACTCGAAACGTTCTGCTACCATAGATGTCTTTGCAAGCCTATTGTAGATTGAGGAAGATCTAGCCCAGACCTTTTGTCGAAATTTTTCCTACTTTCCGATTATAAGTATCTGACTTTCGTCTTTCTCGAATTGCATCCTCCTCGTGTCCGAGTTGGCTGCCATCATGTCTCGACTCCTCGCCTTCAGTCTGGTCTCCCTTTCTCTTGCGAATGCCGCCTCCCTCGGTAGACGCGATGCGAGTGAAATTCTCTGCCCAAAGTCCAATGGTACTTTGTGGACCGCTACTTCAGGAGAAAAGTACGAGGTCAATTGCGCTATCAACTTCTACGGAGGCGACATCAAGGACTCGATGACATATCAGCCTAGTTTCAAGGAATGTTTGATTCAATGTGCGGCAACAAAGGACTGCTTGGTGGGAACTTGGGTCCGAGGTTCCCCAAAAGGCCCCTGCTATCTCAAGAGCAAGATTGGACCAGCCAAGAAAGCACCGAGCGGTACTTGGAGTGGGCTCCTCACGGACAAGAATGGGACCATAGCTGATACCCCGGCTGACGGTGATGCGGATTCTGAAGACGATGTCGACGACGAGCCTGTAGAGGACGATAACGAGCCAGAAGAAGCTGATGAAACTGAGGATGATACCCCGACACTGCCTTCAAGCCCGCCCAGCTCTGCACCAAGCTCAACCACCGAAGTCGCCCCTCCTGCTGCCTCTTCCACGCAGAGCTCTACTTCTGAAGCCGTTGCACCTCCCACTGCCTCTTCCACGCAGAGCTTCACTTCTCAAGTCGTTGCTCTCCCCACCTCTTCCTCATCAGCGGCTGCAAGTATCAGTCGTAGCTCGTCTTCGGCTTCACCTAGCACGACCGTTGGCTCTAGTACGACCTCAAAACTGACATCCTCCTCAACCAGCATGTGCCCATGCGCCGGTACCGTAACCTCCACTGTGAAAGCCGCGTCCACCTCCACGTCTGCTATGACAAAAATCATAAGTCAGACAACTACTCTCGCAGCGAACACTGTTACGGTTACCCCGAAAGCGGTGCCATCTTCAACTGCAACATCATCTCTGTAAGCGATTTTCTACTTTGTTCTAGGATCTCGCTAACGACAAGAACAGTCCGGACAAGATTGTGTATCCATGGATCTTGACAACATAAAAAGTGGTGCAGCCTATAAAGACCATCACAAAGACCGCGGCTACATACACAACAACCATCACAACTTTTGCTCCCATGTCGAAGAGAAGCATTCCTGATATGGAGGTCAGAAACGCGCCACTTTGTGCGTGTGCGAACAATACCGCGAAGACTGTACTCCAGACAGTTACAGATATCGTCACAATGCCATATACTACATCCGTAACGGCCAAGTCAAGTGTCACTCCGATTGCTAAGACTATCACGGCTAGTCCCGTCCGCTCCGGCGTAACCACTACGACAGTGCAGCGTACGTTTAGCCAAACTGTATGGGCTTACGCCGATATGTTGTACCCTGAGTATACCACAACTACGACTGTCGGCGCAACCGCGACAGCCACGGCCGTCTACAAAGACATATACGCAGCAAATTACACCCAATACGGGCCCATCTCTCCCGACGGCTCCCCCATGAACGGCAAGGAATCCATTCTAACCACCATCAACAAATGGCGATCGCGCGAGGGACACGCGCCGCTCAAATGGAATAACAAGCTGATGGCGAATGCGCAAAAGACAGTGTCGGACAGCAAAGGTGCCAACCAGCAGCACCAACTGCTCCCCGGTACCGTCTTCCAGGTCCTCACCCCGGGCATCTACACATCCAACAACCGCAATCTCAAAGGCGACACCCCCTTCGAAACTGCCTGGGTCTCATGGCTCTGCGAACTGCCAACCCCGGAACTCCTGTACTCCAAGAAAGAATGAAGGCTACAACGGCACCGTCGACCAGTGCCGCCTCGTCATGTCCGAAATCATGAACATAGGGTATACGTACCCGGACGGTACAACAGCTATGGGCCACCAGGGTGTCGCCCGCGAGCAGTGGGTCACCGAAGTCGGCTGCGCCTTTGCCTGGAATCCGAATTGCGGAACGGAGTGTGGATTCAGGGGCATTTGGTCATGCGACTTTGCCGTGCAGAATCCAAGGCCGCCGGCGATCAAAACGTCCATTTTGACGCCTGCTAGCACAACGCCGACAGCAGCTGTGTCGACGGCGAAGTCGACTTCGAAGTAGACTAAGTTTACTACGCGGAAAGAGAAGAGGGGATCATGATTATGGTTATGATTATATAGGTATCTGGAGTAGATACTTTGATGTGGCTATTGGTATATCATAGCTTTAATCGCAGATCAGACTGGTCTTGGATGATCCTGCCACTGAGTGACGTCTTGAAGAAGTGTCTAAAAGTGCCATCTCTTTCTGACAGTGTTCTAATAGCAAACGGGCGGACATCGTTCGAGAAGGGTCAGTGTGGTCGCCCTCTCAAAGCGCCGTCCACGCTCAACCGAAGGCTCCACGAAACAACAGCGTGTCGAGGCGCGACGTTGCCACTGCGGGCTGTGCAACAACGTTATAAGAGTGGTGTTACGTGAACCGTCCTGCTGTCTAGATGAACCAACACCTTTTGTGATGTCTGATGAGCGTATATTCCGGCAACTAAATTTACAACAATCACAACGAGCTGCTCCCCAAGGCGGTCTTTAAGTACATTTGCAGGATCTTGCTTCAAGTGAAAGGTCTCCCTCTCCGAATACAGAAACCCCTGACTTGTCTTTGTAATTTCTTTCCACGTCGCCACTCTTTGCTGTTTCTTCCTTTGCGGATCACTCGCTCCTGATCTCTGATAACCTTTTCCCTTGATTTCTCGCACTTCTTCTGTTGCTGAGATTTCCACACACGGATCTGTACTCATTCCACAGTACCGCAGACCATGAGCTCAAAATCTCCCTGGTTGTCCCCTTGGCAATTCTGATTCAACAGCGCCAAGATCGTCTTTGTATCTTCAAAGCCCACAAGCTTATCCTCTGCACTCTGCTTTTGTACCGCGAGTGTGTCTGAGTGCCTGAGGAGAAATCTTCGGCAACTTGACGACACCGGAAATCGACCTGATATAATCAATCGACTTTGTAACTTGGCGGCCGCGTCCCAGCCCAGCGGAGTCGGTTGAGCCCTTCCTCGGTGGACACAGGAGAGAAGCCTGACTACAAAAGGTCGACAGCGACGAATACCGACGCCGGCTGTGGATCTTACTCTCGCGGGCGCCAGGCGACTAAGTGGCCGAGTCGTCCTTTTCTTGCTGTGATTGCTGCAGTCTCGTGGCCGAGTCGTCTTTTCCTCGCTGCAGTTGCTGCAGTCTTGTGATTACTTCGGCCACGTCGGAGAATTTGTCAATGATCCCACCACACCTTCCTCCACCAGACATATCCCCTTTGCACACCAATGCGGTTGTGATTCGGGCTTCCTCTCTTGCTGTAGTTACTCTTTCACCTTCTAGCCAAATGGTTGATTGCGCTGCGAACGCTAGAGAGACAATTCTTCTTGCAGTAATCGGACTTGAAGGCGATGACGTTCGCTGCGAAGCGAATGACAGAATTATGAAGGCGAAGGTATAAGGGGCCTGGCGGCGAAAGAGACAGATCGAGTTCCTTTGCATGCGTTTGTTCAAATTGGCCTTGGTCGATGTCGGGAAGTGTCAGAGATGCAGTATATCGGCTGAGACAGAAGTATCGAAAGGGTGTGTGCATTTGGGCCGCACCCCGTGCGTAATAATCTCTATACAAAGACAGATTCCTAATGTCGTGCACATGCAATGCTCCGTGGAGGTGGTGGTGGTGACTGTGAGGCCGATTGTTTGCTGGATGATGGCCGGGGAGTGCCAACCACCAACGCTGGCCCGGGTTTGTCTTTTTCCCGGTGGTGGAAACCTGCAATTGCAGCTGCGCGGCCTTTCATGACAGATGCGTCCCTCCAGGTGGCTGCCACGGCGTTGTCACCATGATTTTAACCATTTGCTAGTGGCTCCATTTCATATTCTTGTGTGCTACACCAGACGACATGGACGAGAGCATTAGTATTTGACAACCTGAGGAGCAGGATGCGATTCTGTCCCCGAAAACCTCGAATCAACGAGGAGGGACTCTGCTCGCTGGAGGTAGTATTCATAGACCTCCACAGTGGCCCACAAAAGTTGGCAAGCCCAAGGAAAGCCTGGAACGTCTTTGAGGGTTTCTGGAGGCTCCCACCCTTGGATTGCGGTAACCCTGGCTAGGTCCATCTTGATCCCTTCGGTAGTGATGATCAGGTCGAGATATCGAGTTTCTTACATCGAAAACTGACGCCGAGGATGTCCGCGTACAGGCCCGCGGCACCTTGAGGCGCGGAGTATCGGCCGACGTGCCGTTAGTGGTCCTCCAAGTTGTCGCCGTAGAAGAGTATGTCGTTGATGTAGGTCTGTTGCCGGATTCTTCGGGGAGGGGCCAAAGAGCTCCGCCCTCGTCGCTTCTGTGACTTGGGTCCTACCGGCTGGAAATCTGTGGCGTTCCCATTGTACCGATGGCGTCGGGTCATCGCTCGCCTCATTTGAACTACTTGGTGGAAGCGATTTGCACAGGACAGCTGCCTAGCAGCCGTCACAAGTTCGGTTCGAAGCAAGAGTGCAACACTCGTCAAGGTGGTCCCTGCGGAAGTCGTTGATAAACGCCTGGAAACTCCCAGGTCCGTTTTAGACGTCAAATGGGCATGGCCAATTATCCAAACAGCCCGTAACGGGTGCTGAAGGCCGTGAGCTGTTCAGACTCGGTAGCCATACGGATGCGGTTGAAAGCTGCAATGACATCGATCTTGGTGTAATACCGAGTCTTGAGGAGCTGGTTGATGAAGACTTGGAAGCTACCGGGTCTATTGCAGCCTCAGTGAGGACGTATCCTGCCCGTCGGTGTGGATTTTTAAGACGGCATTCTGGTGTTCCTGCTGCGAGATGGAATTGTCCTTCTCGTGCTGCAATTCCTGTAGTCTTGTCACGAAGAATTTGGATACACGCTGCCCCGGGGGAGATAGCTGGAATGCAAGGCGGGATATCAGGTGTTCTGCCAGCGACGCTTGGGTGTAATTGAAGACGTCGTGCGTTTGGGAGGAACGTTGCCCCGGCGGCCTTGCTCTCCGGGGCGGTACGTGATCTTGAAGTTGAATTCTGCCAGGAGTTCAGCCCACCTAGCTAGGACGCGGATCAGTTGCTTGGTTGGCATGAAGTATTTCAGGTCCTTGTCGGTTGCGTAACGCCTATTCGTGCCTGTCCCGCCACGGTCTGTGGATATCTTCACGGCGTCGTCGGTGTCGGTGCCTACAAGCTCGAGGAGCCACTCTTCAAAGATGGAAATGTTCCTTTTCGTCAATCTCGTAGTTGCACTCTTGTGGGGACATCATCTCCTTGGAGAAAATCGCAGCTGGTCGGAGTTTGCCGTTGAGTACTAATGATAGTACGCCGGTGACAATGTGATCAGACGCGTAGCCAACGTAGATTTCCGACTTTCTGTTCTTTGTCAGTCTTACATTCCTGATCGTATTAGGGGTGGTTGGCAGATCTTACCGTGTGGGCTCGGACTTGAAACTTCTATATATCGATGAGGTAGGTTCCTCTCTCCTGGTTCACCCGCGACGCAACGTAGTCCACCTCTTTCCTCTTTCTTTCAAGAAAAAATCGTGGACTGTGACTTCTTTCTTCTGGAAAAGATCGTGAAATCCCATCGTTTTGAATCCGTCGAGGATATGACGGGCATACTTCCAAGTGTCTAGGTTTCCTGGAACGATGGTGGAGCCGTGTGGGGTTCCAGCCCGAGGCCCCTGCTCTTCATCATTTCTTTTACCATGTGCGTAGCAGTGTCGTAAGCATTTGTGCAGAACTCCGGGGGGACGACTTCAGCCTCAACCCTATCAAGCCGGCTGCGCTTACACTACCTAGATAAGACCAATGGAGTTGCTCCGACTTTTTGGCGCGTGTCGATGTCCACGTAGGTGACTCGCTGATCAGGTTCGACCCAGCCGGGAAGATAATTGAATCTGTGAAGACATATCAGAGAGTGCCTTGACCGGCGCCATTGGGTCATCACCGTAGGTCGTTGGTCCACGGGATTATCTGACTTGCTGTACGGTGACAGCACTCCGACAGCTACTTCTTGGTCAGCTTGATCTGTAAGAGGGGTTGGACTCTTCATACGTCTGTCTCTACTACATACCAGCCCACCTTTTCCTTCAATCACCACGCCAACGTGTCCTCACCGAGGCCTTCTACGTGCCCAGAGGTTCCAGTATCGCTGCCAGAGCTACTACGTAAGTAAACACTCCCTCATGCCACTCGTCCTGGCGGACCATCAGGAACCAAAGGTACCGTCCCTCGACATCCCCCTCATTCTCATTCTCTGGTAAGGTCGAATGCAAGAGCCGTACTTTGCGGCTTGGGCGACCTGAAAAGTTGATAGAGCCCATTGCTGACCCACCAATGTCAAGGAGCGTTTGTGATTTGATAGTAGGTAGGCGGTGTTGCGCATGCCAAAGCATGGGTCACATGGGTCACATGGGTTGCATGGGGCGCCCGTGGTAGTGGCGGTGGAGGTGGTAGCTTCTGAGGTAGCTGGCGGAGCGGTGGAGAACGTTTCCAGCTCTTTTCCAGTATTGAGACCACGTTCCCGCTCGGCGGGTCTCCGTATCTCGAGAACAAGTCGGATGTCTTCGAGCTCGTCCGCGTTGCAGGGCACCTCCGGGTCGTTGCTACTCGATAGCTGGTGAAGGTCAAAGACGCGAGACGGGCCCCTATCTGCTAGTTTTTTCCCCCTTTTCATATCCGGAAGTTGTTCGTTGTCGTCATCCGTTTCGTCATTCCACGATTGCCCGTCGGAGGTTAGGGGGCTCGGTTGAGTACTCTCGTCGAAATTTGGACGCTCCATCACGCGCTCATGCCTCGCGTTAGCTTCTCGGAGGTGCTCGATGGCATCTTCTAGCTTCTGGATCCTCATCCGGTCATCGTCCTCTTTCGATGCGTACTCCCTCACCTGATCTTCAAGCCATCCAATTTCGTCTTGTTGATCGATAATCTTCTATTCCAACCTCTCCCGACTCTTTTGTGGACGTTGGCTGCTGGAGGAAGCCGAAGAATGAGGTTCCTCAATAGGGACTTCATTCCCCTTGAAGAGCATCCACAGACCATGTAAAGCCGCAACGACGCGGGCTTACAGCTGTCGATATGCGGCGATGTTGTAGCGGTATGGAGTGCATTTGCCTTTCGGCAGCGTCGTCTGAGATGGTTAGCATCGTGCATTGGAAGAGATTGTAGAAGCTTACAAATGACACTTGATACCTGTATACATTCCTTGGTTGACGCTCATTTCCTTCACCCATTGTGTCCTCCATGCTGTGGACATGTTGACCTAAAAAAAAGAGGTCAATCAGCGCTCAGAATCAGGGAATTCTTGGACAAAGGACGATCTACAGCAGAAAGTACCAAGTCCGGCAAGTACCCAGATCCTCTGCCTCGAACTTCGCTCGAATCCGACATTCATCTTTGCTCTTTTCACCGGGGGAGTTTCCGGAGTTTGCTTGGGAGACTTGAGCATTTCGCGGACTTCGTTCTCTTTGCCACAGATCGGTTGGTCATCTTCTCATTAACAAGAGGCTCCGTGACACAAGTTGCGTCTCGGTATCCGGCCCATTGACGAGGTAATAGTAGCGCCAATCGCGGCTGTAGTCTCGGCCGATGATTTCACCCGCAGTGCAGAATGAGTATCCATTGACGGTCGTTGTCGCTACAGTTTCTTCTGCGTTCGGCTGGATGCGCTGACTCAGTAAGTGGTCTTCCAGCATGGAAATTGCTCCAAGACATAATCATGGCAAGGATCCGTGTAAATCTCTCCGAGCTCTTTTCCCTTTGCAGGAGAACATCGTTTCCGGAAAGTGTGCGTGGACTCTCCTCAAAAGAGCCACTTTTCCAAAGATATCACGGAAACCATCCTCCCAGAGATGCAGGAGTGGACGAAACGTCCACAACCAGAGCGTGAGATTTGCTCTGGTGTAGCTGTGCAGGTGAGGGTCATTTTGGAGGGTCGCTGTAGGCATTTTCCGAGAGATTTGCAGCACAATGTGCTTGTCGAAGGCTCGACAAACGCCATCTCTTGTCCTACAGGGAGTTTGTTAAAATCACATCCAACCAAGACACAAGGCCAGGATTCGGAACCACTCACCAGTCAAGCGAACAGGCCATGTTGACTCTGTCAGCAGCCATGCCTTCTGAACCCACTTCAGCTAGTCGTGCTTTCAAGCATAAGGTAGAGCGCCGCAAGAATGCGAGGTTTGGAAAATAACAGCATGCATGTTCTTGAACTCTACTCGGGGTAGTTCCTAAGCTGCCAGACAATGAAAGAGAGCGTGAAATGATATCAACATACCTGTGCACACTGCTGGCTGCAACTTCCTTAGAGTTGCTTTTTGGATGATTGTATTTATGTAGAGAAAAAGACGAAAAAGAGAGCCATTGACAGAGGTCTGTCCAAGGAAGCCTTTTCACCAAGCCGCTCACTGCTCGTACAACCGGATTCTCTCGGTGTTGAGTCCCCCAGTCCAGGTTTAGCAGACTATCATTCTTCAACAAAAGCCTGGTTGAACCCAGTTCGTGTCTCTGGTGTTTGCCATGGTTTGAGATGATATCACAACAGAAGAACACCTCGTCCATCGATCTGTTTTGGTGATGTTATATACTTGACAAAATGAATTAAATGACACAAGAAAGGTGAACAAGGGAAAAAGAAGAGAGAGGCTGCGAACAGAACGAGACAAGAGAACAGAGAAGATGAGACGAAGTAAATCCCACAGTAGGGAAGAAGAGCGAAGAAAAAACTTGAGCAGCGAGCAAATCCTCCAGGCTCCCAGTCTCCGCTCCGAAGAGTCCAGCAAAGCACGTTCGACGAAAATGGCCTCCCGCATCTAGCATCGGTTTTCGGACAACGCATACGGGGCGTCGTCCCACGTCCGTCGAAGCACCCTCCCGTCTCCGTAGGCATAGTCCGTGAGCTGGTAGTCTTGAGACTACCGCAAACCAGCGTTTCCAGACGTGGTCGTACCGCTGTTGGTTGTATGCACGACTGTATGTCCGCGGGCCGGCTCCAATCCAAGCATTCTCTTCAGGTCTTTCCCATCTGTGGAGACGAACAGGATGCGGGAAACGGGGAAACAGAAGACAGAAACCAGCATTAATGAGACTGATGGGACCGGGCAGCACGCACTGCTCCGTTGGGGCTATGGTCAGCGGCAGCAGACACAAATTTGCGGTGAAGACTTACGTGTTAACCGACAACGTGCATGACTTTCCGAAGTCCTCGTGGAGCCCACCATCGCATCAAAAGTCCACTCCACCACGACCACAAAATTCTCAAAGCAAGTCAACTGTGAGAGATGAGAGAAAGCAAGAATGACTTTTATTGCAGATGGATAGATAAGCTATCATCAGAATGAAGCAAGATGGGAAGATATATGATGAGATGTCGATGTCCCCAGAGTTCACGCTCCACATAGCATGACCCGAATTAAACCCCAGCAAATTAAAGAAAGGAATTCCCCATTTTCGCCCTTCTTCCATCCCGAAGAAGATAGCAGTCTCGTTCGTCCCTTTTTTGTGCCACCGTAGAGCTCTTTCGAACCGATTAAGGCGGACCATCCATCCAGCAAAGAATTAAAGGAACTCAAAGAGAACCACAGCAGTGGTAGCAGCAGCAACATCCCGTATCCGTAAGCAGACTGCCCGTAGTGTACATAGCAGGAGATGAGTGTTTTTGTTTATCCCCGAGCTTTTTTGACCCTTCCAGCCCAAAACGCCTCGCTTGCTGACTAGCAATCTGGATCGGCGAAGGATTCGAGCGAGTGAGAAGGTTGATGTGTTCTATGAGGGTAAGCAGGCGCAAATGGACGGGGAACCCGCTTCAGACGAAGACTGGTTTGAGGGAAACGGGAAGGCAGAGCATGCTTCGGGAATGGAGTTGGTGATGGAATGATAGTGAAAGAGTAATCACCAATAGGTGGGGCGCCTGCCGTCATAAGGCGCCTCATAGGCGGCGGGAGGGCCGGGGCTCCGGCGGCGCGGGCTTGGAGGACCGCGGCCGTGAGGACCCCTGTGGTAGCCGTTAGTGTACCCATCATCGTAGCCGCCAGGTGGGCCACGGCGGGGAGGGCCACGCGCATCGTAGAAGTCTTCCGGTGGGTAGCGTCCACGAGCTGGAGGAGCATAGCTGTCGTCGAGAGGCGGGCCGCGGCCACGAGGAGGGGAACGACCATAGCCACGATCTTCGTAATAACGAGATGGAGGCGGGCTACGACGACGATAATCATCACGGCGCGGACTATAGCCACGTGGAGGACCGCGACGATCATAGTCATCATAGCCAGGAGGCCCAGGAGGGTAGCCACCACGACGCGGACCACCACCACCCATGCCGGGAGAGCGAGAGCGGTAGCGAGGGCGTTCAGGCTGGACCTACAGGATGTCAGCACCCTCCATGAACATATACATGCACAGGCAGCCAGATTGCTCAGTGATACACCTGAAGCAACCAGGTCGATGCTGTCGCGACCGGATATGACTTACATCAGAGATGCAGTGCACAGTAGCACCCTTGAATTCACGGTTGTCAAGCTTCTCCACAGCAGTGCGGAGGTCATCGGCGGTCTCATACTCGACAAAGCTAGAACGCATTAGCATAGCTCATATCGTAGCAGTAGACGGAGATCTTACCCTCGACCATCACGCTCACGGCCGACTTCCGAGTAGACGACATCTAGGCCGGATTGGCGGGCGAAATCTTTGAGATCCTAGTTCCTGGTGAGTCCGGTGCCATCAAACAAGTCTCCACGAGCAACGAGGTTCCAAATGAAGGGGACCAAAGGCTCGCCGAGCAGTCCTTCTAGAGTACAACAAGGAGGGATAAGATGTGCAGGCATGAAGGGTGAGACGACCCGCAGAAGGAGTAGGAAAATATCCTCCAGGTGAAGAATCGACAAGCAATTGGCCAAAATGGTCCCAATCCAGTTATAGGAAGAATGCATTCGCATGGTACATAGCATCCGCAGATCCAGATACCAAGCGTGAAGGAGGAGTGGGAAGTAAGCTAACCTGCCAGCTGGTCTCTGCCGAAAGGCCAGTGAGAGACATTCGGAATGGGGTGCGCCTAGGGCGGGGAGCGGTGCGCTCAGCGTGGGCGAAGTTTTCGGTGCGACGAGAGCCGCGAGCGAACTGGACGACGAGGCGTTCGCCCATGAAGTCGGAGCCGTCTAGGGCCGGGTGTTAGGATGAGTCGCGACTGCGAATGACTTGTGCGTCACTTACGGAAGGCTTGGTGGAGTGTTAGCTTGAGGTCTGAGGTGGTGAGTGAGGAAACAACATACCAGGAACGACGTCGCGAGCGTCCATGGCGTCCTTGTACTCAATGAAGCCGAAGCCATTCATGAGCTTGATCTCGGTGATTTCGCCAGTGCCGTGAGTCTGGAAATGGCTCTCGAGGTCCTGCTTGGTCGCTACACCGGGTGGATTAAGTCAGCGGGGGAAGAAGTCCAGGGAATGAGCTGGCCTGAGGAGGATCCATCCATCCATCCATCGAAGGAAGAGAGCCTCAGTGTCCATCCAGTGTCCTCTGAGTGGGGATACCACTTTCATCCAGGAAACGTACCATTGCGAGGAAGGTTGCCCAGGTACAGCCTAGTGGCCGAGACGTTGTCGCCGGCACCGTTCATGGCGCGCGCAGCAGGAGGTGGTGAAGCCATTTGGCGATATTAGAGAGGCCGCGGACGGACTCGAACAGCGCAGTGGTTTGGAGAAGTGCTCCTAAGACTTCCCGTGAAGAGGCTTGTCGGGTCTAGGGTGGAGCAGTGTGGAAGCTGAGAGTTGTGTTGAGGTTGGTGGACGACGACGTGGTTGAAGTTGGAGAGGCAGGCTGTTGTGAGAAAGAAAGAGGAGGGCGCGGCGCGATCTCGCCTGCAGCTTGCTTGGCAGAGTCACGTGGGTCTCCAGCAGCAAGGCAAGGTGTTCGGAATGCAAAAAGTGGCCAAAAGAGTGCGGAATTTGAAGCTTCTAAGGGACAATGGAAACATCTAGCTTGGGCGAGCGAACCTTGTGTTGAGATTGTGACCCACGAGCACGTGACTGTCATATGCCTTCATAAAGAGACAGCGCTGATTCGACGAGGGCCTGCCGAGGGATGCCCATGCATCTACGGAAAATGATTCCGTGACGTGTTATAGTCATTCACAACCATGCTGCCTTTCCTTGAGCTTCCTCTTCCTCTATAACCTTCCGTCCAATGCTCCTCTCCGAGGCTCGTCTGGTATAGCAATGGCTTCAAGGACCTTCTCCCCCACAATTGTGTGCCGAACTGCCCTCTTTTCCTCCCAAGGAGCTGCTCGAATCCCCCCTCAAATACGCTTGCGGTCTCGATTTCTTTCCACACAGCCAGCATGTCTCCAGCGGCGGTCGCTCCCGGCATTGCGAGTTGCGGGGCAAAGAAGAGCCATGTCCAGTACGGCACGTCTACGATTAGCTACTCCCGACGATAGCTTCGACCCCTCCCAGATCGACCGCGAGGCGGATGAGGTGGATGTCTGCATAGTAGGCGGTGGTCCTGCTGGCCTCAGTGCTGCAATACGGCTGAAGCAGCTCGCCAATGAAGCTGGAAATGAGGACTTTCGTGTTCTGCTTCTTGAAAAGGCGGGCGAGATTGGCGACCACATTGTCTCTGGAAATGTTATGGAACCATCAGCTGTCGCGGAGCTCCTCCCAGACTGGCTGAGCGAAGACAACCCCAATCGGTTCGAGGATGTGACTCCAGCGGTCAAAGACAAGATGCGCTTCCTAACCAAATCGGGGAGCTACCCATTGCCTGCCCCGCCGCAGATGCACAACAAGGGGAACTACATCATAAGCCTGAACCAGTTCGTCAAGTGGCTAGGAGAGAGGGCAGAAGAGGTGGGCGTGGAGATATATCCTGGTTTCGCGGCTCAGGAGGTCCTATACACCAACGACGGATCAGTAAAAGGCGTAGCAACAAATGATCTGGGAATATCAAGAGAAGGCAAGCCCAAAGACTCGTTCGAACGAGGCATGGAATTCCACGCGCGAGTGACCCTCCTCGCCGAAGGCTGCCACGGCAGCTTGACCAAACAAGTCATCAAGAAATTTGACCTCCGGCGCGACAGCCAACACCAAACCTACGGCCTCGGCATTAAAGAAGTCTGGGAAATCGACCCCGCGAAATTCGAACCGGGCCTCATTGTTCACTCCATGGGCTACCCCTTACCGAAGGACACGTACGGCGGCGGCTGGATGTACCACTTCGGCGACAACCTCGTCTCCATCGGGCTCGTCGTCGGCCTCGACTATCCCAACCCCTGGCTGGCCCCTTACGGCGAGTTCCAGAAGATGAAGCAGCACCCCATGTATAGGCCCTACCTCGAAGGCGGCAAATGCATCTCGTACGGCGCGCGTGCTCTCAACGAGGGTGGCTTCCAATCCATCCCCAAGTGCGCATTCCCCGGTGGCGCTCTAATAGGTGACACGGCTGGCTTCCTCAACCTTCCCAAAATCAAAGGCACGCACACAGCCATGCGCTCCGGTATGCTCGCCGCCGAAGCCACCTACTCGGCGCTCGCGGGCGAATCGTCTCAAAAACAAGAAACAGCGAAATCCAGCCAGAACAACTCCCTCTTCCTCTACGACTACGAGGACAAACTCCGCGCCAGCAGCATCTGGAGCGAGCTCAAAGCCGTCCGCAACATGCGCCCCTCCTTCCACACAGCGCTGGGCCTCTACGGCGGCGTCTTATATTCTGGCTTCACAGCCTTCGTGACGCGCGGATTCGAGCCGTGGACCTTTTCCCACGGCAAGCCCGACCACGCCGCCACCAAGCCCGCCGACCAGTGCGACAAGATCATCTACGACAAGCCCGACGGCGAGGTCTCGTTTGACATATTGACGAGCGTGAGTCGCACGGGCACGAATCACGAGGAGGATCAGCCGGTGCATTTGCGGGTTGCCGATTGGGACGAGCATGCGAGGAAGGAGTGGCCCAAGTATAAAGGGGTGGAGAATCGGTTTTGTCCTGCGGGCGTTTATGAGTATATTGAGGATCCGAGTAAGGATGTTGGCATGAGGTTCCAGATTAATGCGCAGAAGTGAGTGGGCAGCTGTTTGTTGTCAGTGGGCTGTTTACTGACTTGTCATCTTAGTTGCATTCATTGCAAGACGTGCGATATCAAGGTGCCTGATCAGGTAAGTTTCGATTGAGAGACTGTTGTCAGGATGGTCCTTCGATGTTGTGTTTGTTTATACCGTGCACTAACGCAATTTCTAGGACATCAACTGGACCACGCCGCAAGGAGGCGAGGGCCCCAAGTACACCTTGACGTAGGCTAGTGTACGTAGATACAAAATATAAATCCGTATATCGTACAGTTACTCGGCCGTAAGTGTGTGTCCTTTGGACGTGCGTGTGCAACATACCGCAGCCATGTGATGTGGTTATACCAGTAGTGAATAACGACCTACCTGGCTGGCTAACCACTATTGACCCTCAGGTCCCAGACCGGCATGTTTCTTCGAGCTACAAAACACTGTTTGCCATTAGCTTCTCACCATTCACCCTCGATGCCCATCCCTAGTTCCTCGTTGACTACATATCGAGATCTGTAATCGAAAAGTTCAAGCCTGCGAACTAAGGCGAAGCTATTGCATGTGGTTTCTTTGTGGTTCTCGCAGCTTGGGTCCTGTCAGGTCTCAACCATGGACTCGACAACGGCTGGCTCACGAAGTCTGGCTCGTCTCGTGGCTTCACGGGCTTTTCCACGAGGCCATTTGGTGGCAGCGATGGGAGTCCGTTCTTGTTAGCAATCGTGGTCACACCCACGGTTAGTGAGGCTAAGGTTCTCTAGGAAGCTGTGCTGTCAGTGCTTTCTTCAATCAAGCCTGGGAAGTCGTGGGCTATTTGCCGCGTCACGCGACACGTCTTCAAGCTCCAACATCTCAAGGGAGTCGGAAGGTGATTCCGCCTCCTCAATTCCACAGACTCCCTCGCTTGGAACATCGGGACCTGCGTTAGCGACTGATCTGGTGATGGTGACAACTTCCGATTTGTCTCCATTCTTGTGTCCCGATTCGGTTCGCGTTCCTGACAGGCTTGCCATCGAGGTTCCCATCACGATGGTCCAGACGCTGCAGCACCCGCATATCATCAACTTCACGTGCCAGGCTGTCCACGTGACATGTCTTTCAACGACGCCTCGTGGTCCGCCAACGTTCGTGCTGGGTGAATTTCCCCGCAGCGGGTCCAAGAAACTCAGAGTCAACTTTCTCCAGTCGGATCCTAGAGACGGATTCCTGCTGATAAGCCTGTGAAGTGTGACCCGGCAACGTTGTGACCAAAAAGATGCATCACATCGCCTCTTCGTCGCCTCCGCGAAGCATGCCACGGCCACCACCCTTGCGGCAATCGCAGGCGAGGGGGTTTCACCGCACGCGGCGGGGCGGAGCCTGGAAGGCGCGCCCGCTAAAGTTTCTCTCCGCAAAATACAACTGACTCGTCACAAAAAAATATGTCACAAAGTCTATTTTCACCGGGGGTGGGCAGATGCTTCAAAATCTCTTAATGCGCCGGCGCGCTTTGAAGCCTGACGGAAGGGCGGGCTGTCGAATCCGAACCACGAAATTCAAAGCTCCACACCACCACGAGTTAGCGACTTTCCTTCGTCTCGAGGGGGAAAGCTGAGAAAGTGTGCCGCATCGAAGGCATGACGACTGATGGAGGGGAGATGTGAACGTGTGATGATGTGGAAGAAGACTTGTCCGCCACGGTTTTGCGCCCCTGGAACGTACCTTAGCGCCGGGACGAAAACCAAAGTCTGAGGCCTGAGGCGAACGACGATGATCTACGGAGTCTTCGCAGAGGCACTGAGGCAGATGATGGGAGAGCTTTCAGATGGAGAGGCAGGCCGCAGAGGCATTATTTTTCGATCAGGCCGTCGCGCCGGGTCCAAACCTGAAACGAACGTGGTCAAGGGCACAGCGCGGCGCCATGATATGATGTCCTGGTCGTCGAATGCGGCTCCCGACCCCGAGCAGATCTTGCAGAAGGGAGACACAGCGCCGGGCACCCTCGCAGCCAGCTGTGTGCTGTTGGTTCATCACTTGGTCAACTCGGTTGGGGATTGGGGAATGGAGATGCGATGACGACGGCGTTGCTTTTCGGTTGCTGCGTCTGCGTGCAGACTGTGCAGTGCGTGGGCGTCAAGGCGGTGACCGAGGCGGCGCACCAGTCTCGTGGAGTCGTGGGGTTGTCCTCCACCACCACGTCTTCTGGAAGACGGCGGGACCGGGTTGGAGCCTGGGCTCTTGGAGTCTTGGGGATGGTTGCGGGCTTTGCTTCTTCTGGAACAGACTCGTGTGCGCAGCGGAACGAGTCGAGCGACTCTGTCCTCGCATCGGCTTCAAGGCCCGCTGGGCTTGGGATTCTTTTCATGCCACACCACAGGTCCACAGACACCCTAAGGCGGATCCGGGTCAGGCTTGCTGCATTTAGATTGAGCGACAGGGGCAGAAGGGGAATTTTTAAATCCTCGTCCTGGGCATCGCCATCACGTCGACTCTCGAGGGTTGCCGAATGCCTGAAATTATTTTATTCCCTCGCTGATCGAATGATGCTGCGACGCCGACTGGCAGACGGTTTGCACCGTTTGAGTTGGGTCGATGACGGGGGCTGATGTCGCTCAACGACGAGAGTTTGATATCGAGGGCGGTGGGGTTGATAGTGTGATAGCCCTCGGGAGTGTGGGAGCAGCATTCCTTCAGCCGGGCAGGGAAGCTGGATGAGCGGTGTTGAGATCAGCGACGACGTGATTCGCCGTGCCACTCTGCTAGAGAGTTGAAGCCAGGACAGGACAGGACACGACGGGGCACGGGGCTACGGGAGGCGAGGCGACGGATTATGTTCTGCCATCCCCATTCTGCTCGCTGCTCGTTTGAAGCCTCGGGTTGGCGAAGGAGCCTGAGCCTGGGAGGTGATGGAGTTGGCCGCGGTCCTCTGCTGAGTGCTGAAGTGTGTGCCTTCGCCAGTCCTTGCTTTTTTCTGCTGGCTATTCATATCGAAAACGCAAATTGGAAAGCCCACCCTTGCATCAGCATCGCGACTGCTCAATCCTCCCCAGAGACCGACCCTGACTAACCAACCTTCCAACTGGCTGTGCATCACTGCATCACTGCATCCCCCAGGCCCCCTCCCAGTTCTCTTGATACTCTTCCAACACCACCATCCGTCACTCCTCATCCCTTCTTCTCTCCTTCTCCTCACCCTCACCCTCACCCTCACCCTCACCCTCACCCTCACCCTCACCCCTCCAAGCATAACCAGAACCACAGCAACCCTCAGGCCTTCAGCGTCTACCCGTCACAACAAACGCTTCGCCGCTCGCCTGCAGAGCGTCACCGCGCTTCTCCCTACCCTGCTGCCCATCAGCATCCCATACTTCCTACTTGCATTCTGCGGACTCCCCGGGTGGCATCATCAGCTGCGCATACAAGCTGTTACAGCACTTGTCGTCGCCCGATAACGACAAAGTCAACGACTCAACGTACGTACGCAGGCCGCGGTTTGAGGACAGCGTCTTTGTCCTCCAATTCGCCTCCCCACCCTCGCCATCCCAGCGGGCGCCAAACACGCGCAAAAGCAGCTCGACGTCTCGTTTTGTCGTCAGCCAGTGTTTAGAAAGCCGGCTGCAGCAGTAGTCGCCCTCCAACACGCTCCCACGTCCCCCAGCCTCCAAGGGCTCTCACACTGCACAAAGTCGCATGTGCTGTGGATCCCTTCAGGCAAGGAGCTGTCTCATCCACCACCCGTTCTGCATTCCGCCCTGCACCCCTCAACCAATAGGACGGGCTCCGCGCATACCAAGTCTAGTCTGACCGGCCACGGACAACAAACTTTCCAGCGTTAGGCAACTAGTCGCCGCTGCGCTGCCATCTGAGATCACAACTGCCACCGGCGCAACACCACGATCACCACCACAACGAACGACTCCAACAACCCGTTGCGACTTCGAATGACGACCCACACGATGCCCTACAATACGCGCCGCAAGTCGCTCTCACTGCCCTCGCTGGGCATCGCCTTGCCGGGAAACCACTCGAGATCCGCCTCCCATCGCTCACCGCCTGGTACCACCGCCTCCACTCCAGCAACCGGCGAGCAACAACCACCGACGAAGAAAATCAAGCGATCGCATACCAGCTCGACCTCCCCACCGCCCGCGACCCTCCAGCGACGCACCACAATTACCTTCAGCGACAGCCCGCGCAAGAACGCTGCTCGCGTGGTCGAAAATACCCCGCCACCGTCACCAGGCGACCATGGCAACTTCAAGATTGACACGGAGGGCATAGACGACGACATTGTTGTAGGAGTCATCGAGCAGCTCGAGAAGACGGGCAACCGGCCTCATCTGCTGAAGGAGCTCGCAGCGGTTCTGTCTGCGACTCTGCCGATCGTCTCTGGGTACGTACCTTTGCTCCCTCCCTGGCGCATTCCATATCCAGCAAGGCTGACCACCACTGTAGTTCCGCAAATCAATCCGCTATCATCTCGTCCCGTCTGACAAACTACCTGCGTCGACCATGGACCGCTCTTGGACCCTGCCCAGTGGGAAAAGAACTGGTCGGCACCCACCCCAAGCGCATTTACTTTTTCCTCACGAACCAGCCAAGGCAGCCCATACCCGACCCTGCAGATATACCCTCAAATACCCATCGCATCATCTCGCCGTCGCTTTCGTCCGCAGCGGACGATGAGGATCAAGATATGGATTCCAGGAGTCGCACACAGCTGTCACCCTCGCCCGAGATTGACTTGTTCTCACCGGAACTCGAGGATGACAATATTCCAGAGGCACCAGGTACTCCATTCTCTGGACGAGGATCCCTAACGCGCGATGGCACTCATCCGCCGACGACCTCGAACATGTCGCACAACCGTCGTGCCGTCAGCCCGCCCCTCGAGCACGACGAGCGCGAGTTCACGCAAACAGCGAGCTTCCTTCAGCAACGAAGCACTACCCACGTTGAAGCGATTCCTGAGGTTACCATCGCGACAACAGAGCCAGACGGTATGGACGAGGATACAATCGTCGCCGCAGTCGACGAGTCTGAGGAGAGCGCCGCGCGCAAGAACAGCGAAGCAGCTGCCGCACTATTCGGCCAGGCGGAGCATTTGATGGTCATGCAGCAGACCAGCTTCAACAGCAGCCCCATGATCAAGCCGACGCTGCATCTGGACTTGAGCGCTCCGAGCAAGGCGATCCCGTCGGACGAGCTGAAGATGTTCAGTGCGGGCGCCTTGGATGCTGATCTCGATGAAGCGTGGAAGCTGGCGGAGTTGAAGAGTCCCGAGAGTATCGATCTTGATGAGCTCGAGGATATGTTTGAGGAGTATTAGGTGTGATGGCAGTGGACCGGTATGATATGTTGTGGCGTTGCATGTGATGGGAGGGAAAAAGTATACCCGAGGTTCAAGTTCGGATTATCTGAGTCTGTTCTTGTTTTCTCAATATGATTGTGGTTTTCTTTTGCTTCATCATCTTCAAGAGAATGGACTACTAGAACAACTCTTCTCATGGCGTTTTCCCGGGAAGCGTTTTGCATTGCCACTTTCTGCAGCTACTCTTTTCGGTTTTCATCTTTTTCTCAAAGGGAATGGATGGTATGGTATACTAGATCTCAACCTCTCACGAGCTGGCACTTTTTTCTTCTTTCTCCATCTACACCCGCGGACGAGCAGGGGGAGGGATGTACCCTCAGTTTCCCGCTCCATCTTCTTCCAGAGGGGGCGGAAACTCGAGTGGAAAAGCGATTTTTTCTTTCTGTTATCCTTGTGGTATTAGCAAGAGGAAGAAAAAAGCTTTGTATGGATCAAGAAGGTACTGCTAGCTGGGGATAGCTTGCTCTGTATATGTACGATTAGATTGTCAGACTGATAGATGGGTCGAGAGAGGCAATTTGTCTAGCTTGGTGATGGTTCGCGGGTCGGACGGGGGGATATGAGCGAGATTATGAGATATACGACAGCAATGTTTGAGTACACCAATATCAAAAAGTCTTGCATCTTAACTATTGGTTTTTGATCTGATATAGAGGTCGCTCGAACGATACCTAGATGTATATCCGCGTCATTCTAAACCAACTCGATTCTACGGAGTCTGGTCACACAAGTCTTACCGTGTACAAAGAGTACAAGAGTACAGCGCCCCTCGTATTCCTCTCCTCTTGTACTCTGGGGAGAACACATGGGGGTCGTGCCGTACCCGCTCTGGCGCTGCCGCAACTCGCTGAATCTGATGCAGTTGCCTTGCGGAGAGATTGCATGGGCGGTGGGCACGTGGCCCGGTGGGTGAGATTGGAGATGACGGGCAAGACAGGGCTGCCGGGGGAGAGGATATGAGACATGGGTTTTGTTGCAGTGGTTCTGTGGAGGGGGGAGGGGAAGGGAAGGGTTGAGGTTGATTCTCGACTCGACGGTGAGGGAGAGAGTAACGAGGGGTCCAGGGTGAATATAGGAATGATTATAGCATCGACTGTTGTGACACTGGTGGTGATACTCCGTTGTGGTTGGAGTTGGACGGTCACGTGAATTGTCATATTTCGATGGAGGCGAAACCTGTTTCTACTCTCCCTACTCCCTATACAAAGCTTGACTACCTAAGTACTCTGTGAAGAAACAGTGGACTTCGCGACTCAAACTCTGCATCTCTGCATCTCTCCTATTTATTTCCGACATCAACTCCAACATCAACCTTGAAGAGTATAGGTAGCCAAGCCACCAGCCACACCCATCCATCTCTTTTCCCTTGCACCAGCCTCCCTCCAACCTACTGCAACCACTCGCATGCTGCATCTCCTCCCCCAAGTCCGTCCCAACTCGTTCAAGTCAGCTGCAGCATTACAACATGCCAAGCACCCTCACGCGCTGCTGCTGTGCTGTGCTGCGAGAGAGAAAAAAGAGCCGACCGAGACTGCAAACGAACGACGACTGACTGACGAGGCTGTGTGATCGAGGGACTCTCTACCTAACTGCTGCCTGTCGCATCAATTTTGTTGTTGATTTTTTTCTTTGGGCGCGATATCGATCGAGCGCTTAGAGAAAGAGAAAGAGAAGAGGGACGACGGAGAGAGTTTCGAGCCTTTGCGCTTGCCTGAGCGTGTCGTCTTGTCTGTTCTCTGTCTATACTTCTGCGCGCATACCTCCTCCAACACTTGTCTATACCCTTTCCTCTTGAGACATACATCTTGCAACAACTACACCATCTCCACTCTCTCCACACCAGCGCGAAGTCGAATTTCCTCATAATCGCAAATATCTCCGGGTGCCAAGTAGCCTCGCATACTCAACCGCCTTGCGAAAGCCTCAACCATGGACCTAGACGAGCGCTTCGCGGCGCGCGTGCGCAAAGCAGCTGGGATGGGAGACAATACGGATACGCAGCTTGCGCCGTTGCCAGCCGGGTTGACTACGCAGGGACGACCGCGGTCGAGGGGGCGGCGGGATGTTTATAAGAGGATTATTGTTGCTTGTGATGGTACGTTGGATTGATCTTTTCGTCGAGGTTCGTTTTGTGTGATAGAGGAGTCTTGGGAAAATTGGAAGTCTTCTCTTTGGTTAGGAGGAAGGAGCTGGCTTCAATCCTTGATTATGGAGAACTCGCGTGCTTTCTGGATTGTAGCTTATGGGGTTTTCAATTTGCGAGTTATGGCTGATTTGAATTTGATACAGGCACCTGGCTCAACTCGGACAATGGAATGACGAATGGAGATGTTGCGGTGCCGAGTAACGTGACGAGGATGTTAAGAGCTATCAAGACTGAAAGTTCAGACGGCATTCAGCAGATCGGGTATTACCATGAAGGGATAGGGACCAGCGGAGGCATCGTTGAGAAGGTTGTTGGCGGTAGGTAGGCCTTGGATTCTCCTTCCCTAATGCGTATTTTGTGGTGGTTCAGCGCAGATTGCAGCATTTGTTATTCTTTAAATTCAGATTACTGACCCATATTATAGGCCTCACAGGTGAAGGTCTCGCCTCGGACGTACGCGAAGCCTACAGTTTCATAGCAAACAACTATCAACCCGGAGATGAAATCTTTCTCCTCGGGTTCTCCCGCGGCGCCTACACAGCCCGTAGCGTCGCTGGCCTTATAGGAGAAGTCGGCCTCCTAACCAAACGCGGCCTCCAATCACTCGTCGAAGTCTACCGCGATGTGCGTCACCGACGCGATGCCCACTATCGCCCAAAGAATCCAAACATACCTTTCCCAAACAAGCCTTCCGCGAGCAATCCAGCCTACCGCGAAGAACTTGAGCGGCGCGGTCTCAGCACCCTCGGCATCCACGTCAAAGCCATCGGCGTCTGGGACACTGTCGGCTCCCTCGGCGCACCACGAATAAGCATCCTCACCAAACTCGGCATCCAACCCGCCGAAAGCAGCGAGATGTCCTTCTACGACACGAAACTCTCCAACTGCGTCGAAAACGCCTTCCAAGCCCTCGCTCTCGATGAACGCCGCACCTCCTTCGCCCCCGCCGTCTGGGAAAAGCCGCCCGGAAACCGCACCGTGCTACGGCAAGTCTGGTTCCCAGGCGTCCACAGCAACGTCGGCGGCGGCTACGACGACCAGCAACTCGCAAACATTACTCTTGCATGGATGGTCGCGCAGCTAGAACCCTTCCTCGATATCAGCATGAGTTACGTGATGCTGCAGGACGAGGAGAACGCCCAGTTCTACCGCGGCAAGCGGCGCAAGATCCGGCCCTGGAGTTTCGGCAAGATTTGTAACTCGCTGACGGGCGTTTATGCGCTGGGTGGAGGCACGACGAGGACGCCCGGATGCTATTATGCGGTGGATCCGGAGAGCGGCAGGTTTACGGATCGGCCATTGGCGGATACGCATGAGTATGTTCATCCGTCTGTGCGAACAAGGTTTAAACTAAGGGGACCGGGGACGGACGATGAAGGGAGATATGATCCCGAAGCCCTCGATGATTGGAAACTCGTCGTCGAGTATCCGCCGCCTGAACACCCGGATGGCGGGAGTGTGAAACCGAAGGTTTATTGGAGAGCGAGGTTTAGAGATGAGAATGTTAGTACGAGGGTGTTGCCGGAGAGTCCGTTATGGGGGATTGAGAGGGACTTGTTGGCGCAGGATCCGGGGATGGAGGAGGCGGTTAGGAATCCGGAGCCGACGGGTATGAGGAGGAGACGGAGGAGGGGGGAGGAGGAGGAATTTGCTGGGGAGGAGAATGGGTATAATGGTGGTGGGGGAGGGAGGAGAAGTGTGTATGGGCCTGGCTGAGGACGGATGGGCTTCTTTGGACTGTGTACTTGGAGGGTCATTAGGAAGAGAACGAGCTGAGTCGCCTCTCGACGGACTAGAGAGAACGGGGTCACGGGTCATAGGCCAGAGTCAGGAGCATGTCGAATGCTTGCAGACTGCAACATTGCAATCTCCAAGCTTCCCGGTACATCTAAAGCAACTGCGGCGGTCTCAGCCGAATCTTTGGAGAATACCAACATAACATATATACACTTTTGCAAATACCTACTATCCAAATCGATTTCGCTTTTGCCGTCCCATCCCGTCAACCAGACAAATATATACAAGTTTCTAATCCGTGACTCACTCAGCCCACCACATCCTCCATCTCCACAAAGGTTTTTTTTCTTCCACCACATGCTCACTAACTGTAGCTACCTTCCTTTCTCCCTCTCTACCGCTATCCACGGCCATCCGCCCCGGCTTCAACTCAACCCAATACGTCGTGCCAAAGTGATACCTTGTCAAATTGACAAGCTCCAGCCCGCTCTCCTCGACAATGGCTTCGATGTCCCGGTTCCACCAGCAGCCGTGGCGCTCGGCGTGGTCGGTGGCGCGGAGGTCGAGCAACCGGTTCAGCCAGTCGTAGTAGCTGCGGCCGTGCTCGAGGAGGAGGATCTTGCCTGAGGAGGGTTTGACAAGACGGCCGAGGTTCTGGAGAAGCGTTGTGGGGGTGGGCGTGGAGCAGAGACCCATTGTCTGGAGGACGGTGTCGTAGCCCTGTTCTTCCTTCTCTTCAATCACTCCTGGCCTGGCAGCTACCTTCCCCTTCCCCTTCCCCACTCCCTGCTCTTCTAAACAGCGCTCAGGAGGTCCAATAACCATCCCCATATCCCCCGCCACACTCCCCTTCACCCACCTAACAACCCCAATCTCCTCCCCCTTCCTCACGCTCTCCCACTTCCCCCTCGCCACCTCCAACATGCCCTCACTCCGATCCACACACGTCAAACTCCGCACCCTGCCGCCATCATACCACCTCGCATTCCGCCCCGTCCCCACACTCGCCTCCAACACGTCGCCCTCGGCCCGCCTCGCTAGACTCTTCCGCAGCCACGTCATGCCCATCAGCCGCTCCGGCCACGCCACCGACGCGTCGTACAACGCCGCCGTCGTGTCGTAGATGGGCGTCAGGTCCGCGGATGGCGGAAGCGTCGAGGTGGAGGGTCGCGTTGCCGAGGTGTAGATGGAGGTTACGTAGAAGCCGAGGCCGAGGGCGGTGATGGAGGAGAGGATTAAGGGTAGGCGGCGATGACGGCCTATTCGGGCGGCGTTTTCGGGGTGTGAGAAACGGGGGGGAGGCAGCGGACGGGCGGTTCGAGGGGTTTGGGGGATGGGGACGTAGGCTGATTTCGTGGGTTGGGGTTTCGGAGGTTTTGGGGGAGCTTTGGATAGCTGCGGAGTGGAGGGAGCTGGTTTGGAGGGCGGTTTGGGTTGCGATTGAGGCCGCTGTTTGGGCGGTGGAGCTTTGGATGGTTTACCCATGGTGGAATTGAGGGAGGGAGAACTGATTCGGGTGCATGTTATCGGGGCATGGTGATTATACGTGAAGCTGGTCACGGTTGTGGTTGATTGGCCATTGAAGTCGCGGGTGGTTCGCGAGGTCGGAAATACATTTTGCCGTCGCCGACGACCAGCATATTAAAGGTTAGCTGTCCGACTTCGCGCCCTTTTAGTCACTCTTATGCAGATACACACTCCCACCTTATCTTGTAAGTCTGATATATCGTCCATCGTAAGTTATACACAGCTGCTCTCTCTTCTTTTTCGTCCATCGTCTGTTGTTCGTCTAGCATTTACATTATCCTGTCTCTTCTCAAGTCTACCCCCTCTCTCTACCCCGCCATGGCCTCGGAGATCCCAGAGTCCATTTTGATCATAGGAGCTGGAGTATTTGGCTTGTCCACGGCAGATGCCCTGAGTAGAGATCCAGACTACAAGGACACGAAGATTACTCTCGTGGAGCGGCACTCCTTTCCAGCTCCAGACGGTGCAAGTGTACTGCCCCTTTTCATCCACCTCCAGTCCAGTTCTCCCTCCAAGCCATACACGTGACCAACCATATCCATAGTCCACAGCGCTCATGTTCCCTAGATCGACACCTCCCGCATCATCCGCGCAGACTACGCCGACCCAGCCTACGCCTCCCTAGCCCTCGCCGCCCAAGAGCAATGGCGCGGCGACTTTGGCGCCGACGGTCGTTACCATGAAAGCTCCCTCGGTCTAACCGCCGACCCAGGGAAAGAAGACTACGTAGCCAAGAGCCTAGAAAACGTCCTTGCCCTCGAAGAGCTCGCGAAAACGACCAGCGGCGGCGGTTCCATCAAACCTATCCGCGTGCTCGATAGTCCGGAGGAAATCACGTCCGTCACCCGTACTGGAGGTTCTAGTGGCACGCATGGCTATCTTAATCCCAACTCTGGCTGGGCTGATGCTGAAGCTTCTATGCGATATCTATACAACCGCGTGCGTGCCACAAACCGCATCACCTTCGTCACAGCCAGCGTAACACGTCTCCTGTTCTCTTCCGGCCCAGTACCCCGTGTCCTCGGTGCCCTCCTCGCCGACGGCAGTCGTCTAACCGCCTCCCTAACCATCCTCGCCGCAGGCGCCTGGACGCCGTCCCTCCTCGACCTTCGCGGCGTCCTACGCGCTACGGGCCAGATCCTCGCGTACATCCCTCTGACCGAGCAGGAACAAGCACATCTCGCCCAAACGCCTGTACAGCTGAACATGTCGTCGGGCATGTTCATCATTCCCCCACCTCCCCCCACCTCCTCCACCCCATCCCCCGAAGCTCTCGAGCGCGGCGTACCGCGTCCACACGCCTTCCTAAAAGTCGCCCGCCACGGCCACGGCTATTCAAATCCCGTCACAATCCCCTACCCAGAACCACCGCGCGAAGGAGAAAGGCAAGAAAAGACCATCACAATCTCCCTCCCGCAAACCTCCCCCTCAACAGCCTACGCCTCCCAAGCCATCCCTTCGGAAGGCACCACCGCCTGCCGCACCGCCCTCCGCAGCTTCCTCTCCCCCTCCTCGCCCATCCCCTCCCGTCCCTTCACCCACACGCGCCTGTGCCACTACGCCGACACACGCAGCGGCGATTTCATCCTTTCCTTCCACCCGGCATACGCGAAGAGCCTGTTCGTTGCGAGCGGCGGGAACGGACACGCGTTCAAATTCCTGCCGGTTATTGGGGAGAGGGTTGTGGAGTGTTTGAGGGGCAGGTGTCCGGCGGAGTTTAGGGAGAAGTGGGCGTGGCCGGGGTGGGTGGAGGAGGGGAAGTGGGAGGGGGATGGGAGTAGGGGTGGGGCGAAGGGGATGGTGTTGGAGGAGGAGATGAGGAGGGAGAAGGGGAAGTTGTAGGACTTGGGAGGATGGGATATGGGAGGGTAGGGGCAAAGTCGAGGTAGTATTGCTTGTCGGTCATTGCTAGGGTTGGTGTGGTTGTGGTTTATGATATACATTTGTAGGTACAGCCCATGCGAAGCTGTCTTTATTCTACAGCTCGAAAACATATCTGGTCAGTCTGTACAAAGCCTTCATCGCTGCTCCATCCATCCATACAAATCGCGACATCATCGTCTCCCTTGCTTTCGATCTTTACCTACCTACCTTTCAAAAGGTCCTTACCACAGCACCTCCACAACCCTCTCAAACCCCCCTCCCGTAGCTACCTTTCCATACATACCTCATCCCAACTGCAAGCTATCCCACGCAACTGCCGTCACGATGACTTCTCTCCGCTCTCCGCACCTCCTAGCTCCAGACCTGATCAGGACCAGACCAGTCCCAAATCCCATATCCCCAATCTCGACCAAACCCAGCCGCCAGGTCCAGGTCCACAACAAGCCTGATGCCCGCAACGACAGGCATACGTGGCTGCCAAGCCCATACCTCTATTCACCCAATTCCATCCACTCAAAAATTCCTTTCTTCGTTTTCGCATCTGCAGATTCCAATTTTCATCTCATTTGCTCATGCATATGCATAGGCAGCCGATTTGGCAAAGATCCAGGTCTGGGGAAGGGAACAAGGCGGATAAAAAGTTACTGGGTTCGATAGTAGATTAGGCAAGGTATGAAGGGAGATAGGATAGGGCTGTGTGAGAGTCTGGGAGGCATGACCAGTTGCCTACAAACCCTCAACCCCGTCATGGATGATGGATTGGAAAAACACAGATATCATATGTCAGATGTCCAGCGTCACAAACACATGTTTAACAAGCGCAATGATTGGTGATATGTTCGTATGGTTGATACTAACTCCGACTGCAATGCCATGAGCAAGCAGAAAGGTATATGTAGGGGTAGGTAGCTAGCTATTCGCCTTTCAGCGGCCATCACCAAGATCCCACACCATCCACGATTCAGTGACCATGCCAGTCCTTTACGGACAAGGACGTGTCCACAAGCGCAAGAACAGCAAACCCCAGCAACCAGAACGATCCATCGACGTCCACATAGCCAGTCTCCGGATTCTTCCTTGCTAGGCAACCTCCACCATGACATTCATTCTCGCTCAACCCCCAGTCGCATCGCAATCCAATTCAATGCCACTCCAAGCAAGACCCGTTCATCCCCGCCACCGTCGCAGACCGCTCGCAGGAGCCGATTAAGCCCATGAAAGCAAAAGAAAGAAAAGGGCTATCTAAGTAGACTATGCAAGATTAGATCATTCTGTCAGATCGGACGGAGCCGTATTTGTTGCATCCCTCTCAGCACCAGCGCTCGAGAGAGAGCAATTAAGGAAAAGAGAAAGGAAAAAACACGGACAGAGCCGAGAGAGTCGAAAAAGACGTCCCTGGCGCGTGCCGTACCAGTCTAATAATGTAGGTTGAGAAGAATGGATGGGGTATGTATGCAAGAAGCAGGGAAGGGGAAAGGACTTTTAGTGGCTTGGGTGGTGAGAGGGAACCCATGATTTTTCGCCGTCAAACGCCGCGCCAATGTCGCAAGAAGAACAGGTCACGAAGAAAAGAATATTAGGGTGACGGATGGAGCGCATGATGCTACTGCGAGCTTGGATGAGTTAGCACATTGGTGTTCTACATTTGAATGAAGCGAAGGAAAAGCTAAGCGAGGGGGGAGGAGCTGCCACGAGAAAGCGCAGGCGTACCATTTTGCATATCTCCGATCCAGTGGGTGGTCGCTAAGACGGTGTGTGCCACAGTCCATCGCAGGCGTAAGCGATCTATTCGGTCTTGCGGAAGTCTGGAGGAAAGTATTAGTGAGATATCAAAGGTGAGTGAAGGGAAGACCATACCTCGCAGGACAGGGTACATGAGCTCAAACGCCTGGTAGATGTCCTCGCGGACCTTCGCGCCGGTGATGACGATCTTTCCAGAGGTGAAGATCAAGAGAACAACCTTCGGACGCATCATGCGGTAGATGAGGCCTGGGAAGAGCTCCGTCTCGTAGGTGCTGAAGTTGTTGTGGGCAACGGCAAGACCGTCAAGACGCACGGGGAACTTGATGTCGCACGAGCCGACGATGTTCTGGATCTTGAAGTCTGCAAACTTGGCGGCGAAACCCAGCTTCTGGATGATGCGAGCGAACTTCTTCGAGGCCAGCTTCGAATCCTCCTCAGACTTGGCACCAGTCACGACCATCTTGCCCGACGCGAAGATGAGGGCCGTGGTCTTGGGCTCGCGAATGCGCATGATCACGGCAGCAAAGCGCTAGGTGAGAGTTAGCATAGTCAGGCCGTGAGAGGACTGGGGATAGTTACCTTGGGGTTATACTCGGCATTGCGAGCGTGGAGCGCAATAGTCTTCAAGTCGAGGCGGCAGCCGAGGTTGACCGTAGCCACGAGATTTCTGAGGCTGTCAGTCAAGTCAAGGTGGAGCGCGCGCGGGAAAACTCACTGCAAGGTTGGAATGATGCCACTGTGCAGCTTGCCGGCGATGACGGGAGGTGATGCAACGGGAGTGACTGGAGTAACCTGATTGGCAGAATCTTCGCTGAAGAGGAGCTCTGCATCGGGCATGTGGTCGTCGCCGTCTTTGTCGGATGGAGGCGTGAGGCCGCCGGCGCCAGTCGGGAACGAGAGCGAGCCAGGGACCATGAAAGCCTTGGCCTGCTCAACGGTCGCCGGATGCGTGTGGAAGATGGAAGACATGATAGGTGGTTGTGCGAGAGAGATTGAGAAGGTGATGAGGATGTTGTTGGGAAGAGAGGAGAGCGAGAGACCGCGAGGTCCTTGAGGTTGTCACTTTTATGTTAGCTCAATTTTTGGTTGTCGGGGGCGATTAAGGCGGCTGGTGACAAGATCGGGGAACACGTGCAACGACAATAACACTGCAACAATGCAGGTTCTGAATAGGGTACAGTAATAATAATGGCATTGATTAACTATGAATAAATGGGAGTGCATACCGTCAATGGAGAAGAACAATCAAATGTGTCCCCGCGACGGTTGCGATGAAGCGTCGGGCTGAGGCTGACTGAGGATGCTGATGGAGTGCGGCGTAATTTTTCAACGGTCCAGTCCAGGCAAATCCAGCAGGCCTTTGAGTAGCCGTCGACGCGAGAAGATGAGGGTGTTGAGAGTAGGAGAGAGGTAGAGAGGTGGTGGAGGTGGAGGTGGAGGTGGTGAAGGTCAAGGGGTCGAGTGACGTTCTGGTCAGGCTCGGGCCGTGAGGCTGAAAACGCTTGGCAGACAGATGTCGGAATTTGCCGTCTGGCAGTGAGTACCTCTGAAGAGAAAGGGATTGTTCGACGCCGCCAACACCACAGCAGGCTTACTTTAGAGAGAGTTGAATCGCGCAGGGAACGAGAGTGCAAGAAGATATTCTGACTCTATGTGGTTGCAGCGACTGAGGGGGAGTGTGTTTAGTAGGTGTTGAAGGTAGGTGGTGGTGGTGAGGGCAAGGCGATAGATCCAGTCAAAGAGGCGCGGGCAGGTGGGCACATGGGGTTCCTTATATCTTCACAGGCCCCTGTCCGCCCGTTGACGCTAAAACTGCTAGCGCGTCAAACCGGCACAGCCGCTTCTCCTTTTTCTGCGGGCGCATCACCGCGACTGCCCAACCAAGATAACATGAAACAGACCTGTCAACTGCACCCCGGATCTCACGAAAAGACGAGTCGACGAGAATCTCACGCGAAGAGGCCCATCGACGACGCATGCAGCCCAGCGGAGACTGCTACGCAGCAACATCACGAACAGCAGAAAATGAGAGAGAGAAGGGACCTCGGCGGCGGGAGTTGCTCTGCTCTTCAGATGCCAGGCTCCAGCTTTCCAGTTTCCAGTGGCATGACTGACCGGTCGCCGCCCCCCTGAGCGACGCTTTCGCTGCGCCGCCCGCATCGATTCGCAGTCGCTCGCGCCGCAATCCTCTGGCCGCCGCCCCACGAGCGAATCCCACGGCGCAACAGCCTTGCCATCCGCGTGCCTCGCCACACACCAGTCACACCAACAGGGATCGTAAAGAAAGCATCCGAGAGCAACACCAAACAAATTGAAAAGAGCAGGGGGGAAGCCCGGCAAGGCGCCGCACTCTCGAGCCATGAGTTTTCATTCTGTCCGCGACCGACGCTGGTCCTGGGTTTGCAAAATCTGCTGGGGTAGGTCACGGTAGGGGTGTCGCCATCGCGACCGGGCAGCGACTGCCAGCGACTCCCTGGCCTTACTCTACCATCTAATCTACTTCCATCTCGCGCTGCGATCCTTCCGTGGCCGTGGGCATGGGATGCATCATGGAGATGGAGATACCTGGAGAGTGGGAGGCAAGGGCTATGGACAAGCTTTCCAAACAACTCTGCCTGCCACGGCTGCTTGCAACGATGCGGGTCCGTTGATCTTTCATATCCAGTCGGTGTCCCCGCTTAAACACTCTTCCCACCCAAAGAGAAAGAAAAAATCTAACGTCCTGGTTGGAGCAGACGAAGCAACATTGCAACAATAATAATGCGCGCGCTCGTCAACCTCCGACGTTAACTCTCAAGTTGGAGGCAAGGCGGCCTGCACTAGCAACTCGCTGCATCGCATGAAGGTTCTTGCCTCAGATGGCCTGGTCTCTCTTTTGCGCAGCCTGTTGCATTGAATTTGGCTCCCTCCTCATTTCCTCTCAGCTGTCATCATGTCATTGATGCCATCACCATATGCCCTACGCACATGCACCTACCTAATGAAAGTCAAAATACAGGGGAATACACCGGTGCGTTTCAAAGGGCCTGTGGCCCTACACAGTCATGACCTCATTGAATAGAGACAGATCCAGAAATGTAGATGCCAGATAAGCGAACTCCCCCAAGTTATGTGCGTTTCCAAAATGCCATAACATAACCATAGGTAACCTTTTTTTTTATATTTTCAAGGCCCTCTTCCTCGTCCAAGTCGACGAGTGTTCAACTTCCCAAAAGATGCATTCACATCCCCTCTGCAAAGCTATCTACAGCCTGAAGGCAGCACCTCGTACCTTCGTGTGATAATAGCCAGGTATTCCCCGCCTAAGGTTTTCTTCTCTCGTCTTCTCTTCAAAAAATCTCCGTTTCAGTCTTCGATCGTTACTATAGATAGGTAGACAGAAGTTTTGCGGCTCCACGGCCCGACGAACGCTCTATCAGTTTCACCTCGTCCTCCATCTACGTATCACGTCTTCAACACGAGATGTTCCCAGGAGTCAAGCGTCATAGCTATCACATACGTATAGGTAGCCTCGCCCCTTCCTACACCTGCGGAAGGTGAGCGTGGTGTCGTCGAGAAGGGACACGATGCAGGTAAACTGCTGGAGAACAATGTTCGTGGCATACTCTTGAAGCATGTCAGCTCGATATCTTCAGTTGCACACGAATACCGGGGGGAACAAGCGCGTGATTCCATTCTAGCGATATTGGAAAGGGAGAGGAAGACTAGTGGCAAAACAGCATCCTCAAATGGCGACAGCAGCAGCAGCAGCAATGTCATATGATGGACATCACCTTGCGTAAACACCAGAGATATCGCAGCAAGGGGGTATTAGATTCCTCTATGAATCGACATACTGCATCAGCAAAGGCCGCATCCTCCAGATATGCCCACCAATAATGCTGCCCATCTTATGAATGAATGGACTTCAGTGAATGACTTCCGCTTCCCACGCCATCATCACCGAGGTATCCGCAATTCCCCACATGCATACATATCCAAAGCAAGGTGAGCCGCAGAAGAAAAGCATCCTCATCTAGAATCCACTCCCAGTCGCTCGCAGACTGCATGCCTTTGAACCATTCACAGCCAAAGCCATACCATAGCCGCCAGTCAGACGCAAATACTTGGCCTTAGCCAGTCCCTCATCAAGCAATAATCCGAGCAACCATTTATCTATCCACCATTGATGACCCTTCTCGTGTTCTCCATCCAAAGACGGTGCCGGCGAGCAGACTCGGGGCCGGATTGGATGTGACCTGCAGGCGCAGGAGCGAAAGGACGGAGGAGAGTGGGCCCAGATCGACCATATCATCCATATCCTCTTCACCAAGAGCGCTCGATCCACCTATCAATGGCGGCGCTGGCGCTTTTGCTGCTGACGAGGACGAGGACGGGCAGCCGAAAGAGAGCGTTTCGACATGATAGCCTTCGCAGCATTTGCGGCAATAGCAGCATGGCCCGCGTCGGTCAAAGAAGCGGGGAGTCTAAAAGAAAGATTGCAACACAAGGTTAGCCCCGAGTCCAAAGAAATGCGGGCACAAATCGCGACGCAGCAATATTTCTATGGTACAAAGGGTTTAGAGGGTTGGCAACCTGTCCATAGAACCGCCGTTCTTGGTAACCCACTCCTCCGTCAAAAACTTCTCCCGCTCGTGGTAGACGCTCTTGAAGGCATTGCGGATGGTGCCGTCGCTGACACCGCAGGCTTCGCCGATTTCCTTGGGGGGACGCTTCTGGCCCGTCATCCAAGCCACGATGTAGATGGCTGCACCGGCGATGGTGAGCGGTGACCGCCCGGCGAGGACGTTGGTCATCTTGGTGGCAAGCTCCTGGCAAGAGCGACGATCCATCTGGTGAAGGCCGAGGTTCTGGCCGAAGCGGTCGCAGAGGCTGGCGGCCGACGGCTGCGAGCTTGGGGGAAGCTGCGGATTGATGCCGTTTGGACCGTTGCCCATGTCCTTGGAGTGCTTTTGGAGGAACACGGCAATCTGCTTGAAGATACGGCCAATATCCTTCTTCTCGACCTTGGTCATCTGTTGGATTTCTTTGAACGAGCGAGGAACGCCGACTTGGCGGCATGCAAGAAAGATGCAGCTGGCGATGATAGCTTGTTGGCTCTTGCCGCGCAGGTAGCGATGATCCTCGACAATCTTGAAGAGGTGCTTGGCCGTCTCGGCAACCAGCGCAGAGAGGCCATGAGGTCCGCCACAGTAGCTGTCGATCTCGCGGTAGGCGTTGAGGAGAGCGGCAGAGGACTTGTCTTGAGTCGACTTGTTCTGCGCGCGGTGAAGCTCGCGGTTGCGTGCGCCGCCGTCGCCGAAGGAGATCGAAGTCTGGAGCTGGGAGCCGTTCAAGAGCGGGTTGGCCGCATCGCCGACACGGGAAGGGTCGTCGTTGCCTTGGTCGTCATTGGCAAAGGTCCGCCATTCTGAGCGAGTGTCGACAACCCTATCAGCCAGCACAAGTCCGCAATCGTCGCAGACAGTATCGCCTGAAGAGAACTCCTCGCGAAGATTGGGAGGGTCAATCTTGCAGTCTGGGCAGAGGAGCTTGATGCTGAGATCTTGGGTCCAGCTGTCATCGTCTTTGTTGATCACCTCCTCTTCAAGGAGAACCTCGCCGGGTGAGAGAACACGGTTGGGATTCATGTTGAAGATGCCTGTAGCTGTGGGTTGAGTGTCAGTCAGAACTATTTCAGGCTGGAGGTAAATCTCCATACCTGATGAAGATGTTGGAGATGTAGAGGTTGCTGAGCGTGGGTGTTCGCTAGACAGAGGCTGGCAAAGACTATGAGAGCAGGATTTGTTGGACGGTATGAGAGGAGAACTGATGGTCGGTATGAGAGCTTGACAGTTGGAGGTTGCAAGGGGAGCAGAGATGTGGTTAGGCGGCTGGCCAGAGAGGAGGAATCGGCGGCTGGCAGACGAGGGGCAGACGGCTGGCAGACGAGGGCAGACGGCTGGCAGGTGGGCAGGTATGCGGCTGGTGAAAGAGGGGGAGGTAGGCGGCTGGTGAGAAAGCCGGAGGTGACGGTTTGTGACAGCAAACCGCTGCGGTGACTTAGGCAGGCTCTTGGAGGTGTTGAAATGTTGTCACGGTTGGTCTACAATAAGTGGCAGGCTCCGACACTGAGCGACTCGGTGTTAGCAGAGTCGCTGATGCTTGCTTGTGTGGCGTGCACAGGCAAAGCGACGATGGGTTTGCGCTCAAACACTGTCGAGTGAGGTGAGGTGACCACAGAGCGAGTGAGGTACCTTCTACTGCTCGCAAGGCCGCAAACCAGTTAAGGTGTCCGCTAGAAGTCCGAAGGTGATCGGATCCTGACAGAAGATGTGCCTGGCGAGCGCAGCGTGGTGTTGAGGAGCGGGTTGGGAGTGCGGTGTCAACGAGAGGCGAAGTCTAAGGATGCGCGGAAGTTGTAATAGACCAAGGCTGAGGTAAGCGGATCACGTGTTGTATGCCAAGACCCTGCCGAAACTGAGCCGGAAGAACCGCGCAGACAGACAGCTCCAGGTCCATCGCAACTCTTCATCGAAAGCACCCGCGACATCTCGACGACATGCTCGCTCAATCCATTAGGGCTTCCGTAAGCTACCTACATCCTATGCCCCCATTGACCCTACTAATTGATGATCCAGCGCCCCGTCGCCCGCCTCGCGCGGCAGCAGCTTTCCTTCACCTCCCGACCTCTCTCCACCTCCGCTGTCAGGAAAGGTACGGATATCAATTGAGTCTTGAAAGTTTCATTGCTGACATTATGTGCTCCACCTAGCCGACCTCGTCCGTACGTGTACCGTTCGCTTTCCTCAAATCTCCATCCTAACATAGCCGACATAGAGGACTTCTACCTCCGAGAGTTGAAAGCATACAAGCCGCCACCAGTCAAGGCCAGCGACGCCGACGCTCACGTTCAGAAGTTCTCCATGCCCAAGGCTCCCAAGTCGCCCGAGGAAACCGATATCTCCAAGGACTTGTCGGCATACGAGACGCAGACGGTCGAGGTCGAAGGTCAATCCGCCGAGCCGGGTGCGGCACCCGTGGAACAGGACTGGTTCGAGGAGGAGGAAGAGGAGGAAGAGGCAAAGCACTAGACCTTGGCCCATAAAACTGTACAGATTCCTCCCTAGTCAGCTGTTCAACTAGCTTCCTTCAATCCGAGTTGGCCAAAAGCATTGTTAGAATCATGAGAATGTGCCGGATGTGATGCACAATGCTCAGGAGCAACCTCAACCCTTTCAGTCCCCTCAAAGGCCCACGCATTCTCGGTCTCTCAGACTTCGGAAAGCCCGCTGCAAACCGTTTGAGGATATGACCATTTTTTTTATCTGACATGTTCCGTGGTCTCTTCTCATGCTTTCCTTTGGTTCACACTTGGCCCAAATCTGAATTGAAAATCCAAAGCTTCTAATTGATGGTATTTCTCCAAGTCCCCTGTTGCCTGTAATAATGAAGGAGCATTCTCCTCTCAATCATTCATCAACGCCCTTCAAGAAAAGAGGATTATTTCTGGTCCAAATAACGCTCAAGTTTTTCACTCGAAAGCTTCTCCAAAGTATGACATTCTGCCTTTCGCAACTTTTGGGATCTCAACAGCAGCCTCCTAGTCTCCAGGAACCAGGCTCCTTTTCTCGAGATCATGGGACTTGGCACACGGATCTCTATTTTCTTTCCCGTTATGATGGTCCGTGCGCTCCGTACAAACACTCTCCGTCAACTTTCCTTTCTCACCTCTTTTCTCTACCATACCCACCTAAATTCCGCGCCGCAAAGTGGAGCTTGTGGCGAGATCAATACCCTTTGCTCAGTATACGGCGCGGAAGATCAAGTGCTTGATTGTCTTTCAAAGAGGCACTTCTTGCCTGCCCATCCATTTACCACACCGGCCTCATACCCTAGTCACTCCTTTGGGGGCAAGCCCCTTCGGGACAGGAGATTGACGATGGCGGGTTCCAAAGGCTACTTCCGCGACTTGACCAGTGGTTGCGGATGTCTGATTTGGATGGGACATTCTTCTGTCTATGTGACGTTTGCTCCGGATGTGAGGTCGAAGCTGGTCGTCAGGAGTGACATCTTGAGAAAGTCGCGTGTGCGAAGACATAAGGGTGATATAGTAAGAAAATTTATTCAGCTATTTGTATTCTACTATGTATCGTGCCACTTCGTGATGCTTTTACACACCTTCAAAGCTACTTGTGCCATTATCCGGATCCGAGGGAATACCATTAACAAGATCACTATGTCCATCACACGATGTGATCGCCCCCATTGTGAGAGCATCCAGCTGGCAAGGATGCAGAAATTCATCAATCCCTTAATGACCTGCTAGGGAGAATTTTAGGCAGTGAGTAGCTGGGCCTAAAAGTACCGTCTTTTCCATCTGAGTCCTGTCGGAAAGTGTATGAAGTGATGAAGAACAGTATACTTTGGCCATTCTATCGAATTTGGCAACAGGTGCTGACAGCGAAAGACGACGTGCGAGGAAACCTTAACGAAACTCAAAGAACGATGTGAACAAATAGAGGTGTGTCGGGACTTATATACTTGCAAAGGCAGACCAAATTTCTATGCATAAGGTATGCGAGAATTGAAGAAGAGGATGGAGGAGACAAAGACAGAAAGGGATCAGCTGCGCAAGGTACCTTAGGTAGGCAGGCAGGTATAAAATTCTGCTAGACGGGCAAAGATCGCGGCAAGGATATATACGTCATCCTATCTGGGGAGGATTATACTTAGGTAGGTGGGTAGAGTAGCCGGGCAGGCTCCAAAAATCTGACTTGTACTCCAAACTTCCGTAAGGTATCCACTGGTATCTCGCAGTCGGGACTTGGTTAGAACTAAGCTCAAGCAGTCCCAGTCCCAGATATCCATGGTTGTGGATTCAATTTACCCTCCGCCCGGCTAACAGCTGAGGGTTTGGGCGGTCTTCAACCCATACTTTGTGGACTCTTGAGTGGTGATCACCCATTTGCTAGCGGGTAGTAAATCGGGGATGCGAAAGCCTCTTTCATATATCCAATTGATCATAGTGTGGAAGGCTGCTCTGGTGAACTAATGAGGGAAAAACACTACCTAGATCCCGGCAACCTGACTTGAGGTCTCGTTAAAAGTCCCGTCGTATCGCGTTCGTATCGTATCGTACCGTATCTGGTTGGAACGCCCTCCATGCATTATCTAGGTATCTAAACTACCTAGATACCTAGATACCTTACCTTCCGCCCTACTTACCGTGATAGTTACGCGTCTCCGGTTGCTCGTATCGTGTCGTGTCGTTTTGCACCTCTTGCTTCCATTTCGCATCCATGGATGACTTGGTGGCTTCAAACCCAAGGCACCTTCACCATGAATATAACATGAGATGCGTCCACTTCTCCCAAGAACCGCATCCCATCTTTTTCGGTTCAATTCCAATCATCACGTACGATTCATTCGGTCTACCATTGAGATATTCTCAACTCTTTTAACATGGCCGACAACAACGAGCCGAAAACATATCCACTGTATAAATATGCCCCTTCAATGGCGGCTGCGGTCATCCTTTGCATCTGCTTTCTTGCTTCGACTATTCTACATTTCTATCAGATGTTCAGAAAGAGGTTCTGGTTCCTCACCGCGTTCGCAATAGGAGGACTGTGTAACCATGAATGCCGTCGTCACGGCAATGCAACTTACTGATACAAGGATCCTGCAGTCGAATTTATCGGATACGCCGCGAGATCCTCTTCCGCTAAAAACGCCGCCTGGAAAATACCGCCGCACGCCCTTTGTCATCCAAAACTCCTACATCTTGATCGCCCCGGCCCTCTTCGCTGCCACGATATACATGATCCTCGGGCGGGTCATAAGATTGACGGACGGTGATCAATATTCAGTGGTCAGAAATGGAATTGTGACAAAGGTCTTCCTCACGGGCGAGATGTTGTGTTTTGTCATGATCGGTGTCGGTTAGTCTCACGAGATTCCCATACTTATGGATGAGCTAACAGAACCGCCAGGCGGAAGTTTGGTCTCAATAGAGACGACCAAACCGGACTCGTCGAATGCAAAGATGGGGTCGAATATCATCCTCGCAGGTCTCATTTTGCAGCTGGTATGGTTCGTCTTCTTTGTGGCCATTGCTGCTGTCTTCCAGTACCGCATACGCCTCTATCTAACCATGCGAGTCCGAGCACGCCCGGATATCCGATGGGAGCGGTATCTCGCCTCACTTTATGTCGTCAGCGAACTGATCTTGATACGTTCCATCTTTCGGGTAATCGAGTATGGACAGGGCATAGATGGAAACCTTCAGAGCAAAGAGGTCTCTTTCTATTTGTTTGACGCGGTTCCGATGCTGATGGTGATGGTGTGGATGAACTGGCAACACCCAGGAGAGATATCGTTGTTGTTGAGAGACGGAGGGATTGAGTCCACAAGCTCTCAGCCCAGCCACGAGCGTGTAAATTCCGACATACCCTTGCAAGTACATGTTCCAAAGGGAGTCGGTGATGGGCTTTGAAATCAAATGGCGCAGTTTGTACATGTCACAGCCATACTCCACACCAATCATCACTAGGTCATGCCGGGTCTTGCTGTGTCGATACGCATTTCCGACTTTCGTCTGCTTGTTCATACACTATCCGATGCCGAGCCCAACATTTTCTGGTGTGCAAAAGCTAAGGCGGTATCCAACCAACCTGCTGAAGAGGCTTCTGTATCCAGGGACGATACTCAGGAGAGAGGGACTCGTGAATGCCAGAAAGAAGATGAGGCACCCATCCCTGCATGATCCACTTTGAGCTGAGCTCGTCCAGAGGTACGCAAGCGTAGGCGAATATTGCGAGAGCAGCCGGATGGCGTTTTTGCAGAAGGCTGATGAACTCATTGGAGCTTCGATGAATCCATAGTCCAACATCCTCGAATTTTGTCTGTGCTTTACGACCGTCGCCACCGTATCTCGAAGACAACAAGGTCCGAAGGTTTTCCACGCCAGCTTTGAGTGTGTTGGAGTCTTCAGGAATGGTCGTAGTGGCCGCAATCATTTGTTGAAGGTGCCCAAGGTGATCATTTTCTGAAGATGGTAGATTGCCCTGTCCCTGTATCGCGGCTGTGATGCCAATCTGAATCCAAGGTGCCAGTACTGCGGTCCTTATGAGTTCGCGGTGCGAATCAAACAAGGGCATGATACCCCTATACAACGATAACTATTCTGCAGGGCCATGGTCGCTGAAGAGCAAGAATTCGCCTTTTTTGGGCCCACTTGCGAGTGCATAGGTGCTGCACAAGGAGGCAAAGAGGTAGAGCGAGTGGCAGTTCTCCTGATTCAGATTGGGCAACAGAGAAGTTGCAATTCGCAAGCCAGCTTGATACTCTCTTTCTGCGTGCTCAAGATAGGACTGTTCTTGCTGCGGTTTAAAGCGTGACAGGTGGAGCGCTGAGAATGCCAGTAGTAGATGAAGCGCATGCGTGTGCGAAAAGCCAAGTTGTGGTACGTTGGCTTGCATGAAAGCTTGGAGTGCTGGATGGTCGGACAGTGTATAGCATGTTTTGGTGCAATAATTGTGCAGTAGCTCCATGGTCAAGAGATTCCATTCACAGCCTTCACTATTGTTCTCGATCGAAGGTATTGCAGACGGTGTCGTCTGCTCACGGTTCGAGTCTGCGTCGATACCTGACGAGCTACGGGAGATTCGACTTGTCAGATTTGATAGATACTTGCACGGAACGGAATGCCTCGTGCAATTGATACAGTCTGGCTTGGTTTCATCACACTGTAGCCGAGCATTAGCAGGTGGTGGTAGTGGTAGTGGTAGTGGTAGTGAGCTCCCAGAAATGACCTTTATTCTTCTTCTCTTGCAGTTGACGGCACGCAAGACGTGATTTTTGATGAGCTTTTCGAGAGCCGACTCCTGTATAGCGGTCTTGGTGCGTTACAGCGCTGGCGAGGTCATGCACTTTCGGATTCACAGTACTTGTTCAAGAAACCTCATCTTTTTAATGCTGGAGGTAAGGTAGGTACCTAGGCGTGCTAGGTAGGTGGACGCATGCTGAAGTCTCTCCAGACGATTAGGTACCTAGTCGTGAAGCCGGACATACTTTCTGCCGAAATTTACTTTCTGCTGCTCTCCCGTGACCGTCACTCTCAGTCTCCAGAAGTTCAGACCAACTTTGACCAATACTTTGAACTACAGTGGATTATTGTAACCTTCATGCATCTTTCATTCCTCTTTTGAGGTGTGTAGACTCATTACTTACGGGCATCATCTTATACTGTACAAACCCTGAGTCCAGTGTCTACAGAACAGGGCGTTTGGGGTTTGATGTAGAACACTTGCTCTGCCAGGCTGCCACAGCGGGCTGACTTTTAGGAAAACTAATGGCCGCGTTCATGGTGTATATGCAAAGCTGATATAAGACCAAGATTCCTTGCTTCCTCGCTCCATCTTGCAATCCTTCGGGATGCCTCCAGCATGCAGAACCCTTTGCCGCGTCATCCAATGCATACTCTCAGGATTCATGCACCTTTGGCAGGGCGTCAATTAGGATATTTGAGTGCCGATGAACCAGTTCCAACGGACCAAACCCCTCAAATGCTGTCTGTTGACTCTGTTCTAGCTCCTGGATATGCCGCCAAGGAGTCCACGTACTCCGACAGTAGCGGATCGGCGGAGACTACAAGCGGCATCACATCATCAGGCACAGGTCCAGATAGAGTTGATAAACATCAGCCAGCTCCTCTCCGAGCCTCAATCTTGGCGGGTGTTTTCCGCCGGCCAAGACTGTAAGTGTCCACTGGAGCAGTGGAGCAGTGGAGCAGTGGAGTCACTGCTCGCCCGATTGGAGATCCGAGATCGACAGGGCCGTTATGAAGGTGGGAATGGGAAGGGAAAAAAGGGCCAGAGGAGGCGTCACGCAGTGGAATGTCAACCTGGCTGTTGTATCTCCCAGCTGGTGTGGACGCGTACGTCGACGGTGCGAGCAGATGAAGTCGGCATGAAGTTCTGCAGCATGTCTTGTCGTTTGTACCCAGCAGAGGGCCTGTTGCTCACCCACACCCCCCACGGATCTGGTCGCCAAGGCTCGATCCGCTGGTGTTTCGAGTTTCCACTTTCCAACCAGGTCCCTCAGCCACCAGCGTTAGTGGCGGCATCTGCAGGTGAAACAATCGGAGACTCGTTCGCCGATATCATGCATTGCCTCTCCGGCCACTGCGCCAGAGAGCTTGAACTTGAACCTCATACTCGACGAGTTCGGGATAGTTTAGGACTTTTGGTAGACTTGGTTCTGCCCTCCTGCCTCCCTCTCCGTACCCATCTAGGTATACTCTCCTGCCACCCCAGACTACTATCTCTTCACCTGCAGTTTGCCCCCATCAGGGCCCCCGCATTTATAGATTTCAATAGAGACCCGACAAGAATAAAGCTGCGGCTGTGAGCACCTGCAGTGACAGTCCCTGACTCCCTGCGCCACGGCTACCTCGACTTTCGCCTGAATAGGGAGGCCCCACTGTGAGACACCACTCCAGAGTCCACGCCCACGCCCACGCCCACGGCAGAAGGCTGGGAGAGGGAGGCCGTTAAGGAACGCTTCCCCCCGGCGGCTCTTTGATAGTGTGACGGTCCTCCTCCCTAATAAGACCCCAACGTTCCTCTGCGCATCCTTTGAACTCAAAGCGTTATTAGCTGTAGCCTCACGTCGCTCCCTCGGACCCTCCTCCGCCGTCTTGCAGCTCTTGCAGCTCTTGCAGCTCTGCCAGCTCCGCCAGCTCCTTTGTCGATTCGTTGAATAAGCGCGGTCGGTGATCGTCGAGGGTCGAGCGCAAGCTGTTGCGGTCCCGACGACAAGTCCGTAGCACCAAAAACCTACAGGGCTCCCCAACGATTACGTGGAGGGCCTCTTCTGACCGCAGTCAGCCGCTGCGCCCAAGCATCTGGAGACCTGCCTGCTTGTTGCTTGCCTGCCTTCGGGTCGGGATCGCTCAAAGCCAAAGCGTTGCCATGGGCCGACCGCTGTAGCAGCATCTATACCCGCTGTGCCCCATGGAGCCTCACCAGTCCACTGCCCACTGTCCTCTGTCCAGCTTTGTTGAACTCTCGTTGACGCTCTCTAGTGCCCAGAATGTCTGCCGGAGGACTGTTTGAACAATACGCGAACAACTACCTGGGACCACAACGGCGCAAGTCTCTACCCGCGGCCAGACCCTCGAACGCTGCCCCAGATCTCCGTGGCATCGCCAGCCCTGTCCAAATTGCTCGAGCAGCCAGCTTCACGTCTTTTCCCCAGCTCAAAGAGACGGCCATATACGAGGAGGCCCCGGTGATTGGCTTGAAGGGAACCTTTTCCGAGATTGACCTGTTGGAGTCGCGGTACAACGAGTCGGAAGAGGAATTCGTGGAATACACATCGTCGGGAGAGTCGAGTCCAGATAATGAGCCGGCCACTCCGCCAGAGCCTTCATACTCGAGCGTGAGCAGTTTGGGAGAGTTTCCGGATCCAAGGGAGCTGCACCTTGTTATCCCCGAGGACAAGGACAGCAGTCAGTTCGACCGCGATGATACACCTGTCACGTTTGGATTTGAGAACGAGAGAATGGAGCCCTTCGATTTCACCAGGAGGTCTTCTCGCAGCTCGCGCAGGATGTCGTGGATGCTGCCGTCGAGGTCTCCGTCGCCAAAGCGACCTGTGTTGACATCTGGGGATGCGCCTGCAACAGCACCAGCACCAGCGTCTGCCGCACCGCTCGAAGCACTCAAGAACCTCCAACGCCTCTCCATCAGCCGCCGCAACTCGGCTGCATCCGAGCGCACTTCGAGTCCAACAGCACGCATGGGCACCTCTCCGTCCAAGAAGGCCATGCGCCGCCCTATGAGCGCCATCTTCTCCAGTTCGCAACACACCGAAATCACGCAAGCTCCCCCGGTGCAGCCAAACACTCAATCAGAGGCTCACCTGCCCAAGTCCTTCTCTCTCGACAGATTTCCTTCCTTCACCGCGTCTCTCTCGTCTCGCACATCGAGGGCAAGCTTTCTCCCCACCGCCTCCGAGAGAAAGCCCAGAGTTGACATGTCCCGTCGACGCGACGAACTGTGGACTGCCTTCCGCACGTTAGACGGTGAATTTCAAAAGTAAGTTCGGCAGCCAAGTAAAGAGCGTTCCCAGCTAATTCTTTCCAGATTCCAGTCCAAGTCCACTGCATTGAAGGCAAATGTGGTCCGGTCGAGTCTCCTTCCCTTCCTTCGCACATATGCTTTGCACAAGTCTGACCGAAGTCTACGCGCCGAAGATCTCGAGCGTCGAGTGGGCATACTGAACAAATGGTGGCAGGGTCTGTTGGAGCTGCTACATGGCCAGAACAACCAGAGCATCTTCGGAACAGACAGGCCAACCATTCTAGATGCGATCATTAGCATTATGGAGCGCCCTGAGTGGAGGATGGCCTTGACCCAACCCGTGACAGCAACGTCAACTCCTCCTGCTGGAACACCCTCTCGTCGCTTCTCTGGCATGCCAGGTATCTCCAGTCGCGCGAGCTCGGTAAGCTCCACGTCATCTGACTTTCTCACGGAATCGGTCCACCACAACACTCGTGTGACGTTTGTTCAAAATCTCCTTGCGCAGATGGGCTTTGTGGTTGAGAAAATGTCTCTCCGAAATGCTCCAGCTAGTTTGGTGGCGTTCTGCGGCAAGACATGTGCGTACGCGTTTTTCTTCTGCCCGGGAGTGGCTGATATCCTTGTGGCACTGTGGAAGCCTACCATGGAAACTCTGCGCCGCGTTTTGGATGAGTGCGACGTTCCGAGACATGCTATTCTCGGCCAAGTCTCCAAGCGGATCTGTGATGCCTTCCCGCCTTGCTTGCATTCGTTGCGATTCGAATCGCTCACTCAGACGATGCGAGATCTTCAGAAGAGGGTGATTGCTCCACTGGGGGCTGAGCGTTTGCAGTGGTTCGGGCCGTGGAAGAATCGTTGGTCTGGCAGGGACAGCGACCTCTTCTATGTGTTTGTCAAGCACTATCACATTTTACTCACGGACTATCTTCCAGAGAATCCCACGAAGAGGGAAAAGGCTTGTGCTCCTGGCTTGATTATGGTACATGCTCAAATCTTGGTCAACCTGGACTCCACTATCCACCGTCACGGCAGCGAAGAACAATCCCGTGGACCTTCGATGATGACATTCGATGACCTCTTGAACGCCGACGCAAGTGCACCTGTATTGCTAAACGCACCGCGAACGAATGCAACTCGTCTGATGGCCGAGGATCGACTCATCATGCTTCTACGGGACTTTCTGTCTGACCGCAGTACACAGTCGGACAAGGCTCGTCGTTTCTTTGCACGGTCGTTCAACAGCATTCTGAAGGCGGCAGCGTCTAAGACGTCTCTCTTTAACCACAAAGCCTGCTATACTCTGCTAGATTTCCTTGAGGAGGCCATCACGATTCTTGTTCGCTATGACCAGTGGAACGACGCGAATGAAGAAACTTTTGACTGGGACTTCTGGCTTGTGGTGTGGGAAAAGATGATGGAAAGCGAAAACACCACCACAGAGGTACGGCTGTACTCGTTCTTGTTTGGGGCTTGGACCATGATTGCAGCGGACCCAGCCAGGAAAAAAGCCCTCTCTGTCAGCATCCTCTTGCGGCCCGCTTTCTTCCAGAGTAGGTTCAATCATTGGTGTCCGCTGGTGAGGGCGTACTACATGCGCTTGATTACTTGGAGGATGTCTCGGTACGACGAGGATGAGGCACATCCAGACTTGTAAGTTGTCGATCGGTCTACGTTCGTCGAATTCATCGCTAATCATTCACAGGGAAATTCTTCAGGTCCTCAACGAGAGGTTGCATTCGGTATGGTCCCATTACTTGTACCTCAAGGATGACGCTACCAAGCGGAATGCTATGCTGCCTTCGACGATCCCGAGTAATCCAGCACCTGCGAGGCGGCTTTTCATTGTCCGTACAGATCCGACTGTTGCCCCAAATGGCGGCGGTACATTCTTTTCCTTTGACAATGGTTTGGAGGGGTCTCCCACGTCGACTGCATTGAAGCGATATTCTGCTCTGCCCACTCCATCTGCTACCGAACGTCCTTCATCCTCCCCAGCTTCTGATACATCAGACACTGATGAGCGTCCTGGCAACAAGCGTTGGAGCATTCTGCGCAACATTGTAGGCTCAGCGAAGACCCGTTCCCCATCGCCGAGTCCTCGACCTATCTCACGTGCACCCGCAGAACCAGCTTCACACGAAGACAGGTCGAACGACAACAGCCCTGAGAACACCCCACGATCATTTCCTACGCACCGTACATTTTGTTTCAAGTTCTCGTTGGAACTCCTGGATAAACGTCATCAGAATACCCGCCACTTGCGCTTGCAGCCCCCTCAGTTGCCGGAGCCTGCGCAGAGCCTACTCACCGCTGAGGAGAACCAGAGGGACAGCGTGCTCGATGTCGGTCCGATCAAACCCATCGGTCCGGCAATCAATTCGAGCCGCTACGCCGGCAGGGCTCTCGCGGAGTGGACCATCGTGGTGAACGAGTTCGAGAGTTTCGTGCAGAGGAGGATGAGCGAGGGAGTTCCCAGCAAGAAGATGGTGGAGACGCCTACGTTGGGAGTCGAGACTTTCAGGAAGCCGTCTTAGGGCGTTTGGAGGGCGAGCGATCCGAGCATAGCGATGTTGGGAGTTGTATACTTCTTTGCTACCAAAGCGTCTTATTTTGCTCTCATGGGCAGGGAAGGGCGAGGCATGTTCTTTTCTTTCCTGTTTGACCGATCTTCCAGGTGGATTGGATTCATTTTCTGCTCTTCTGGCTTTCTGGGGCTGGCTTCTGGCTCATTTGCATCCCGTGGTAAAGCGTTTGATGGCGCATTTTCTTGAAGTCAACAATTCCGAGTTCTATTGACCCGGTGTCTTGCGGGCGAGCACAAGGCAGAGGGTAATAGTTGGTTAGATATCTCACTTAGCGACAGGGGTGGGGTAGTATGTGGCTTTGTTATGTATAAGATAAGATTGGAGGGGTCGATTCATAGTGTATCATATGCGGTTGGCCAGATGGCCATTTTTGACTTTGGTTCGAGACTTGTTCGGATATCTTGTGAGTGGATTGTTCGAAGACTTTTTCGGAGGTTTCCTGCGAATCCCTTGTCACTCATGCTTGTCGCTTCTACCATATGGGTGCCCGACTCGAGGTGGAAAGGGGTTTGGTCACGTGCTTCGCCTTCCGACCTCCGAACATGCTCGCCTCAAGCCCAACCTCTCCTTCGACCCATGACGGCAATCCGGATTTCGGGGCTATAAACATTTCTCAAGACACTCGTCCCATCGCTTCTGCCTCCTGCATGTCCCAATTCAGAACGGCCCTCAAGAACCTCAGGCTTGGCTTACGAATATGGGGAGCCGGGTTTCAGATATTCATCTGGCACTTGGACAACATCAGCCATTCCGAGTCCATCGCTGTTTTTCGCTCTCCGCCCACGAGGTTCGCATCATCTCAAGCCACAAAACCTGTCGCATTGGATCGGCTATCGGCTCTCCCGTGGAGTGCGGCCCTATGTTAGATGGCGACCACACTGCAAATGATAGGACGCCCGCAGTCGACGTATTTCAGGCACTCTAAAGTCAACAGTGAAGAGAGTCAGGGCTCACGGCGAGGTAGCAAGGCGAAAAGTGAACCATGTCTTGGTTTTGAAATCCAAGATGATGAAAAGAATAGCCCAAGCTGGAAAAATAGACAAGGGCATGTGATGGTCGACTGACTGCAAAAGGCAACCCGCCCATCGTCATCCCCGTCAGCGCTATTTCTCGCTATTTTCGGCAACTTCAACACCACGTATCCTGGACCATACAGACACCGACCTTGTAGCAACTCCTCCTCGATGTTTCTCAGGAACACCACTGGCACACTTGTCATAATAGCGGTTTTATGAACAACTCGAGCATCAACTCCAGCTTCTCCGCGAGTGTCCAGCCGTCAAGATATGTAGGTACCGTTTCAGCAATGTCCCAGCGCGATCCGTCTGTCTGCCAGAACTTTGTAGTGGCAACCCAGAACTCCTGTTCCTGATCCGACCATCCGTTTTGGCACTTTTCTCCAATTGTCACGTATCCCGAGTCGGGCTATCGATCAGAGCGAAAATCTCTCCTCAGAGCTATAGGGCGATCATTTTGCTCAGCATAGCTTCTTCTACAGATGCATCCACTCACACCACCGCAATTGAGGCTGAGTGGTTTCCAAAATCTCACAGACAACTGGGCCTAATCGAGGCTTGCCTGACCACCGCCATTCCGCTTCCGGTTGACATCCGCCCTGTGATGGCAGCTGTCTCCCTCCCTGTCTGCCATGTCACTCCAATAGCCGCGACATGCTTCGTCTAAGCTTCATGCCTCGCATACTCCACCTCGTCGGCGAGATTGAGCTCTCTTCCGCGCCCGGTTTCAGCATGCATGCTGCATGCTGGTGGCGCCTTTTCCTAGACCAAGACTGAACCAAGCTTTCCCTAAGGCACACTCTCTGCATGTGGGAAGCAGTGTCAGCGTCAGTATAAGACTCCAAGTGCAGCGCGCTGAATGTCTGGGCAGTTTCTTTTCATCTCATCTCTGTGGAGTCTGTCGTTAGAGCACTCGCATCTTTGCATATCTCTCTGTACATTTCTCTTGGGCCGCATCTTTCTTTCGTTCTACGGGGACCAGAAAAAAGCTTTCACATCAACATCATCATCATCATCATCATCCACTACCAAGACATATTCTTCGTCTACTCACCATGCGTTACTCTCTTGCTACCCTCCTGGCCATAGCTGCCACCTCTCAGGCCCTCTCCTTTCACGACATTCGCGACTTTGGCTCACGCGTACTGCAAGAGGCTGGTCGAGGTCCCCGCGCCCCCCAAGGTCCTCCTCCAGGTGTTCCCGCCCCTCCTCCCAATGGCGTCCCAAGGGCACCTCCAGGAAACGGAGAGATTGGGAACTGCCCAGCTGTCTGGCAACAGGTAGCGAAAGAGCTCTCCACCTCCATGGTTTCCGATGGGCAGTGTAATGACATGGCTCGCGGTGCCATTCGTGCTGCTTTCCATGACTGCGGTACATGGGATATGACTCAGGGCACGACGGGTGGCTGTGATGGAAGTCTCTACCTTGCCAAAGAATACACACGAGAGGAGAATAGAGGTCTTCAAGATATCGTCCCTAAGATCGGTGCACTGGCCGAGAAATACAAGGTTGGCGTTGCAGACATGATCCAGTTCGCAGGTGGTACGTTCCAACATCTCTGAAGATATAGTACGGTATACTGATCGCAAACTCCAGCATCCGCCGTAAAGCTCTGCCCAGGCGGACCCACGGTCCGTACCATGGTCGGCCGCAAAGACTCCAGCACCCCCAACCCAGAAGGCAACCTCCCCAACGTGCACGCACCCGGCGACGATCTCGTCGCCCTCTTCAACAAGAAAGGCATCTCGGCCGTCGAGCTCGCTGCACTGGTCGGCGCCCACACGGCCTCGAAGCAGAACCTCGTCGACCCCGCCAAAGCCGGCGCGCCCCAGGATACCACCCCTGGCAAATGGGACGTCGAGTTCTACAGCCAGACGCTCGACAAGACGGCGCCGTTTACATTCCCGAGCGATCAGCAGATTAGCATGCAGAGGGAGAGTGGGCCGGCTTTCAAGTCGTTTGCGAGGAACCAGTTTGGGTGGACGGCGGCGTTTTCTGGAGCGTAAGAATTCCCTCCTCGTTCTCCTCCAGATGATTGGAATTCGACATGGATGCTAATATCTATACAGTATGACACACCTCTCCCTCCTCGGCGTTGCGAGCCCAGAGAAGCTGACTGACTGCACGACCTCGCTGCCCGGTGGCTCTAGGAGGCGAGACGTCAAGGCTGCCCCCATCAACGGTCGCGCGGTATAAGTCGATGGACAGACTGTCGAATGATGAAGACGGAATGTGATATGAATAGAATATGAATTTGACTCGAGCTTGTTGGATGGAAAGCATGTACGATTGCATCAGCCAGGCGTTGGTTGATTTGGGGTTTTCTATAGCATCATTGTATCTGAAGGGAACGGGACCGGGGCTAGGGGTTTCGCAAGGCATGGACGGTTGGATATATCTCTTTCGGCATGAATCTCTCTGTACTCCGTAGTCTGTCTGTTTCGCATCCATTTCTCATATCAATCTTATCAAATGTCCCCTCAAGACCTCTTTCTCTGGTAGACTAGCCCGGATGTTGCTATGGTGTCTTCCGAGCTTGCGACAGATGGCTATAGTAGTCTACCATACTCCTCAAAAGTAGGTACCCACGTGCAACGACTCTGGTAGCTGGTCGGAAGATTAATGGAATGTGATCTCGACCCTGCATTAGCACCGTCTCATGAACAAGTCCATCTCCCGCACGATGCTGATAGCAAGAGTACGGTCCCCACTCAAGTACCACAAAGTATACTACTACGTAGGTAGTCATGCAGCATACATACATGCTCCATGCACCTTCCCCCTGTCCCATCTGCAGCAGTCCTTGATCGATCTTCCCGTCTCAAAGTAGCGTAGGGCTGAGATAAAGTTGCTAGATTCCCGGCTGCCGACCCACTAGCGCCCGTTGCGTCGCGTTGCCCAGCCACCAGCCACATCTTCAGCTCGAGCCACAAGCCACAAGCCACCCAGCCCCCATCGCCCACCAGCACGAGGAACTTTGCGAGGGGCAGGGTTCCGCCCAGCCACCCCTCAATTGTTTACATTGGCAGGTTAGTTTATTCTACCAGCCTCCTTCGTTGCGGAACTTTGGTTTTATAGGGTTGGGAGTGTCCCTGTTCCTGTTCGTCTTTCTGCTCGTTGCTGGTACGCTGACCGATAATTGTTGCTTGCTATAGCTTCGAACCGGGTGTAAACACAACGACTCTCCTCACGACAACTACAATCGAGTTACGAGTTTCGCAGTCAACGAACGCACGAACGAGCGAGATTGTACTCGACACTCCTACTCATACCTACCTACACACTTTTCCTCGACGGAGCGAAGAAGGACGCGAGAACACGAGGAGAGTCTCCCAAACTCCTTCGCAGCTCCTTTCTTTCTTTCCGTTCTCCCTCCGACCACACATTCGCCAACCTACCTATATTACCTACAACGCACCATCCGCAAACCATGGCGCCAAAGAAAAGCCTCCTGCTCCTCTCGGCTTCTTTCTTCCTCACCCTCACAACCAGCCTCCCACTCATCGAACTCCCTCAACGCATCGACGCCGCTCTCATACGTCCTCGCGCACCCTACTCCGTCGTCAACGTCGATGGCGGCTCCTCCGATGTTTCGGTCACAAATGTCGATGGCGGCGGACAAGCGACGGTGACGGAGGTCGTGACGACGAAGATTCCGGACGAAGCGACGGAGACGGTTACCACGACGGTCCTGAGTGATGTCGACGGGCGCACGGAGACGAAGACGGTTACACTGCCTGCCGAGACAATTGTTGTGCCGACGACTGAAGTTGTCGCGCCGCCGCCTGTCCCCACATCCAGTTCGAGTTCGAGTTCGAGTCCGATTTCGTCATCTTCCATGCCGGTTGTTACTCCGTCCTCGACCTACATTCCACCGCCGCCGCCTCATCCCCCGTCCTCTTCGGCTTCGTCCTCGGTTGTCTCTTCGATTCAGACCTCCATCACCGTCTCCACAACACAACCGTCTACGACCACCTCTTCTTCGTCCCAGTCCTACGCTACCCTCACGTCGACGGAGTACTACGATGATGGAATGTGGCATACGCTCTACCCGCAAAGCACCCTGACCACTATCGTCGCTGCTGCCGCCGAGGAGACCGCTCCGGCGAGCAAGATTTACTTCGACAGTGGCGCTTGGGGCAGTCCGCTGCCGGATGGTGCGTGGAGTTCGGCAACGGGCCTGACGTCGACTGGATGGGTACGACCGACCCCGCCGTCAGCCGTGCTCTCTGTTTGGGCGCCCGATGCGTTTCCGACTGCCATGCCGCAGATGAAGGATACTGAAGCGGGGATCAGCGCAAAGAAGGCCAGGCCGAGTGTTGCTGTTGTCAACTGGGCAGATTGAAGAACAACCCCTGAGGAAAGAAACGTCAGGGGTTGGATAATGGAATGGAGCGGGATGCTACTTGTATGATACGATATGCTATGAAGAGATGGAATAATGGCAGGAATGACCTTATAATGAGTAATGGACACTCTGCTGCAGGCGACGGAGGAAGAACGAACGTTCGATTCTTGGAAATACTTCGGAAGGGACTGAGGATTAATATATGGGATTGGATGGCATAGGAGGAACTATTGGTCTCTTGAGCATTTGACGGCGCCTAGCGAAGCATACCCAGATAGCGTTGACTTGTTGGATTTGACGGGACTACTGGATGATCAAGTAGATAGATGCGATGGTTCGCAAAAATACGAGTTGTTTGAGAAGAAAAAAGTAATCTTGAGCATCGTGACGAATGAACTCTGATGCATCCACAGGATGTCTTGGTCGAAGATCAGGGAGCTGGCGGTGGATAGACGTCGTCAGCCGTTTCGAATCGTGTTTGTTATGCCAAGCTAGTCGAGTCTCGGAGCCATCAACTTGCAGCAGAACATCGACCTGATCGCGAGATTCCCCAACACACTGCAAAAGGGGGTAATGTGTTCTGTTCTCCTGGTCTCCGAGCTTGGACGTGGATGACGGCTCGAAATGGTTCACTGCGGCTAGCGCCAAGACAACTCCATCATTCCCGCCGACTCGAACACCACCACCGCCAGGCGCAAGCTGCCTCGACCTCTTCAACCGACCGCTCGCTCCTCACTCGCCTTTTCCTCCCGCATCACACTACCATGGCGTCGCCTCCAGCTGTTGAAGATCAGGCTCGCCTGCTGGAAGATGCTCTGGTCGTGGTGCGCCAGCAGACGGTGCTCATGCAGCGGGCGCTGGACAGCTCCAAGATGATGGATGCGCTGAAGTGCAGGTTCGTGGATACTCCTCACAGTCTTGAAGAGTACTCGAAGAAATGAAATTCAAGCTAATCCGCGATGTGTCTGCAGCTCCACGCTCGTCTCCGAGCTCCGCACGAGCAGTCTAGGCCCCAAGCAGTACTACGAACTCTACATGGCTGTCTTCGATGCTCTCCGAAATCTCTCTGTTTACCTCAAGGATAACCACCCCAACAATCACCTCGCCGACCTGTACGAACTCGTTCAATACGCCGGCAATATAATACCCCGACTCTACCTTATGATCACCGTCGGCACCGTGTACATGGCCATCGATGACGCACCCGTCAAGGAGATAATGAAGGACATGATGGAGATGAGTCGCGGCGTCCAGCATCCTATCCGCGGACTGTTCCTGAGATACTATCTCTCGGGGCAGGCGCGAGACTATCTGCCACAGGGACACGGTGAAGGACCGGAAGGGAACATGCAAGATAGCATAAGCTTCATCCTGACCAACTTTGTCGAAATGAACAAGCTCTGGGTTCGGTTGCAACATCAGGGACACTCGAGGGAACGAGAGCAGAGGATGAAGGAACGACAAGAGCTGCAGTTGCTAGTCGGTAGTAATCTGGTGCGATTGAGCCAGTTGGTGGACTTGGAGAATTACAAGAAGATCCTACAGCCATTGTTGGAGCAGGTCGTCCAGTGTCGGGATGTCTTGGCGCAGGAGTATCTTCTCGAGGTCATCATTCAGGTCTTCCCCGACGAATATCACCTCCATACTCTGGACCAATTCCTCTCGGCGACGGCTAGGTTGAATCCCCATGTCAACGTCAAGGGGATCGTAATTGGCTTGATGGATCGTCTATCCGCATATGCTGCACGGGAAGCGGAATCTGAATCCGCAGAAGAGAAGCAAAAGAACGAGGAAGAGGCTGTGGCAAACCTGATGGAGCATTTGCGGATATCCAAGGAAGCAAAAGCTGAAGCGGCATCCAAACAGCAGAACGGAGATGTTGCTGGTAGTGATGTCGAATCCGAGACTACAGCTGTCGAGCCAGAAGCGGATGATGCAACGTCAGAGGCCACGGCAGCTGATGCTAGCGAGACCGATGAACCTAGCGCAGGACCTGTCCAGCCGGCAGTCACAAATGGAAGCTCGAGCAAGCATCGTGGAATTCCAGACGACGTCAAGCTGTTTGAGATATTCCACGAGCAAGTTGCGAGCCTGGTGAAGATGCAGCGACTGCCCATCCAAGACACGGTTGCTCTTCTTGTATCTTTGACAAATCTTTCGCTGTAAGTTTGAAAGCGCTGGCTTGTGGTATCAGGACTAAACTGCAGCAGCAATATCTATCCCGAACGGCTCGAATACGTTAATCAAGTCTTTGCATTTGCCAACGAAAAAGCGGCCCAGTTCGCCAACAGTGCCGACCTCCACTCCCAAGCCACCCAATCTCAGATTCTCAGTCTCCTCCTTGCTCCCGTAAAAGCGTATTCGTCTCTTTTCACAGCGTTGGCGCTTCCGAATTTTGTTCCTCTTTTGCATTCACAACCATACCCCACGAGACGGGCTGTCGCCAACGAGGTGGCAAAGAGCCTGCTATCTAATCACACCAAGATCAGCACTGTGGAGAACTTGGAAGGCGTGCTGGAAATTCTGAAAGTGCTCATCAAAGAGGGTACCCAACAAAATTCTGGATATCCTGGAGGTCCACTGCAGAGGAAGGGTGTAGAGACTGACGAGACGATCGAGGAGCAAGGCTGGTTGGCGCGACTGGTGCATAACATTCACAGCACAAACAACGACACCCAATTCCAGGTAAGGATCTTTCAAGCATTGATAAATTGCAGATTTAATCCCGTGGCAGCTCCTCCAGGCCGCGCGAAAAGCTTTCTCTGAAGGCAACGAGCGGATCCGCTATACCACTCCAGCTCTCATCACATCTTCCCTTAAGCTCGCGCGTCTGTACAAGAAGCGCGAACACCTCGACGACAATTGGTCGTCCCAATCCACGGCGCTCTACAAATTCGCTCATTCCCTCATCTCTACGCTGTATGCCCGCGTCAGTACCACTGCAGACCTTGCGCTTCGTCTCTTCATCGCCTGTGGCCAAGTTGCCGATCAAACAGGGTTTGAGGAAGTGGCGTACGAGTTCTTTGCGCAGGCTTTCACGTTATACGAAGAGGCAATCAGCGACTCGAGGGCACAGTTCCAAGCCGTATGTGTCATTGCTGGAGGATTGCACACGACGAGGGGCTTCGGACGGGAAAACTACGATACGCTGATCACCAAGTGCGCTCTCCATGGCAGCAAGCTGCTCAAGAAGCCAGATCAATGTCGCGCGGTGTACCTGGCGAGTCATCTTTGGTGGGCGACGCAGCTCAAGGGCAAGGAGGAAGCCGAAGAGGAAAATCCCGCAAAGGCAAGCATATTCGAAGTTTTGCAACCATCAAATGGGTCTCTGACTGTCAAACAGCTCTATCGCGATGGCAAACGAGTTCTCGAGTGTCTGCAGAGGGCACTTCGAGTTGCGGATGCCTGCATGGATACTGCAGTGTCTGTTGAACTCTTTGTCGAAATACTGAACCGATACGCATACTACTTTGAGCAGGAGAACGATGCTGTAAGCTTGCCTATACAACAGGAAATTATGGCCTCTAACAGCACACAGGTTACGACAAAGTATCTCAACGGCTTGATCGAGCTCATCCACTCAAACCTGAACACAAACGAGGCGACATCGGCACTCGAGAATCCGAAGAAGCATTTCCAGCGGACGCTCGATTACATTGCGTCGAGGGAGTACGAAGGTGTGGTAGTGAACCCTAAGTGAGGGGTTGTTGGCAGTCGGCAGCAGCTTCTTCTTACACTGTGCCTATATTTGGGCTTGCGATTTCTCTGTACACAAAACTTCTATCTTTCTCCGACGGGTATCGCCATAAGCGCTGCCAGGGTAGTTGGGGGTTCAGGCGTACAGCGGCTGCTTGTGCTACTTGCATGCCGCAAGCATGGGATTGTGGACGGGAGGGGATGTTGGTAGTAGTAGTGATCCGTACCTACCGGCGCGTTGTAGGAAGTAATATCATCTATCGAATATACCTTTTCGATCAGTGTTCTGTGTACCTCATCGATTGTGCTGTGATGGATCATGCGGGGGAAATGGATACAGTCTGGCTGTAGGTAGGTAGATCACGGGAGCTGCGGTAATTTTGCTGTGTTGTGGGAATCGGCCTCCTCTGGGACTAGTCGTCTCGTGCAATAATATAGAGAAGATGTATTCTGTAGGCATTTGCAGGATTGATTCGTGGGGCAATCACTCGACCCCTATATCGGCCAAGGGCGCTAATGACTCGGGGTGTGGTTTCATTGCGCGCTTGAGCCACCTCCTCCAACGGCTCTCCAGATCTCCTCCCCCTTGCGTCCTCCGCCGCCTCACCACCAGCAACCAACCGACCACGACGCCAGGGCTGCCGCTCGCTTCCACTCCTTTAGCCACCGCGAAGTCATTCATTCCGCCCGACGCTCTCTACTTGATCTCCTTTTCGCACTCTTTCGGCCGTGTCTGTGATACGCGCCAGTCCTTCTTTAACAACGCAGCGCACCTCTCGAGTCCAAGACAAAGGAAAACAACCACAATTTCGAACCTCGCTTTACGACAAGCCATTCTGCTTCACCACTCTCCAACCACCATCGCCATCGGCAGCACGAGCTGCTCACGACCCTCCGACGAGTCCTCGAGGGTCAAGTCTGACCTTCAACTCCACACCTTCATTGAACAGCAACCAACCCCACCACATCACATCACATCACAATGGTCTTTTCAAAGGCCGTCGCGCTCGCGGGCCTGCTCTCCGCCATCGTCTCTCCCGTCCTCGCTCAGACCTTCACCGACTGCAATCCCACTCTCCGCGACAACTGTCCTGTCATGCCCGCTCTCGGGACCAATGCCACCTTCGAATTCAACAACACCATCGCGAACAACAATATCTGGAACACCACAGCCGGCGCAGTCACATACACGCAGGCGGGCGCTGAGTTCACCATCGACCGTGAAGGCATCTCTCCCACCATCACCTCCAACTTCTGGATGTTCTTCGGGCGCGTCAGCGTTGTCATGAAGAGCGCGCCGGGCCGTGGCATCGTCAGCAGCGTTGTGCTGCAGAGTCAGGACCTTGACGAGGTGGATTGGGAGTGGCTTGGTGCAGATCCCGGCAACGTTCTGACCAACTACTTTGGCAAGGTAGGCATAAATTCGCATTCATAGGAGCAAGAAGCGGATAGTGGGGGACGACGTAAGATGCTAACACAAGGCGCAAGGGTAACCAAACCACCTACGACCGCGGCACCACAGTTGCTCTCACCGACCCCTCCAACCAATACCACAACTACACCTATCACTGGACAAAGGAGGCGCTCCAGTGGTGGATCGACGACCAGATGGTGCGCGAGCTCAAATTTGGCGAGGCGCTCGGAGGCAAAAACTACCCGCAGACGCCGTGCCAGCTCAAGGTTGGCGTCTGGCCTGCCGGCGACAAGAAGAACAAGGAGGGCGTCATCGAATGGGCTGGCGGTCTTGTTGACTACGATGGCAAATACACCATGACGGTGCAGAGCATCTACGTCGAGGACTTCACCACTGGCGCAAAGGAGTACAGCTATGGCGACCGCAGCGGCAGCTGGCAGAGCATCAAGGTCGTGGAGTAAGTAGATGCTCTTTCTCTCTACACATCTCAGCGCACGGAAGTTAACCACAACCCCTCTTCCACAGAGGCAAATCGCCCACCGCCGAAGAAGTCTGGGCCCCCAAGGGCGTCTCGGGCCACTGGAACAACCTCCCCAAGGGCGCCCAAATCGGCATCATCGCCGGCGTCCTCGCTGTCGTCGCAATCCTCCTTGTCCTCCTCACCTTCTGCTGCATTCGTCAGCGGAGGGCGGGCAGGGCCGAGCGCGCCATCGCCGACGCTGAGTTTGAGAAGGACGCCCAGGAGCTGCAGCAGTATCGCGCGCAGAATAAGGCGGCCATGGGCGTGTTTGGTGTTGGTGCGCATGGACAGGGTGGGCGATTTTGAGGAAGCGGGGGTGAAGCATAGGTGATGGGAAAGGCATCAAGGAGCATATTGTGGCGTACGCTGTTTTGGCGTGATGGTGCGGTCACAGTCATAGCGGTTCGTGGGATTGTCTCCTCCTGGAACGGTCAAACCATGAACCATTGACTGCCGAGTCATCCTTTGAGTCTGTTTTTCTTGCTTGTAATCTGTATATTTTTCTATACCCTCTGTGTTACATTATCGGCGGACTGGACTGGACTGGCGGATGGATGGGATGGTATGGTTCTGTTTGTCCATCTTCCTACATGACGTATGATGGGACTGGTCCTCATATACTTCATCTTTTGAGTCGGCAAATCAAATTATTTGAACGAATCGATAGAGCTTGAACATGACCTTGAACTAAGTGCACGGTTCTGGGGACAAACTGGGCGTGGACGTCGACAAAGGCTTCTTATTCTAGAGTGCTCCGGGAGTATTCCGGGAGGTTCTTCTCTTCTCCGAATTTGGCCAAGTACGTCTGAAGAGTTCCTGCACCATCGTGATGTGTACCTTGCTACTCTGGCAGTCATCCATTACCAAGTGCTCTATGAGAAAGGGTTCAGAAACCTACGTATTCTGTCGTACGAACTATGAACGAAACTACCAAAGAACAAGAATGGAGTAATTACGTGGGTTGAATTCGCATCTCTTCTAATAGCCTACCTCCTTTTCCCGTTTGCTATCTTTTTTCTCCATCCTCTAGTCTTTCGAACCCTCCCTCTTCTACCCTTTCCTTTCCCGCATCTATACGCGTCCCTGCGGAGTACTCTAAGGGTGGTTGTCGACCCAGTTCCAGTCGAGTGTCCGGCTGTGCGGGTATGCTAGGCTTACTAAGCGCGACATCGCGACTTCATCAACCAAACGACGAGCACACTTCGGCTCCTATCACGTAAAATACGCCTTTCCGCAACAAACGAAAAGATGGGAGACTCTCGAACTACTCCCGCAGGTCTCTAGAGTCAACAAATCTTACTGCATGATGATGTTTCCCTCGAAGATTGGAGTGTTGGAACTCCGGCGACGTGGCTGACAGCAAACACGTTTTGGAAGACCGATTTCAAGTTCGCTGTTAGGATCCGGTTCATCTCTGCGTTCCATAATAAAAAGATAAGAGAGGTTGGGAACTGTAGATATCTGCTGGGCTCATTCAGAACTATCTTCCTAGGCACGTTATTCCTGTGTTGCTCCTCGAAGGACTTTCCCAGCTGTTGAATCTCTGTCGCCGTTGATGAATACATCGAGTTGGATCCTCGCTAAACGTCTCCAGATGGACGTCTTGTGGGCTGGCTTTTCTTCATTAGCTCCAAATTGCTTTGTTTAGGTTCCAGCCAAGTTTGTTGTTTATCCGTGTATAGGTAGGTTCTGTTCAACAAAATGGTGTTGTATTGTGGTAACCTCATTCAGACTTATCTTCCTAGGCACGTTGTACTTGTGTTGTTCCTCGAAGGACGTTTCCAGCTGGTGAGTCTCTGCCGTCGTTGATGTAGATATCGGCTTGGATCTTCGCTAAACGTCTCCTGCTAGACGTCTTGTTGGCTGGCTTTTCTTCGTTACCTCCAACTCGCTTTGTTTAGGTTCCAGCCAAGTTCGAATCTTAGGTTGTTTATCCTTATAAGTATCCATTGTGTTCAACAAAATAGTTTAGTGTTTGGTAATCTCATTCATACCAATCTTCCCAGGCCTGTTGTACTTGTGTTGCTCCTCAACAGACCTTTCCAGCTGTTGGATCTCTGCTATCGTTGATTAGGATGTCGAGTTGGATCTTCGTCAAACGTCTCCAGCTAGACGTCTTGTAGGCTAGCCTTTTCTCGTTGCCTCCAATTTGCTTTGCTTGGGTTCCAGCCAGTGTTACACACGGCAGACAGATATCACAGATATCAGAGAAGGTCCAGAAGATTGGCAGGATCTACTGGATATGGTTGAAGATGCAATAGACGATTCGACATAGGATGGATACACTGCATCGCAATCACGTGACCCGGCTGACATGGTCGAAACGGACGATGGACGAAGTGGACGAAACCCTTCGACCACCTCGACCATCGACCACCTCGACCACAAGGGGTTCTATGGAG
>ML977173.1:337714-349904 GCA_010015705.1 Aulographum hederae CBS 113979
ATCCTCCTCATAGCCTCGACATCCTTTTTGTGGGTCATGTTGATTGAGGAAGGGAAGTGTCGGAGGAAGTCCTATGGTAGGTGGAAAAGAGAGATAGAAGGACCTTAGTATCTCTCGTAGCCCAAAGTAGTGTCTTTGAGCTGACGCTCACAGTCCTGGACAATCTTCCTCACTGCCTGCACATCTTTTCTGTAGGTCATCTTGATCGAGGACTGGAAAGTCGGAAGAAGTCCTATGGTAAATGGGAAAGAGTGAAAGAAGGGTCTGTGGCAACGATAAACGGAGAGGCTGACACAAGCAGAAATAGAAGAGGGGTCAATCAACTGAAAATGGGTGATGTTAGTTTCAAATCCCGGCCGGTGAGTAGCAAATTTAGGTAGGTAGGTACGAGGGATGATACGGATCTTTGGGTAAAGGGGGATGCAACAGAAATTTGGAAGTACCTGAATAGCCCGGGAACGTTTTGTGAGGATCGCTGAAGGATCTTTCGCAGTTGGAACTAACAGCTGAATTGGGTCGGTTAAAGGAAGAGCTTGGTCTTGGGACACCTGAGCAGGGACCTAATTGCTCCCTTGTGGTGCTGCTTGGTTCTGGGGCGCGGCTCCATAGACTCCGTGATAGGAAGCTTCGTTTGCGGGTACCTGAAGAGGAGCTGGATTCTGGGGTACCTGGGGAGAGGATTGTCGTGGGGAAGCTTGGTTTGCGGGCATCGGGATCATCGGGATTGTTTGCTGGGGTGCTGGATTTTGGCCTAGGGAGGAAGCCTGGTTTTGAGGCGCCGGGGGTATGTAGAAGTATCCCTCCCCCTTGTGGAAAAGGAAGGTTGGGAGCAGCTGGGGAGGAGCCAAATTTGCCCCCTTGGGAAAAGGTGCGGGTGGCTGGGGTGAGATGAGTGGTGCCCTCTGCGGATTGGGCGAAACCGGAGCAGGCTGCTCGATACCTTGCTGCGGCGCGTATGACAGCGGACGTGGCTGGTTAAAGTTTTGGGTGTTTCCGTATTGGTCCCAACCTGGTTTACCTTGCCCTTGAGGTTGCTTATTCAAGTCTTCCAGTTGCTGTTGAAGTTCTTTCTTTTTGACGGCTAATGCAGCCTTGTCCTTGTCGAATTCGGTCTTTAGCCTCTGTGTCTCTGTCTCCGCTCTCCATTTCTGTAAGGTTTGCTGGCAGCGTTGGGCATCGTCCCGTACATTGTTTACCTCGTCATGGCATGTGTTTAGCTCATTTTCGAGGGCCCTTATTGCGTCGGTATCACCACCGCGTGGAGAAAGCCCTCTCGTCCAGGCACTCGTAGCCCTTTTAATACCGTGGCCTGGGCTACCTTGGACATCGATTTCGGCCTGGCAAGAGTGGAGGTCCTTCTCGGCTGAACTCGAGTCTTTTTGGCAATCCTTGAGAAAGCCCCGGATCTTCTTAATATCTTGCTGGCTCGGGGACGTCTGGCTGGGCGTTGGAGGACGGAGAGAACGACGAGCAGGGGGTAAGCATGGTTGGCTAGCCTGGTTGATGCCATGCGGGTTGGAAAGGGAAGTTTCGATTGCCGGTAGTGGTTCTTTCAGTCTGGGATAATCTGCAGGCTGCGGAGAACTCGGGGTGACATTGCTAGCGACGATTGGTATGGTCCCCACAAAGTACGGGATAAGGTTCTCCCCATAGTTGAGGGAAGGAAAGAGATAGCTTTTAATCGGTAAGTATACAGCGAAGGTAGCAGATGGGAACATTGAGGGAGGAGTTACTTCTCTTTTTCCCTTTCTCCTTCTCGGGCGTCCATCTTCCTTGAGGGGCCCCTCATTGCCCCTGAGCAACAATGCCGATGTAATAGAGATAAGGAGGTTAAATAGAGATAAAAATGGGAGATGAGAGCAATTGCAGGACCACAATTCGAGATTGAAGATTGGAATGGGGATGTCGATGTCGAGGAAGAGAGGTAGGGAGAGCAGGTACCTGCTCATTTATTGCACAGGTATCCATTTCTGCCCAAGCGAAACAGCAGGTCTACTGGGACTCTAGGAGCGGGGGCGCCAAATGAAGCAATTGACGACGCTTGTGGACATGCAAAACGTGGAACGTGGAACTGAAAGTGGAAGCACAGCCACCTCTGATCATGGCATGATGCAAGTGAAGAAATCTGAACTCGACATGATAGAACTCATCAGACATAGGGCCGAAAACCAACCTTTGACATATCCCATCTTTCCAGCGCGGACTCTACAGTGCCACTTGTTGATTCTTGAAAAGAGAAGAAGCGGTTGGGTTACTCCCCAGGAACAGAGGAAAATAGATTTTCATCAAATAGAACGGCCTTTTCTGAACTATGTCCGACGAAGTTCCAGCTTCTTACGCCAAAGTGAGTGTGGCTATGGTGCAATGAGGGAAAACAAGAATGGGATTGTAAAAGATGGTGTGATATTGAGCATGGTAAAGATATCGCCTCTGAATGCCGTGTCCCAATATGGCCCAGTTCCCCCGAGGTTCCGCCGATTTCTCAGTATCACGTGTCGGGTGCACCCCCACCCACCCCATCACGTGCACATGCACGTGCTCATCATCAATCAGATATCAATTATGTCGTCGCGACATTGTAGAAACCTGTAGATAGGTTGACTTATTGACCTTCAGTATGAAGCTTACGATTTGTACGACTTTACTCCACTATTCCTTTTTGAGTTGCCATGTTTGCTGGTACATTCCTAGACAAACAAGTTTACCTACGGCTGGATTCAAAACAAATTATCCGGAGAACGAGCTTGATAGCCGAGCAGCACACATGAAAAATAGAATAAAATAGCTCAGACTCGAGTTGAGGGAAAAGCTTTGACAGCCTGGGAAATCACTTTCGCTAAAAATATACGATTTGTGCGATGGTTAGATTGAGAGAAGCATCGTCAACCGCGGACTGTGCGTTGGTGCTTGGATCGATATCAATCGTCCATATTGCTTGAGATGATGTAATTTTGGGATAGTGGTTTGAGAGAAAATGAGCCCTGAGGTTCCGATGAGGTGCGATGGTAAGCTAACTGTCGCCTCGGTTGCGAGCACAACAGGTGCTAGAATTCATCGGATAGTAGATTAAGGATGAGTAGGATCTCGACTCTTCCCGCGTACACTTAGCCATTCACTAAAGACCGGGGAGAGGAGAGACTCTCGAAGTACTCCCGGATACCTCTAGGTTATACGTGTTTTCGTAGATGGCGGTGCTTTCCCTTGTTAAAATAATTGGAGTGTCCGAAGAATTGCAGTAACCCCCTGTACGAGGCTGTGAATGATGACATGTTTGTGGGTGCTGCGTTCAGAAGATGACATCGATTTCAGTACAGGTCCTCGGAGATGCTGGGAGCCGGATGGTGGCGGGAATGTAGACAATAGAATTCCAAAACCTTGTCTTTTGTATGGAGAACGTCACAAGGCGTACATGTTGCGAAATCCGCCATTGGCACTCGGAAGACAATGGAGTAGGCCACGGCTATTGTCAGGCACCGAGGAATTCCATTCGACACTAAGGATTTGAGATTGAGGGTGGCGGATGTTCTGGGAGGCTTCGTGCGGCGAAGCAAAAGTGGCCCAGGGGTTCTGGAAATCGGCTTGTTTGCGGCTTAAGGTTGTTGATCAAGGCGTATGTAGAAGGCTGACAGTGCAATATAGACGTCTGAAAGTATAGCCAAGGTAGAATGACAAGTTGACACAAAGAAAGGGAAAAGCTGGTGTTCGTGATTGGACAAAAGTCGCCGAAGCGACTGGATGTCGACGTCTTGCTGCAACAATGGTCCAACTAGCAGAGTGCTAGGCATGTTTGAATTTAGCAGATGGCAAAACAAGCCGATGCGGCTCCCGTTCCGATGGAAAGGTCCTAGATCCGGGGTATTGGACGACGTCTCTTGCAGTCTTGACACAGCAAAGAGTCTTGGCTTTACTGTACCTACTATGCAAAGGGGCCAGAAAGCAGGAAAGATCGTCGAGTCTACCGGGTTTGAGATATCGAAACAGGGAGGCCTGGCAGAGGGTTCGATAAGCGAAGAATGGTGTAAGGAGTCGAGCTGGGTGTGGGTGTGAGAATTGGAGAAGCTCGAAAGCTTGTGGCGATTAGGGCGCGTGACGGGGCTGTGGACGGGGATTTGGAAGCGCAGAACAGGCTTACATGCTTGGAAGCGTTCGCAAGCAGGCTGGGAATGGGCGTGTGTTATCGAATATCACCGTCCTACCTACATCCAACTCCTAGTCTGCGTATCTGATTGTTCTGGGCTATCCAGACGGAAGCATTCCTGGTGGATACACAGCCTCCTACACGGGACGGCATCTGTGGCATGCTGTGACAAGGCCCGTCTCAGAAGTGGACGAGGCCTGACGGGCGGTTCCAAAGCAGCACTTGCTTGACAAATAATGGCGGCAGCATGGAGCATGGAGGTGGGCGGGTCACAACTCTGTCCGGATGCGATTGGGGTTGGGGCCTGTAAGCTCTTAGCTGGAAGGTTGTGGAGGGAGAGGAGGGAGAGGAGGTTGGTGGAGACGAAGAGGGGGCACCGGCAGAGGAAGAGGCAGGGCAGTGTCATAAGCATGACGAAGCATCTGACAGAACAATGAGAGGCACGAGATGCACGAGATGACTTCTGTGCCTCTATCGAGTCTATCCCCAAGTGCCGAGCGTGTGGAAGGGTTGGCGGTTGGCGGTTGGCGGTTGGAGCAGTGCAGCAGTGGTGCAGAGCGTACGGAGTAGTACTGCAGACCTAATCATCAGCAGAGAGCATTCGTTCCCCCCAGCCCAGGCTTTGTTGCGCCCCGGTCTCCCAAGACGAAACAAGCAACATTGATCCCCCCTCAGGCTCTCAGCATGTTTCTGCTGCAGCCGTGCAGGTGGTGAGGTAGTAGTCCAAGGACCCGACGACATCGGCGAGCGAACTGTCCCGCGCGCGCTTGCAGCCGACGCCATAGACCAGCCTGCGGACGAATATCGTATCCTCGTCCTCGTCCTCCTTTGTCCTCCACCACTGCTGTTCTCGCCGTCGCGATGAATACCCCTTCGGCAAAGTGATCCGTTCGCTGGTGAAGCCTTCACAGTACAGTCCATCGGAACGACTCTACCCCGTGCTGCCCCGTGCTGCCATTGCCCGCCCCGCCCGATCTCTTCCTTGGAGCTGGAAGCTTGTCTTGTGCTCTCAGCAGATCCAGGAAGGAACGGGACTTTTGCGCCGACGCTGCGATGAAGTTAGGGCAGGCACGACGAGCGCTGGGCGTGACCGCGCTGGTCTTCCTCACCACATGTCTCAACCTCAACCTCGTCCAAGCCGTCGAACCTACAAACAACACAACCGGATGGGCGTCGCCCGAAGACGCTGAACGAATCGGTCTCGCGTTCCAGCCGACACGCGGTCCCTTCGTCATCGACGCTCTGATTCCTTTGACCAGAGAGGCGGCCAACAATCTCCCGGTGAGTGCAAACATGCCAAATACAGGCACACAGACATCAAGCTCCTGCGTCACCCCCCGGCGTCTCCAGCGCTTTATGGAATTGTTCTTGCGCCCATTGTGGCACTGCTATCCTCTCCGAGCTTTCACATATAGCCATGGATGCTGACCCTGTGAACGCATAAACGCAGACTCCAGGTCCCACCGGTCACCTAGTTCGCATCGACTCAGCAAGCAACAGCTGGAACACTCTCAACACAACCGACATTGCCTTCGTCGACTGCGATCCCTCGTCTCTCCCGGGCTATATCGATATTGCCACCCTGCTCGTCAACATCGCCAGCAAAAACACGTCGGCCATCCTGCTCTACAGCACCACCTCCAACTTTTGCCGCCTCACATCACCAAACGACATTCCCTCAGACTACTCTGCTGTCTTCTCCCTCACCGATGCCTCAGACTCGTCCCGCCTTGACGCTGCTCTCCAACGCCTGCCTGAACCGCTCATAGGCATCATCGACCAGCGCTCCGCCCTCTCAGCCATGTCTAACAATTCTCAGAACGAGGGCCCCTTAACTGGGAGCCAGAATCCAGGAGGACCGTCGCCGAGCACAAATACGGCGATGATTATCCTCTACAGGCATGTGTTTTACGGCCTTTTGAGCGTTTGAAAATCTAACTTTTCTGGCTTAGCATCACCGGTTTGATCACGGCTCTCTTCCTTGTGATCATAATCACAGGCGCAATCCGCGCGCACCGCCACCCAGAACGCTACGGTCCACGGAACGTACTTGGAAGACCGCGACAGAGCAGGGCAAGAGGCTTGGGAAGAGCTATCCTCGAGACTATCCCTATTGTGAAGTTTGGCGACCCAGAGCCAGATACGAACAAGACTGCCGACGTGGAGCTGGCTGAGAACTCCAACTCTCACCCAGAGACAAGTGAGGTGAGAGAAGCACACACTGGCGAGCCTCTCATAAACCCTGAAGCAACCGCTTCAACTGCTGCAAAGTCCGCCGAGTCTAGTGCAGAAGAATCTCCAGGGCCTGGACCAGCTGCCGCCCAAAATTCCTCCAACGATCACCTTCCAGTCGACGACCCTGCTCTCGGTTGCTCCATCTGCACCGACGATTTTGAGCGCGGCCAAGACGTTCGCCTCCTCCCCTGCAATCACAAATTCCACCCAGCATGCATTGATCCCTGGCTTCTGAACGTCTCCGGCACGTGTCCTCTATGGTAAGACAACATCCCGCACTCTCAGCGTTTACAGCCCACTCTAACACATCTGCAGCCGCATCGATCTGCGCCCCGTCACATCCCATTCCACCAGCGACACCCTCGATCCCGCCGCCGCCTCCCGCCGCGGCTCCTTCGCCCCTCCACTCGATGCAAACGAAGACGGCCACGGTAGCTCTTCCAACCGCGCTTCTCGCCGTCTCTCGGCCTTCCTCGATGTCTTAAATCCCCGCCGCATGCAGGATGCTCCCCCTGAAGAACGCATCGCGGCGCTCCGCCGCGTGCGCGAACGGGAGCGCGAACGAGGCGAAGAGAATGAAGCCGAAACGAGGCGGCGACGAAGGATCAGCGCGCGTTTGGGAAGCGTTTTCAATGTACGAACGGGCAGCGTCCAGGAGGAAAGGAACCGGTCACGTGAGCCGAGCACTTCAAGAAGCGAGAACGCGAACTCGGGTCAGCCTTCTCAGGACCGGTCATAGAGAGAAGTAGCAGTCGATGCGAGGAGCTTTGACTTGCTGCTCATCTCTTTTCCTTGTTTACCTTCAACTATATTTTTGTTTTCAAGAGGCGGATATAATCACCTCATCATCGGAGTGGTTCGAGGTCGAGCTGGAAATGATGGGTTGCTTGGTGGCATTACTATGCGGCCAAGGGTCCACGGCATTTGCATTTGCAGGCGTATGGTGAGCTCAGCACGTCTTTGCTCTCTCTCCTTTTTATCTCTCCGCCGTGTCATGGGTGGCTTACAAAAGGTCCCTTTTACATACACATTTATCACATGGCGCACTCCCAGCGGGTAGGACAGGTTTGGTGGATCGATGAGCTTATGCAGTACGTACATTCACGAAATATGGGACATGACAGAGTCATCATCACTGGCAAGGCAGGGAGGTTGGAGTATCAAGGCGTAAAGGGGGCTGTATACATAGGATCTTTCAAGGGTTTTTTCATTGAAACTTGACTGAATTGAGCGGGCGCTACTTAGTCAAATCAGTCAATTGATGGATTTCTTGCCACATCAGGTATCTTTTGGCTTCACTTTTGACAAACTCAAAAGAATGTTTCGAGATGTCGTTGCCTCGACACGCGAATCCACTATCCCCTTCCCCTGATATGGTTCGGCTAGTCACGTGACAGGTTTTCGTCCCCCTGAGCGGTTCATCGTCAACGGAAAAGTCATCGATTTTCGTTGGGAGAAAATAAAAATCCGGGCAAACTACTCTGGCGATCAGGGTACAGGCGTTCTCTCGCTCATTCGACCCCGGGTGGTGAGGGTCCGGGCCACAGACATGCTGCTGCTCGTCTTGATTTGAGGGCTTTTTAGAGGTATATTGAGGGTCTTGGTGCGAGCGGGTCTGTGGTGCGAGCGGGTCTGTGGGGCGTTCGGTATGTGCGCGCGCAAAGGCTCGAGGTCTCGAAGGATCTGCTGCTAGGGGGCTCGGCGACGGAAGATTGTGGGCCGTGTATATAACGGGTTGCGTTCGGCAGCTCGGGACATGTGAAGGTAGTTTTTGGGCATGTCACGTGGGGATGGATGGACTTGAGCCTATGGCTAAAAGGTATACTGGAAGAGTAGGGTGGGTCTGCTGTTAAAGAATTGAACAGGATGTCGTCTTTCAATCAGCTGGGAGACCAAAAGTTCAAAGTCTCTGCTGGAATTGACTATCTGTGTAATCCTGAGCTATACCAAGCTGCACCGAAAAGTCTCGTTGGATGATGGGAAGTATGTATCCTAGGCAATTTGATCTTCAAGGCGTTCCCTTCTGTTCAATCTTGTGCCGCATTTTGTCGTTCGGGCTATTGTCATAGTGGAAATGGGCAATGATGTGCCCGTACTGGATTACTCTTCATTTTGTCGCTAGTGCTTGTACGCATGGTATCAATACTAGGAAAAAGAGAGAGGGGAGGATGACAGAAATCAACCCATTGCAACCCATCATCATCATAATCGTACACATGTGGAGACCATCAGACTTGTCAATGCTAGCAGCATCCGAACCTTTCCCGCGAGATCGCCAACCAATCCAAGGCTGAGTAGCCAAGATGTCCGGTTCATAGCCCAACATGACAAATGTGGAAAGGAAGGAAAGGAAAGGATCCGAGGAGGGGCTGACTAGACGTGGTTTCTTTGGTCCCGGCCCGAAGGACCTTCGCCGGTATCACGGTTGAAGAAGCGGGAGAAGTAACCTGTATCCTCGTCAGTCAATACTGCTCAAGTTCTGTTCGGGATTCAATAGAGAATTGGGGTTACTCACCAGTCTTATTCGAATTCCTCTTCTTGTCCTTCTTCTTGTTGCCGCCCGCGGTGATGGTGGTCGTCATACCAAGCGGAGGGGTGTCATCGTAGGCAGACCTAGCCGGAAAGCCGAACGGCGTGACTTGAGGAGGCGGGATCGATTCGACGCTGGAGTTTGAGACGATGGTGATGTCGGCGTAGCGGCGGTTGGGGCGGCGCGATCCGTCTGAGCAAACGGAGCCGGCAACCGTGTCCTCGGGGGACGTCCCACGGGTTTGGTTGGATTGACCATGGTTTCGGGAGCTTGAAGGGACTTGGTATTCTGCGGATTGCGACGAGCCTGCTTCCATGCCTTGCAGCTTTCTAAGCTCAACGGCATTGACACCTCCATCATGCAAGAAAGACTGGTCATAGGCGAAGTCTCGGACAATTATATCGCTTGAATCGGCGGAACCCTCCAGCGGTGTGAGCACTGGTCATTCTTCATGTTCTGAAGATTCCAAATCCACAGCGCGTCCACTCACCCTTAAATGCCAAAAGTTCCTTGAGAACAAGCGCGCGGTTTTCGTGATGACCTGGCTCAACGTGCCCAGATTGGCGATTGTCAAGTCGATACCCAGCTCTGCGATACTGTAGATCAGGAGCCATTTGCCATCTGCCATCAGGACAGGGTCGCGATTCGTGACAGAGACATTTAGAAAGGCAAGTTGCCGCACGCGAAGGACCGAAACGACGAGGCCACTGGTAGGAGGATTAGTAAGAGTAGAAGCATCAGGTGCGCCAGAGGGAACTTACGCAGTACAAGACGCAAGCAACATGTGGATGAGGATCCTTCCTTCACGAGTCTCCCTGTGAATCCGTGCTATGCAAACGCAAATCATGGTCAAGCAGAAGACATCTGTAGTCATGCCAACACCGGCCAAAGTCTTTGAAATGGCAGTCAAGTCGAGGTTGCAGGCTCCTTCCATGGCCTTGTTGTATACCGAGGCGTATTTGAGGGGCAAGCCGCATTGGTAGCGACGAAGAACACTGCGAGAACTGCGACAATGGTGTTGGCCGTGCAGAGAATTCCCGAGCAGGCATACATCCACTTCTGCGCCAATTGGACTTTTGGCATGCGGAAGAAACTACAGAGGTAGCTCATCTTTGTGAAGTAGAAGGCCAGCGGATAGAGAATTTGGATGTAGAACTGCATAATGTTAGCAATCTTGTAGCTATCAACTAATGAAAGCACAACTTACTCGTCGAATGTAGACCGCCTGCTTCCACGCCGTAAAGTCCGGAGGACCATCACGGTCTCCAATCGCCACGAGGGAAATGCCGCAGAAGACAGTGAAAGCCAACTGTTTATCATTAGCTAGAGATCGACAACAACAGACCGAGGGTGTACTCACAGTCGCGAGGGTAGCGAAGACATCGTCAATCGACAAGCGCACCTGGGTGCTCGAGTTCCTATTGACGTAGCCACGGATGAAGATGCGCGCAGTCCAAGTAAGCCAGACAATGCCGAGAAGCACGCCGCTCGAGATCTGAACAGTGGACGCGTCGTCCACGAGGCCATTTGGCGCGAAGATGATCGCCTGGCGCGAGAACAAACCGGCTGCCATGGTGGCAGTGTTTCCAGTGTGTCGTAGTGATTGTTTGATAGAATGGTGATGCTGAGAGAAGATGTGGGCGACGGGGTGTTTGTGGGTGGAGAGGAGATCGTGTTGTGTTGACGAAAGAAGTGTTGTCGACATGACACCGCATCGCACCGTCGCCGAGAGACGACTCTAGTGCCGCAACATTCAGTCCACATCTTCCTCCCCTCGAGCTTACAAACGCCACAGACTCCCCAAATATCAATGTCTAACCTCGAAAACACAGTGCAGCAATCTAGGGAGAAAGGGGAATTAGGTATGGAAGAGCTGGTGCAAGAGAAATGCATATAGGAAGGTTGGATGTCAGATTCGAGATGAACCACAGGGAATTGTCTATGGTTTTTGGTGTAGATGTACTCCGGGTTACTCCCAACAGCTGCAAGGTGTAGACATGCTGATAGCAGGCTTAAGGGAGGATCCAAAAATACAGCGACTTCTACCCCTATGCAGCTTTTTTGCACCATACTCTTACCATGGTACAGGGTGGAAAACTTCTCCAGGCTCTTCGTCTTCCGAGAAAAACATCGACCGTGTAGTAGAAGTCGTATATCCTAGAGATTCAGAGGAGTAACCCAAGAATCTCTCCTCTTCCTAACCACCCATTCTTGAAATTTCAAAACAGTAGGAATCCAATAATTTTTTATCATTGATGGATTGTTCCAATGGGTTCTTACACCCACGATGACGGCACCTTCACTAGGCTTGGATATTGCAAAGTATTGATGGGCCCAATATCCAAGGAATCTTTCGGGTCACTATACCACTTCAAGAAATGGTACATGCTAGCGCAGATGGACTCAAATCATGGATAGACGAAGCAAATCTTCAATATTCCCGACGTCCAGATCCTTTTGGCGAAGAATGTCTACACTAGACAACCGGAATTGAGAAAGGCAACAACTTCAAGTTGGCTTACATTCGAGAGTTTTCAAATTTAGATATTGAAACCTTCGCAAGTGCCAACCAACTCAAAGAATGACACGGATGGAATTCAGGGTAATACGTTGTCGGGCTGCCCTTTGCAAAATACCGATATCGATATTCCCCATATGCGGCTCTTTCTGTGAAATAGAAACATCAGAAAAGAGACATTGAGAATATAGCTGGCTTCCGTTGGGTCACATCCGGTCAAGCTTGGGAATCTAGTAGTCCTACTCCTCTTGCAAGACCGGAGCAGGTTTTGTATCCCGGTATGGAGTGATAGCGGCAACGGCAGGTTTTTATAGAAACGGAAGCTCGTGGGATATCGATACTATTGATATCAAGGTGTACGGGAAAAGGGCAAGCCACTCTATAAAACAGAGATTGGAGACTGAAGGTCATCTATCGAGGGCTAGGCGCTTGCATACGCGGCGGGTGCATAAATCCGTCAGCCACTTGCCAATTGTATAAAGAAGCCCTACCACTTAGCACAAGTTATTCATCCTAGACATTCCTGGGAGTAATCCTGGGGCCTATTCTGCTATTGAATTTAGAGGGGTGGTACTGGTCGAACATGAGGGAGAGAGGGATTAAATCTTGCAGATCATTGAGAATGCTGGTATCAAGCCTTGATGAGATATCAGGACAATCTATTAAGCTGAAATTGAGGGGCAGTGGGAGGCTTTGGGGACTATAGAGGTTGCAAGGCCCAGTGGGTTGAAGGTTGAAGGTTGAAGGTTGAAGGTTGAAGGTTGAAGGT
>ML977173.1:350089-386274 GCA_010015705.1 Aulographum hederae CBS 113979
GAAGGTTGAAGGTTGAAGGTTGAAGGTTGAAGGTTGAAGGTGGAAGGTGGAAGTTGAAGTTGAAATTGGCGATTATGTAAGAAACACACAGTCGGAGCACAGCCGCACAGCCACTTCAGCGAACTTCCAGCCACGCGCTTCCCGTCAGCCGTTGCTCCGCTCCGCTCCGCCCCTCCCAGCGGGCCAGCGAGCTGTAGAAGTAGTGTACTGGGCACCGAGTACGAAGTACATTCGAGGAACATCGTAATAAAGCCCAGCTCATGTCAGCGCTGCAGACGGACGGAACAAATTCAAGCCCTGGCGCGTGATCAGGTCCATGGGAAAACCTTCCCTACCTACCTCCTATAGGTACTCGAACTCCATAATCTGCCACTCTATTGCACGCGACATGTACGGAGTATAGGTACCTCCTCTCCTACCTACCTCCTTACCTACCCGTGGATGCCATCAAGACGCGACTTGTTTGATCCCTGCCTTCATTAGCCATTTGATCCGCTCCCCTTCAGTATGAGAGGACCGACGTCATCGCCAGCGAAACCCACTGCCGCTGTTCCATCTGTCGAATGTTGCTGACAGCGCGCTCCTATCAATTGTCCCAGACCCCCGAACCCACCTCTCTCTCACCACCATCCCCGTTCATCCGCTGGGCTCCGTCCTGGCATGAGCAGCGCGCACACCACCGTCACGTCCGGAAGATGTTGCTCATCCACCAGACTGGGAATCTGAAGGTTGGCGAGGTGGTCCGGTAAGTAACCAACCAAGACCTCATGCGCGCGTTTGCAACAAAGACTGACGCCCTGTAGCTACACTGTCACCTATACGCCTTCCGCCGACCGCGTCCTGCCCTCTCCCCAGCATCTCCACGTGAAAATCAAGAACTGCGCTGCCATACCTCTCCGCGTCGCTTATATCCACGGTCCCTACAGCCTCTCTGTCTCCGCATACCCCTCAACTTTCACTCCCAACGACAAGCTCGAATCGCCTCCTCGAGTGGGAGTACCCGAATTCGAGCCATTCCTCAAAGCCGGCGGCTCGTGGACTACACGCCTGACCGTCCCGGAAGATATTCGAGAAACCCCGACCACATTTGCGCGGGAAACCCACTCCCAACAAAAGAGCGTCACTTGGATCATAGAGATCGCCTCACAGATCCTCTTTTCTAACTCGGCCTCCGTGAGCTATGAGCTTCTGGTTGGTAGGGATGAGAGATCGCTTGATATGGGATTTGCGGCCATCGCAGGACAAGGGCATGGCGAGCCGGGCCAAGTGAAAGACCACCAGCAAGGTCACCACCACGAGAGAAAGCACTCAGACAACCCCAAGGGTGTTTACTCCAAGGCCATCAAGCTTGTGGTTGACGACACGGCGAGTCTCTGGAACAAACCTGAACTCCCTGATCGCCAAACACCTGAGGGAAGGCAGTCGCGAAGAGGCAGTCGAGTATCCACGGACGAGCCCCCTTCAAAAAAGAAAAAGAAGATTCATGTTGTTATTCTGACCCATGGACTGCATAGCAATCTGGGGGCAGATATGCTCTACATGAAGGAAAGCATTGATGCTACCGTCCGCCACGCCCGTGAGGAAAAGAGAAAGGAGAGGCGCAACGGAGTCTCTCAGGGCGGTAAGGAAGCAGATGGGAATGGGAATAAGGGTGTCTCCACCGCCCCGCTATCTGGTGGGCAAGAAGACATCGAAGGTGATAGCGACGACGATGAGGAAGAGGTGGTTGTGAGAGGTTTTAGTGGCAATGCCATGCGAACAGAGAGGGGGATACAATACCTTGGAAAACGTCTCGCAAGATACGTCCTTGAATTGACCTACCCGGACCAACCCTACCTTCCGGTCAAGAAATCCATGTCGAAAACCCTATCAAACGCTTTCTCTTCCAGCGATTCAAAGACTGCAGACCCTGGAATTCCGTCACATGACGGTAGTAGCGTGCTCCGAACAGATCGCAAGCCTGGCAACCTCCCATACGAGTTCACGAGTATCAGCTTCGTCGGCCATTCTCTTGGTGGTCTCATTCAACTGTACGCAATTGCATATATCCAAAAGCACTCGCCCCATTTCTTTGAAGTCATCAAGCCAGTCAATTTCGTCTGTTTGGCATCTCCGATGCTCGGTTTGAGTAACGAGAATCCAATGTACGTCAAGTTTGCTCTTGATTTTGGGTTGGTTGGACGCACAGGTCGCGATCTTGGCTTGACGTGGAAGCCTCCTACCTTGAGTCGGAGCGGCTGGAATGCAATGGTTGGGGGGCTGGGAAGTAATCAAAAAGATCCACCAGAAGAAGACCCCGGGTCCAAGCCTCTCCTGAGAATTTTACCCACTGGACCAGCTCACCAAGTCTTGCGTCTCTTCCGAAATCGTACTTTGTACTCCAACGTCGTCAACGATGGCATTGTTCCACTCCGTACAAGTTGCTTGCTGTTTCTCGACTGGAGAGGGCTTGGAAAGGTTGAAAAGGCCAGGCGTGAGAATGGATTAATCGGCACTATGGCTTCTTGGGGCTGGGCGGAAGTCACGGGCTCAACGTCGTCCCCAAATCCATTTCGAGCGGCTTTGAATGCGGCGAGCTCTGATGACCTCTACGCGAGTGACGCCGACAACAAAGACGGTGAAGAAGGCAGCAAAGTCCCACAGCCATCGAATGACGTGACTAATGAAGATGACGAAGCTCGAGCGGCTGCAGAACCGAAGCGGAACCAGATGCTTAAGAAGGGATCTCAAGGCTCAAGGCAAGGTTCGTTGGCCCGCAAGACTGAAGCCGATAAAACTGGCGTCCTCGACGGATTCTGGAACTGGCTCCGGCCGAGCGGCGAACACACGAAGAAGGACGTCAAAATGTTTAAGCGAAGCCAGACCGTCAAAGTTGGACAAGAAGATGCACCTCCGGACGATGCGAGTGGATCCGATGTCATGTCACCACCGCCGCCAAAATCTAAGGGCAGGCCACCTGCGACGAGAGGCGACTCCATTTTGAACGACCCTAATAATGTGATGGGACCGCCGAAGACCACGATTTTTGAGTCTGCTGGAGATGTCATAAACCCTCCCCTGCCACCCCAAGAATGGATCATTGATCCGTCAACCCGCGATCGCACGATCTTCCACGATCGAATATACCATCCCGAGGACATCCCACCACCACCGCTTAAAACAAAACCATCACGTAGCGTGACTCGATCGTTCTCTAGTGATGGAACCGGATCAGTCGCGAGCAAGGACACCGTCAAGACTGTCGACTCGAGCAGCATGCGAGTTGAGGAAAAGATCGCTCGTGCATATCACAAAGATCTATCATGGCGCAAAGTACTTGTGCGATTGGAGCCAGATGCGCACAATAATATGATTGTACGGCGCATGTTTGCCAACGCATATGGTTGGCCTGTTGTCAAACATCTTTGCGATACACACTTCGGAGACAATTACAGCGCTCGCACTCGCGACGAAGACGAGCCAGCATTCGATAGGGCCAAGGCTATGGAGACACCCATTGGCGAACATGGTGAAGAAGTGGCTGGTCAACGTGCCACAGATCCACCAAAACGTACAGTGAGCGAACTCCGCGAGGCTGCCGATGAACTAGGCCCATTGAAGAAAGGCAGCGAGGGCGACAAGGTAAAGCTTTCTCAAAGCGGAGAATGGGACGACTCGTACTTCGATGGCACCACTGACGACGATGACGACGATGAGGAAATCTACAGAGGTACCTACAATCCGTTCCAGCGCTTCCTCTCTCCACCGCCGAAGTCAAAGAAGAGTGGGAAAAAACCGTCTGAAGAAGGCTTGAACAGCACGCAAAGCAAGCCCTCCGACAAAGCAGAGATCGCTGACTCTCTCACTTCGTCGCCGCCACCAATTGAAGGACATCGCGGGATTGGCACTTCCGCGTCAATCCAGCAGACGCAGTTCTCATTTCCAGACGCTGACTCGCTGGCAGGAGTTGTCCAGGCTCCTCAGGAGGGAAATGATACGGCTCCGCCCAGTTCATCAGCGCCAGGTGGGACGACAGAGGTTGGCCTGAGGAAGAGCATGGAGAAGATTGAGGAACTTGGGTCACCAAGCTCCAAGGGCGAAGAGGGACGGCCAACCACCTCTGGCGTTGCGGAGAATGTAGCCAGGAGGCTGAGTTCGTCCAGGGAATGAGTCGAAAGCTTGATTGGAACATCATCTGAGGCGTTATTTGTGTTTCTAGTGGGGTGCATATTGAGCGTTGTTTCGAGATATCAACGTGCATTCGATCTTTGGTTTTGTCAAAGAGCTTGTTGATAGTGCCGCTCAAGATATATTTCGAGAAAGACATAGTAGCATATGTATGTAACTACCTAACCTCCATAGGTACACAGAAGCGAAAACCTTTCTGTCCATGCCTCGCGGATTACCTCGTTGCCTCTATCCTAATTCAGGACTTCCGCAATGAGCGCGGAAGTCAAGTCAATCGCACCTGCACTTGCCAGCTCGATATCAGTGATAACCACCGCCATCCAGTTTACTGTTTGTTTGTACAGAATAACTAGGTATCTCTTCTCCTTGGACACCTACGTCATTCTGGCTTGCAACACTGCTTCAGTTGAGCCCCATCCCTATCCCTCATGTCAGTGCGCTGGCTTCCAGACCATCCAGTCTACCGTCGAAAAACCAAACCTAGCCCTGTTTCTACATTCTTCGAGCGGCCATACTCCAAGCGCCGGCTTGCAACAGCTCTGAATCGACGACTCCCACCGCAACCTACCCCTCAGCCTTCCCGACCGTCTACACTGCAGCCTATTGAAAATGGGGATATCTTCCAGCAAACACTGGAAAACGTTCGAAGAGCAACAATTTCGGAAGAGAGGTCCCTACGGCCAACCGAGCGCCGGAGCCCTGATGTTTCTCCTCCCAGTACCATTAAACCAGGCTATCTCGGTTCAGACCCGAAATTAGAACCAGTGACGCTGAAATGTCTCTTCCCTCCCGCTGATATCCGGCGCACACGCCGCACCAATCGTCTGAAAGTGTCTGATCTGAACTTGCACACTACCTCTGGCGCGGCCATCTGGTGGTGTCGCGGAGACCATTTTGTCACTGTTGGTGGAGAAGGGAGGGTCCTCAGCAGTCGAATGGCAAAACGAGGGGGTGATGGAGTCCAGAAAGAAACTGTACTCATGAAAATTGATTGTAATCATTGCTACAAGATGCTGGGGAAGAGGCTGTGGGGTTTTGAGGTGTATGTGTGCAAAAAGGACGTGTGTGTCACATGCATAGCAAGAGCTTCCAATCATGAAGTTGAGCGAGGAGAGAGTTGAGCAGGGTATCAGGTTTCTAAGGTTATCATGTCCCTATAAGAGCTGCAATGAGGGGTAACAACCCTCCTGGTGGTGTAGGTCGGTAACACTGCCATCCCTTCCACTCGAAGTCGTCGTCTTGGTGATAACTCTGAAGGTGTTTTGGGTTACTCCTATCCGCTCGCTCTAGGTACGGGAGGCGCCGGCATGGGTCATATGATAAATGGCAGAGACGCCACCGCATCCTTCGCATGGAAGTGAAACCCTGTCCTATTAGCCTCTCCTCTGTCGACTCGACCCAAACAATGATCTTACCCATCTGTGCCTCACGGGTTCATATTCCTCCCCGCATACATATGTCCTACCGTGGTCCCGTAGTGTGCTACAAGGGCTAGACAAGCTGATATGGACAGGGTTTCTTACCAGTCAAACGAGATACATCTAGGAAAAATGCCAATCACAGAGGGTGCCAGAATTCATCGGGCAGCAGATCAAACGAGTAAGACATTGACTCCTCCCGCGAGCACTTAGCTATTTATCGAAAATCGGGAGAGGTAAGACTCTCGAACTACTCCCGGGGACCTCTTGGATATACGTATTTTCCTAAATGGCGGAGGTTTTCCTTGTCGAACTGATTGGAGTGTCCGAAGAATTGTGGCACCCTGTGCAATTCTAGTTCAAGGTTGTCTGTGCCTGACGACCACACCTGCAGTAGCAGTATCGACGATTTACTTTACTAAGAAGACCGATGGGCATCACGTGCCGCATGGATATTAGCCCCTGGATAGAACGGGGATGGGAGCTGGGATTGGTGCTTGGTGCCAGGTGCCAGGTGCAGGTGGGCGACAAGGAGGCTTGATATAGAGTATATAGTACCTTGTAGGTAGATCTGCACCATCTGAGGAGCTGTGGCTGGTGGGATGGCAGATCGGCGCTAGCCTTGACACGCACATGGCAGTCGCGTCAGTGGCTTCAGGTGTGGCTTGACCCTCCTTCACCCTCACGCGGATTCGCGGGAAGTATGATGTAACAGCTCGTCCGGCAGTCGCATGCAACAAATGCTGGGACTTTCCTGTGCACCATCATCTCTCAACCTGTCAGTTCACCCGCCCTGCACCTGCACCCACCTAGTCTGCCCTACCCACTCACCACCAAGAGACCCCCGGTGCTGTTTATCCCATACAGAGCATTGTTGTTGAAGACTGTCACCTCGACATATCAAGCAAACATGGCAGCCGAAGTGTCTATCAAGGACTACCTCCCTCTTCCTGACGATACCACCGCCGTTACCGAGCCTGAGAAGGTGGAGGTTTCCCACACGCTCAGAGACAGTCCCACCATCAGCCATGCTTTGGCGCAGGCAGACAAGGACGAGAAGGGCCACGCCCAAGTGGAGCATGAGGAAGAGGTTGCGGACCTAGGATGGCACAAGGCCGACTCCGAGATCCCCAGTCCATTGGTGGGACGTTTACCAAATGAAGAGCTTTGGCTTTTGTTGCGCAGGTTCAACAAGGTGGGCACCACCAAGGGTGAAATGCAAACCTCGAACACGCTGACAGAGGCAGCAAATGTACCACATCAAGGCGTGGCCATATGCCGTCCCCGGTGGTCTGGACCTCAACATTGCCGACGAAGAAGAGTTCTCCCCAGACAAATTGAGGAGCAATATCGAGCGTCTCTATACCACGGTGGTATGTACATGTGCAGAAACTGGTCGCGGATAACAGTTTCTAATTCAAATACAGCTCATCGGTCTCATGGCCTTTGGGAAACACATCGTCCGGCTGCGGTCTTGGAGGGAGAAAAGACGCACAGCGTGGTTCTGCACGGTTAGCAAGAAATGGGATCATGGTTTATCGAGCGGCTGACAATTAGCGCAGGCTTACTTCTTTGCCTGGTTCTTCGACCTGCTGGTTCCCCTCTTGTGGCTGACGCTGATAGTCCTCATTACCTACCCCCCTGCTCGAGCCATCATGTTTCCTCCCGCCCCATTAGCTTTGGTAGATGCTAAAACAGGAGGTGTTCAGAAGCCCAAGGCGGGTGTGCTAGGGTCTCTTGACTCTGCCACCGGGGCACCCGAGAACCTGAAAGGTGAAGCGGTAGAGCAAGAGGCTAGCAACTTCGTGAACGGCATAGCATCTGTTGCTTTGAGTAGCGCGACTGGAAAACATCCCCAGACGGCTGAACCAGACGAAGAAAGCGGAACGGCAACCGACTCTGTACCAGACCCGACTGCTATTGCGACTGGAGCAGCTAACTCTCGGGAAAAGGCAAAGGGAGCAAACACAAGCGTGGAACATGACAAGACAAAGGTACCGATGGAGACTGCCTTGTGGACGAAAATGAGGCCAATCATGCACGGGGTCGCCGATGTTGCAGATACCTGGGAGCGGTTCGCAAACACTCTCTCCCCGACTCCGCCTTTCCCTCGCGACGTGCAGAGGCTTCGTCTTGCGGCGGTCATTGTACCTCTACTTGCAATCTCTTTCTTCATTACCCCTTACATGTTTATCAAAGGTATCACTTTCGGGGTCGGGTTCGGGTTCTTCGGCGATCCAGTCATCCAGCCGGGGCTGGAGTGGCTGAACAGAACAATTCCAAACTGGCAGAAGCTTCTCGAGCTTCGAAAGTGAGTGCACCGGACATGTCCTAGAGCTCCCCTTACTGACCAATGACTAGCACTCTGCTCAAGGGAGTTCCAACCAACGCCCAGCTCACCATAACCTTGCTGCGCATTGGTGAAGCAAATAAAGCTCCCCTACCACCTGTTCCGAGAATTCACACCCCTCCTCTAATGGAAAGTGCTGAAGTTACGGACGATCACCTGCGGAGTGTTGGCGCAGACAAACCACTCAACGCGACTCAGGAAGAACTGGATGCCGCGATGGCTCCAGACCACACCATCGCTCATCAAACAGGAGGCTCTGACATCGATGCTTCAAAGGATGCCAAGCATGGTAAGAAGGGAAGCAAGCTTTTGGGATTCTTCAAGCACACCACAAAAATGACTGTCGAGACCGCCATTGGAGCCGACAGGCTGAAAGCTAAGGCGGGCTCGACGCCAGCGAAGGATCGACTGGGCGTCATTCCCAACCCCAAGACAAACCTCCTCAGTGGGCCGATAGACTTCAAGTCACGCTACCACGGCAAGAAAGGACACGTCTATCTTACCACCAAGGCCACCATTCCATGCGTGGCCTACTCGACGGACAGCACCATCGAGAAAATCGGGACCGTAGAACGGGAGGATTTGCACCCAATCTGGAGCATCCCCATAGGCGATATCCGCGAATTGAAAAAGATCGGCGGGTACGGATGGAAGGCCAAGCTGGTGATTGGATGGGCGCTGGACAAGGAAATTTCGGATGGACTCGAGATTGTTGACAAGAAGGGACAGACTTGGAAGATCACGGCTTGTCCGTTGAGGGACGAGCTGTTCAATCGGCTTTGTGCTATGGGAGGACAGAAGTGGGAGAGTTGGTGATGGCGGAACTGCGGTGCAAGGATTCGGACATGACTGTATGACTAGATGAATCACGTGGCCTCTGTACTTGTATCAATTGTTAGAAAATGAGGTCGAGTTCAAACGCACGCAGGCTGTCGAGCTTCGCTCCCATTCTGTGTGCATCCGGCTCTGTGCCATTAGGTTTATTTTCCATTTTACGTCGACGTCGGGGTTCGAGTTTTTCCGAGAAGCGACTGTTTCATCTCCAAGGTACACGGGCACTGCGAGAAGCCCACCGAAAGCGCCCGCCTTGTTGTGAATATACGAGCAGCTCGCTATCCTTGCAATCAGCTTCATACACTCTTGTTTGAGAGACTACCTAGTACCTTGAAGTGGTGGGCGCGCTGCCTACACGTCTAGATGGCTCCCCCAGCCTAACCGTCTACAAACCATCCGTCTCCTCCCTGCGCACTTCACCTCCGGCCAACCCGTACGCTTTACTCACCTCCCAAATAGCGCGCAATACCAGACCTATTTGCATCCGCCTGTGACGTATTGCCGAACGTTTACCTCTAGGCCCATTCCTTTGACTGCATCCACAATGCGGCCCAGCATCTCACAAAGAGTTCATTACCGGGCAGTAAGTCCGTCGGAAGCTGTACTATCAATAGTCAACCATTGACTGTCCAAGGGGGATGCAGAGCCCAGCGAATCTACCTCCACAATTGTTCTCACTTCGCCATCACGTGTTTTCGTCGACATACGCGTCAAAAAGCCAACGTCATTCGAAGAGGCCATCTTCCTCGCTGACGTGGGCTCGGCAGATCTGATTGACTGGGCTTTTGCTGGCCGCAGTCAAGGCCACATGTTGGGAGATGAGCCTGGTAAGCCGTTCAGTCAGGAGTGGATTCACTGGCTTGACTCGAAGGTGCCTTATGGCGCCGCCACGGAGAAAGACGCTGGTTTGATGTACGCGCAAGATGACCCGACCCTGACACTGGAAGTCGGCAAGAACGTGGATGCAGAAACCGGCGCAGAGTCCACGTACGAGGAACTCTGGAAAGATTTGCCCATCGAGGAGTGCGAGGACGGCGGGAAACTCTATTGCATGACTGCAAAGTTGGACCATCCCGAAGGAAAGGCGAGAGGCGTGATGGTGAGGCTTGGTCGCTTTTGTCAGGGCATTCTGCAAGTGGGTTCAACCATCAGTATGGAGAGATGGGCCTGGAATCCGCATGGATATCCTGAAAACTGGAAGCGAATTGTCGGGATAGGTAAGCCAAATTTGTTTATGAGGTATTCTAGCAAGGATTGACCGAGACACGTTGGAACAGGGCCGCATACTATTCCTTGCTCCATGCTCAACCGGCCATCGATAAATGAAGGTGACGAATATCCTACAGAGAGAGGAGTCTGGCGCGTTCAGGAAAAGTTTTCGTGGACCGAGGGCGAAGCAACGGAAAGCAGCTTTTTGGAGATGGGAAAGGACCCTAAAGGGTGGTTCTGATCAGGAAGCAATCTTGCACAGCATCACACCTGGAATTTTCGTGCGCAACACCTCAGCTCAATACCTCAGTCAGGAAGTAACCAATGTCGATGTCTCGGTCACTCTCTGTGCAGTCTGTCATGTCTCTTGCCCGTCAGCTCATTCATGTCGTTCCTCTACCATTCCCCTCGCCATCCTTTCTATCCTCACCTAATCTTGCCATGGCGCGAATCACCTACGTCCCTCTCCAGACGATAGGGGAACTGTCAATTGCGACGTCCACCGAGGAAGCGGATCCTCAAGTTGCGAAGAACGCCTTGTTTGACTTCTCCCTCCTCTTCCAAAACCTGAAATTCATCCCCAGTGCTTTCAAATCTGAGCGTCGACCGGATCCCCTCCCAGGAATACCTGCCACACCTGAGCCGGCCACCGTTCAGCGCATCATCGAGGTCCTCGAGGTCAACGGTCTTGACATTTGCCTGATCGGGATCCTCGTGACAATACTTCCCACCGGTAATTTCATCTTCGGATGGCGATTATGGCAGCTCATGTTTGTCCTCGGCGCCATCGTATATATCGCCCTTCTCCCCTTCGCGACCCCAAAGGATGCGATTGTGAAATCAAAATTCCATCTTCGTCATCCTCATCGGCACGATCGAGAAAAGTGGCTGTACATTGGAAGCCCTCGGCGTTACAGGTGGGTCGCAACATACCAGCGAATAGAGTTCCTTTCCGTCGATTCATCATATGCTGAAGACTGACCTTGAAATGGCAGCCATTCTTTCCATGCTCAAGAATCCTGCGATCGGCTTGCAATGACTTTTCAGCGTCCAATCACTGCCATTACCGTCAATAGCTATGGCTACGTCTATGACACAGTCTTTAGGCTTGGTCTTCAGAGCTGCGAAACGGACCGCACATTCGACGTCATAAAAAAACAGCTCAACGATGCCGACATTGATAAGGTAGTGGTTATAGCCCATTCACTGGGAGGGGTGGTACTTTCCAATACCATGAACAAACTCCTTGAGTCAGTTGCTCCAGAGCTTGCGAAGAAATTGGTAGGGTTGCTCAGCGGAGAAGGAAAACAACAGCGTTGACAAGATCCAGGAGATTTTCACGTTCGGTTCTGCCGCTTTCACGTTCCCCAATCCGCTCGACCCCCCAGAGCAAGATGTCAACACGCCCACTCCGACATTTCTAATTCCAATCATCGAGCATTATGCCAATGCGCTCGATCCGATCGCTCGCATTGGCGTAATTCACCACACCCGAAAGCGCCCAGGTCGCCGGTACGCAGGCAAAGTCTTCATCCAGCAGGAAGCCACCGGCGCTCTGTTCGACGAACACTACCTCACGGCCATGTTTCCGGCGAGAGAAGGCAGGGATCAAGGGGTCCATGGCATGCCGCGCATGTCACCTTTCTTGGATCAGATGGTTTGCGTGGATGAAACGACAGCAAAGAAACGTGCCGAGACTTTTGTTGATGCCACGATGCCTTTTGAACCGGGGACCATCGATATGAATGTGGACGACGAGATGAATGCCTGGAGGCGGAGGAGTAACGCTGACATGTATGCTAAGAGCAGGAGGGCTAGCGTGGTTGAAGAGACAGAGAAAGCAGTTGAAGAAGGGAGTGGCAGAACAGTCAGGCAGCTGAGTCGGCTATGGAAGTATGTGGGTGGAGGCACGGCTTAATCAGGTGAAGACAAAGGCATAGGGGAAATTCATGGGTTACTGCAAACTTGCTTTGTCGAGTATCGCAGTCACAGAGATACTGGCGTCGGAAAATTCTGGATTGCTGTTTACCTTTTTTATAACCTAGATACATACCCTTAGCCAGCATCAGAGGTGACAGAAATCCATGAGCTTTCGCCTGTATGATTGTATTGTGAAGTAAAAACTTTTGTCATGCGTTCGCGGTGGGAGAATCTCTAGCCTAGGGGTACCTTAGGCAAGGATTAGGAGGTTGTTGATTACCTCGTAGGCGGAGGTTAGGTAAGAGTCATCCATGGCACGTCACGTGATAGCGTTTTCTTGTGGCGTCAGCCTGGAGTCGAAGTGACGTTTTCCATCAGAACTCAAACACCAAAACGCTCCTCATGTTCCTTCACTTCACCACGACCAATCTTTGTATACCAGCCTGCCAGCAACGACTACACCCCGCTCATACATCCCGCAACTGTCGCGACGCTGAGCAAGCAGTATTCGCTCTGCTTGAGTGGCGCCCTTCCTGCCTCTAGCCTCCGCACCGCGTCCTAGGTAACCTGCATGCTAGAAGTGTGCGATGCCTCGTCTGAGGTGAGGTCGTGACGGGAGATGCGCAAAGCGTCTGCCACGGTCGTCTCGCAACAGCGGCTTGCTCTATTGCGCCCAGCCAGCCCATTCATTGTCGACCCAGACTGCCATACCTAGCTAGGTTGTTTAGCATGATCCTTTGACCGGCCTCTACCTCACTCTCACTGTCCGACCACTACCTACCTGTCCGACCTCTTATCGTCAGGTGTGCACACACAGCTCCTCTTGCTCCCCTCTCTCCTCTTCCCTTCTCTTCTCCCAGACAGTTCATCATGGACAAAGGTATACCAAATACCGCAACTTCCTCGACACAGCCTGCCATGGAGCCACACCACGTGCTTGCGGGCACCCCTTCGCAACCTACAACACTGACCGAGCAAGCCCTGCAACAACCCTCGCTGGTCGAGCCAGCTTCGCATACAACTCTCGAACTCGAACCTCCCAACGCCACTGCACCTTCGCAAGCACTGGTCGATCCTAGAGACATTCATACACAGCCTGATATGGATGATATGGCATCGCCACACTCAACGGCAGACCCTGAACTTCGACTCACGCGTCTCGTCACCATCCGCGACCAAGCTGAACTTGAGCTTGATGTTGGTCAGCAAGCCGAGCGTTTCCTCCTCGAACAAGCCGATGAGCGAGACAAGAAGCAGATTGAGAAAGCCAAAGCACGCCACGATCGTTTAGTGGGCCAAATCAACAAAGTCCTTCGCCAACTGAAAGACGCGCCGGCAAATGCGAAGCATACCAGTCTAGTCAACGAGAAGGCCGTCCTAGAGGCACAAGTCAAGGCGGTGAGTGAAGAGCTCGGAAAGATTGAGGCACGCATGGAGCAACGTCACAAAGCTTCTGAGGATGCAAAACTAGACCACGGGACTGGGAAGCTTCCTGGCGAGAGCCAGCGCGATTTTCTGATCAGGACGGGGAAGATCACCCCATTTACCAAGATGAAGCCCCCACCAACGGTATCGGAGAACCTAGAAGAGGTCATGCGCGATGCAGAACAAGCAGGCGAGGGAATGGACGAGGATGAGCTGACAGCGCTCGAGGCGGCTGCAAATGCGGGCCCTGTTTCGCATCGCAATTTGCTCAAACCTGGTTTTGCCGAAGCCGAGTCCAGCAGTTCAGCAGTCAAACGCAAGCGACAGATTGAAGAAGATGCTGAACTTGCGGCAGCGCTTGCTGAGCAACCAAAACGAGTCAGGCTCCAGTCGAGGTCTGCTACTGCTGCTCACGCGCAGAGCGGTACTCCGGCTTCTTCTAGCGATTCAGAGGAGTCCTACATACCTCCCATCGAAGAGTTGGGATTCTTGGACGATGAGCGGGATCCAGAAGCTGATGGTTTTGTCATGGATACTCCGGCCACACGCAAGCCGAGCAGGGGCAAGGATGTGCAGAAGTCAGACGTGGCCGCCGAAGATGATCAAGAAGACCTGACTGGGCTAGACGACGGCAATGAGCAGCTATATCGGGCTCGTTTAAAGACTTGGGTCCATCGGCGCAGTCAGGCGAGGCGCAAGGAACAGTCTCAGGATGAGCATGATAAAGACGAGGAGTGGTTCATGCCACACCCAACGAGGCAGGACACAGAACTTGCCGGTGGACTTCGTATTCCAGGTGATATCTATCCTTCCCTCTTCGATTACCAAAAGACGTGTGTGCAGTGGCTCTGGGAGATGTATTCGCAGAACGTTGGTGGTATCATCGGTGATGAGATGGGACTCGGTAAGACCATTCAGATGATCTCCTTTCTTGCGGCCCTGCACTACTCTAAGAAGCTTGATGGGCCTATCATAATCGTCACTCCTGCCACCGTCATGAAGCAATGGGTGAAGGAGCTGCATACCTGGTGGCCTCCTATGCGCGTTTCCATCTTGCACTCGTCCGGCAGCGGAATGATGAATATCAAGCGCGAGGCCAAGATTGAAGACTGCCTCGAAATCGGAGAGGAACTGGACGAGTCTCCGAAAAAGCCCACCAAGGCCCAGAGAACGGCACAGAAAATCGTCGATAGAGTCGTTCGAGATGGTCACGTTCTCATCACTACCTACACCGGGTTGCAGACGTACGCCAGGAACCTGATACCAGTCAAATGGGGCTATGCCGTCCTGGATGAAGGTCACAAAATTCGCAATCCCAACACTGCGATCACCATCTACTGCAAAGAGCTCCGGACACCAAACCGCTGCATCTTGTCTGGCACCCCAATGCAAAACAACTTGACCGAACTTTGGTCGTTGTTTGACTTTGTTTTTCCAATGCGATTAGGCAATCTTGTTGACTTCCGCACACAATTCGAGACTCCCATCAAACTCGGCGGCTTTGCCAGCGCATCAAGTCTCGCTATCGAGCTAGCGACGAAATGCGCCCAGACTCTCAAGGATACCATTCACCCCTATCTCCTACAGCGCATGAAAAAGGATGTTGCCGCAGATCTGCCGAAAAAAACCGAGCGAACGCTTTTCTGCAGTTTGACAAAGCCTCAACGTCGCGCGTATCAGTGGTTTCTTTCATCTGAACAGATGACTGCAATCAATGAAGGCAAAATGCAGCCATTGTACGGAATCGACTTCCTTCGCAAGATCTGCAACCATCCAGACCTCATGGAGCACAAGACTCTACCATATAAGGCCAACTATGACTATGGTAGTCCAGAACTGGCGGGCAAGATGGAAGTCGTCAAGAATTTACTTGAGATCTGGAAAAGAGGGGGACACAAAGCTCTGCTCTTCACACAGAGCAGGATCATGCTTGACATTCTGGAGAAATACATCAAGAATATGGCTGGGTTCAACTACCGGCGCATGGATGGCAACACATCCATCAAAGTCAGGCAGACGCTGGTTGATGAGTTCAATCAAGAGCCTGACCTGCACGTGTTCCTTTTGACCACCAAAGTGGGCGGTCTCGGTGTCAACCTGACTGGTGCCAATAGAATCATCATCTACGACCCCGATTGGAATCCGTCGACTGATATCCAGGCACGTGAGCGTGCATGGAGGCTTGGACAGAAGCGTGAGGTTCAGATCTATCGTCTTATTATGGCCGGCACGATCGAAGAGAAGATCTATCATCGCCAGCTCTTCAAGCAGTTTCTCTCTGACAAGATCTTGCGAGATCCAAAGCAACGCCAGACTTTCCAACTCAAGGACCTCTCTGACTTGTTCTCATTCAGTGATGCCACTGGGAAGACTACAGAGACGAGCGCCCTCTTCCAAGGAACCGAAGTCAAGTTTTCTGGAGGGAGCCCTGGAAAAACAAGCGCTAGTCCTCCTGCTGACGCCACTCGCAGCGGGACAGAGTCCGATGATCTTAGCAACGTTGCTGGTATTGCTCGCCAAGAAGAGCATGCTACTCCTGAAGACAATGACGCAGGTGAAAATCAGAGCGATCGCCTTCTCTCGGCAATCTTTGATCGTTCTGGTGTTCACTCTGCTCTCGAGCATGATGCGATCGTTGCATCAAACAACACCAAAAGGACAATTGGCGCTGATCCAGTCGCTATCAGGCGTGAGGCAAAGCGCATGGCCGACATTGCGGCGAAAGAGCTTGAGAAGAACGCTGAGGTTGCTAGGAATGTGGAGCCAGGCACGGTCACTTGGACAGGAACGCATGGAACGGTTCCTGAGTCCAGAGAGCAAAGCGATACCGAGTTCGGGCGACGCGGCATCTCTGCAGGCCGTGGCAGACAACTTGGATCAGCTAGACGAGCTGGTCGAGTTGGCAGGGGCGGTCGAGCTCCGGGTGATGGTGAAGTTGGAGTGGCTTCTTCTCGAGTTCTGACATCATTTGAAGATCGTCACGGCTACAAATACCAGCCATCTGCTCCGCCATTGAGGGTTACCCTTCCAATGATCAAGACCTTCTTCCTCCGCAAGGGAGGAAGCGCGCCTTCGGCGATGCTTTGGCAGCACTACGACAAGTACGTCCAGGGGGAAGTTCATACGGCGCAATTTAGGGCATTGGTGGAGAGCATCGCTACACAAAGTGGAGGGACGGGCGACGGACGAGGTATTTGGACTTTGAAGGCTCAATTCAAGCGCGGTTCGTGAGAAAAGCTGTGGGAAACGACTGCATCTACGTTCAACGGACAGATACAGCGAAAGGTGCCGCTGGCACGCGGTATGATGTGATCAGTACAAGACAAAGCTCATGATGAATTTTGGGAAGAGTGGTTTCATAAAGCTACTTACCTAGCCTAGAATCCAATTTGATGCATATGTTGCAAAAAGATTCCTGGACTGCGTGTACACTAGGCATGTCCGATTTAAAATAGATTGATTTGAGAATCGAAGACATCCATCCATGTCACGTACTGCTGGATCAGACTCACAACCTTCCTGTGCAACCTAATTTGCTGGAGCATCACGTGATATTAGAGCAGTCGAACAGTGACAGGATGTTGTTAATGTTGGTTTTGAAGACCGCTATTAGATGGTTTTGCCATAAGACAGCTAGGTAATTCAATGCTTGATAGAGAGCGGGCAGGTGCCTAGGTAGGTACCTTAGGTACCCAGTATACGTATAGTCGTTGGATATATAAACGTTTCGACGACACGTTTCGACGACTCGACTTCGACTCCCACGTGACTCCCTCTTCTCCGCCGCTAATGGTGCGGGACGATCGCCCTTCTTGACCCCAGCTCTTGGCGCATCCCCCAACTGGCAACCCTGCCGCTTGCCTGAGGTCCGCGACAAGTGCAACCGTACCGAAACCCCATACGGAGTACGCGACCCTTTACCTGCAATACCTCACCTACACTACACCACAAACCACAACAACGTCACAACACTCCAACGACGCCTCTCCGACTCTGCCACCCTCGACTACGGTATAGCTCCAAACAACTGCGTACCCTCTCGGCCATTCTCCCAAACCGGACCTCGACTGCGCAAACGGCCCCAGTGCGCGCAGGCGCATCTCAAGCTGAGGCGGCGCAAGTGTTACTCAATGATACAGCCCAACAAAGGTGATCCCCATGAGCGGAGGTAATCGCGAGGGGAGCTCACCACAAGAGATGAAGACGGCGCTTCTGGCAGTTGATGGATTCCAATGACGCCGACCCCTCCCCGATTCACCACCATCCCTCCCTCGCTGCCCATGTCTACCCAAGTAGACACCCCGTCCAATGAACCGTCTGCACTGCTGCAACCTTCAAGAGTCGGAAGAGATGGAAGGTCCCTGTCGTCGAACAGTGTCGCTCTCAGCTCGCGTTCGCAGTCATTCGCAGTCTCTGGACCTCCTCCAGGAAGCTTTAGCTCCGATCTCAAGTCCACATTCTCGCGCAGCGAAACCCCTCGGCCGGACTTGAGCACTTATTCGAGCTATGCTGTCGAAGACTCCACAACGACTACGGAGCAGAGGCAGGCTGCATTGCGGGATAAGATTGAGAAGGAAACCAAGATAAAAAAAGGCACGGAGAATCTCCTCGAGGCCTTGAATACAAAGAACGCAAAGCAGGTCAAGGACCAGAAGGTGAAGGTCGAGGCCGAGTTGAACACGTCGAATCGGAAGATTGCACAACTGCAGCAGGGACTCCAGGACGAAATACAGCGTTCGAGAGAGACAGCCAACACAAACAACGCCAACGGTAACAGGCTATCATTTCTGTTTAGGAGTGCACCAGGAAAGTCATACTCCCAGCAAGATGTTGACCGAGACTACGTTTCAGATAACTCGGAACCGGAGACCGAATCGCCTACTTTTGTCCTCGCTGAGATACTGCAGGCTCTGGAAGCTGAGGAAATGCAGCCAGAGTACTACGTGGACCAGACGAACCGACTTGTTGAACTCTTCAAACGACACCCGACCCTCAAATACGACCTCGTTTGGTCTGAATTCGGACTGCGAATGCAGCTGATGCTGCTCAGCGACAGCCGAGAAGTTGTTGCCGGAGGATGGAGGGCCATGCGATACGTTATAACCGACCGGAAATCCCTCCAGACAATTCGGGCGCACCATACGGACTATCTCGTGATTTTGTCCCTGGTCAAGGAATCCAAAGCCAGCGTTGAACGAGAACAGGCTCTGAAGTTCGTACGCGCGTTCCTCGACGTCAAGGATGGTGTGGAGGAGATCTCGCTGTCTGTCGCCCGCATGGTCGTCGCTTTGGCCGAGCACAATGACGATCGGTTGAAAGCCATTTCAATTTTGACGCTGGCGGAGATCCTCGTCAGGGATCCAGCGCTTTTGGTGGCTGCAGGCGGCATCGGCACCCTGAGCGATGCTCTTGGTGAAAGCAACTACCACGCCGCTCAAAGTTTGACCGGAGCGTTTCTCTATCTTCTCGATCTCCCAGGCCGCCGTCGATTCCTTCGATCTGGCTACGAGCTTGAAATCCCTTTTGCCACCTTCACCGAATCCCCCGTCGGCCATGCCCACGAGGACAAGCTGAAGACCAATGCAAAAGTCATCTCCGCGCTACTTAAAACCTGGCCCGGTCTCATCACTCTGGCAAGAAATGACTTTCTTGCTTTGCGATCACTCATGCAATCCCTGTACATTCCGATCATTAACGTTCGGAACGCCCTCTTGGAGCTCATAACCGATGTGCTACGGATCAAAGCCCCATCGTGGTCGTCATCGTTCCTTGCTGGGCGAAGGCTTACCACTTACGCCCGAGTCACAAATTTGAAAGAGGCTGAGAAGAAGCCGGAGCACCTAAATCACGAGACTGAGGATGAGACGGACCACCGAGACCTTGTGGAACATTTCACTGCTGTTGTTCTTGCCGCACTTCTCCATTCTGGTCTCCTTGAAGCCCTTCTCCATGCTGAAGAAGAGCCGCTATCTATCGCCTTGAAACGGAAGTCGACTCTCGTTCTCGGCGAGGTTCTAAGACTCGCGAGCGACCTTTTACCAGATTCATGGAGTGCAAAGCTGCAAGTTCTTCCGCAGCTGTTGAGAAACGCGTCTCGATTCGGCCTGGAGGATCGCTTTGTCGCAACAGGAACGATTTATCAAGTGGACAGCGTGAACCGTACACTGCAGCGTTCAGAGCCAATTCATCCTCAAATCGCGCGGCCAATGGTGATGTCAGAACCTGAGAAACCTCAAAGTTCGGAACAGACCAATACGCAGGCGCGACAGGTGGACGAGGAGACCTTTCGCAGGATGATGCTGGAAAGCAACGTGGCTGCCACGGGGAACTTCATCAAGTGGAGATGGGACGTGATTCTTCAGATTATTGATGGTCCGCTTCTGAATGCAAAACGGCTAGAAGAGGCCATGAAGGCGACGCGATTCATTGGTCGACTGGACTCATTCTATCGTCCGTTGAAGCACAAGTTCTCAGATATCAAGAACACCAAGCCGAACCAGCGCTACATTCGAATCGGATGCGCCTTGATGCGCTGTCTACTCCAGAACCCAGATGGCGTAAGATATTTGGCGACCTGCAAAATTCTCCCGCAGCTCGCAGAGCATCTAGCACACTACGACAGGATGAGCGGGATTACTTCGGAGAGCTTGCTGTTTACTCGAGACCGACTATCTGAGACATTGGCTGGAGGCTACTTTGCACTGCTTGGAGCCATAAGCAGCGACCCGAAAGGCATGGTCATTCTCGAACGATGGCGCTTCTTCAACATCTTCTACCACATCATCGAGATTCCAGATCGCGACGACCTCATCAAGGCGCTCCTAAGTGGGATGGACTATAGCTTGGAGGGTCACCTCAGGATCATCATCTCCAAAGCCATGACCTCTTGCTCTAAGGAGATCCGGATGTTTTCCACCAGGATCCTTCGGAAATACGCCACGAGGGGCGTGTCGCCTTCGCAGTCTCACAAAGGCGTGGCTGAGTGGGCGATCCGTCTACTTGCCAATCAACTTTATGACCCAGAGATTGAAGTCTGTGAGGTCGCTATCAAGATCCTCGAAGAAGCTTGTAATCAAAAGGCGTCTCTGGAGTACGTTGTCAAGTGCCGACCAGCTTTGGACCATCTCGGAGAGATTGGTGCTCCGTTACTTCTCCGGTTCTTGTCATCTTCAGTTGGTTACCATTACCTCGATGGCTTGGATTACATCACTCGAGAGATGGACGATTGGTTTCATGCGCGAAATGACACGTATGTTGCGCTTGTTGAAGCATCTCTCGCGCGGGCTTTGGCAGACATGCCAGATAAAACACAGCAGCAACATTCAATATTCGACGATGGGTTGCCGGAATACACCGACTACGGAGTCGTTCCTCCCCACTTCTATCGCGAGCTCGCTCGAACAGCGGAAGGGAGTAATCTTCTCGCCCAGTCTGGGCACTTTGATGCTTTCGTCAACAACATCCGTGAGTTCGGAATGGAGGATGAAGACACTGAAACGATTGTCAAAGTAAAGGGATGTCTTTGGGCCGTGGGCAATGTTGGCTCGATGGAACTTGGTGCTCCGTTTTTGGAGCGTACCAGCGTCGTCAAGCTGATAGTGGACATCGCGGAACAATCTGAAGTCATGACCATGAGGGGAACTGCATTCTTTGTGTTGGGTCTCGTCAGCCGCAGCCTGCATGGGCAGGAAATTCTATATGAGCTGGGTTGGGATGGTGCGGTGGATGTCCGAGGGGATAGCCTGGGCTTCTGTCTGCCTTCTGACTTTACGAAGCTCTTCAGTGTTCGTATGATGTTGTGGTTCGCCGTTGCAATTGCTGACAGCTTGTAGATCAAACCTTGGGCATCGTCTTCGGTCGAGAGGCCTCGAGGTCGGGGTCATTCCGGCTCTGACGCAAAGCCAACGTCTACTTCCTCGCAAGATGATCCTACTACCGCTCGAATTCTCAAGCATGTCAAAGACCTGGGAAATACAGTCCTCGCAAAGCGTGCAGCTGGTGATTTGCACGCCATCAAGGTTAAACGGCCGCCCGCGTTCCAGTCTCCGGGTGTGCTGCACAAGGTCATGGGCATATTGGAGAGTCACCATTTCCGACTGCCAATGAGGCGATTTGTCATCGATTTGTTTGACAAGCGGGTGATGAGGAGGATTGTGCTGGAGGAGGACGACAGTAGCGAGGAGGAAGTGGAGAGTGAGGAAGACAACGGCGAGGAAAGCGACTGACGGGTCGCATCAGGAAATGCACGGCATCAGACAATACGGAGCTGTGGCGTTTTGAGGTTCTTGCACTAGAGGCGCCGCTTAAGAACTTTTGCGTTCTTCTATGAGCTTCGGCGCTAGAGGTGCAATTTTGCATTGGATGAAAATGTACGAAGAGCACGATGGGCTGGTGGGTCATATTGTTTGGCGTTGACCTGTCTTTGGCGTTGTGCGTATAACGCATTCCCATACAGTGGGATCAAGGCCGGGCGGAGGAGTGCAAGACGGGTATTGTGTATTGTTCTGTTCAATGCCAAAAGCCAAGATTGATCTAAGGAAGCAAATGTAGTGTTCAGGCATGTCAATATTGCCTGCTTGTGACTTGTGACTTAAAGGATAAGGAGAGGGGGTAATCGGGCCCTGCGAATTGAAACATGAAGTCCAACAGCAGTGTGAAGTTACCTTAGGTAGGTAGTCAGGTTTTGACCTACTATTTGGTGATAGGGGGCTTGTGAGTGAAGGTTATGTCACAATACTTGGGTTAAGGAGGTTGGTGTAGTACACCAGGGACGGACTGCAATCAAGACCCTAACCACATGGAGTAGAAATGACAGCGCCCCTGACGTTCATGTCCCCAATTAAATCGCCTCGGTCAGCCAGTGACAGCGTCGCCTTTGACCGTTGCTTGCTTGCAGCTTGCAGCAAGTTGCAGCCCAACCCCCCGTGCCCCCCCCCCAGGGCCCAGCTTGTCCGCAGAGCTCCAGCGTCAGAACGTCCCCTCGCCCGCCCGCTTGCCCTTCCTCTCACCACCCACCTCGCCCATTTCATTCCCAATCCCACCCCAACCCATACCAACCCGCGCAAATGTCGACCCGCAAGAGAAAGCAGGAGGAGGAGGAGGAAGAGGAAGAGGAAGAGCTCCAGAGCCTGCCTGAAGACGGCGAAAGCGAAGAAGAGTAAGCCGTTCCCCGTTTCCTCGACGTCATGGTCTGTTGTGCTTGCTTGCACACTTGCGCTCGAGAGATTCGAATCGATGCGACAAGCTGCCAATTGCTGTCGCATGCATTTTGATGCTCTCGGACGTCGTCCCTTTCCTTAATCGACAGGTCTGGGACGCTTCATCGATGCGGGCGAGTTCCTCAGCCGCTCCGTCAATGGGCGCATTGCGATCGCAGCGACGATTCATTTCTAGCAAGACGTGTCATCTACTCATTTCCATCTCCTGCAACTCCTCTTGTGCTCTTCTTCAAATATCCGGTTGCCATGCGCTACCTTGTAGTCAATTGCATTTCCACGCCTCATCTACCGCAATCCTCAACACCGGAGCAAGGCTGACCTGCCCTGCTGCATAGATACTCAGGCTCCGAAGTAGAGTCGGATTTCGACGAAGACGAAGACGACGAAGGCGAGAAGCCAGGTAATGCCTCTCCTAGAAACAATTGACCAGTACCATCTGACATCCCAAAGCCGCTGCCGCTGCCCCGAAGGCGAAGAAGCAGAAGACTGCGCCTGCCGCCGACGAAGATGATGAGGACGAGGAGGATGATGCCGCAGAACATGATGACGACGATGACGGCGACGAAGTCGACGAGGAAGACGAGGAAGACAACGACCAGGCAGACAAGAAGCCGAAGAAGGTCGTCGCTGCCGATATCGCCAAGAAGGATAAGGCTGTCGCCGTGCCTGCAAAGAAACTGGCCGAAGAGGTTGTGGCTGGAGGCGAGGATGACGAGGAGTAGAGGCTCATCGGCGGACTATCTAGGGTTACACATGTGCGTATACGGGCGCTTGATGATAAGAAGCCTCATGATAGTAAATGGGGAGCCACAATTGAAAAATTATCCGTACTTTCTCACTGCAAGTTCATGACTGGATGTTCATATAGTCTTCTTTTGTCCTAGGTAGCCTATCCGACGGTGCGTCTTGAGTTGGAGTACTTCAAATGGGAGAAGGTGTTTCTGGGTAAAGGTCGGATGAAGAAAAACTCAGGTTGATATCTGTGTCCGAGACCTTCACCTTCTTGATGATTCGACAGTTCAAGTTCGTACGCAAACGGCCACGATAGCCACCATCCCATCTCAGGCTTGATCTCCATCCACGCTGGACATGCAGCGCGTGAGTATGCGGCAGGCTGAGGATTCAAGTCTGGTGCAGGTGAAGAAGTGGGAGATGGATCACCCTACTAACCAAAGAGGTAAAAAGGTGATTGTTTTCTATTACCGAGAATGATGGAGAGGGTCCAGTCGTTGGTAGCAAGTAGTGTGCTGTGTGATATATTTGCGGTCGCTGTATGAGGTGAGGCAGTTGTCTCATAATGGTAGCCAGCCCAGCATTGCTCAATCAGTGACTACTACTCCCACCTACCTAGGTAAGTACCTCTCTTATAGATACCTAAGGTAGGTACAGATTGAGGAAGAGTCCTCGATCTCAACCCTACCTATAACGTTAGCTTCAAGCCGAAGCCACACATGGTAGGCTGGGGCGGGTACTTGAGCTCTCTCTAAATAGGTAAATATCAATCCTCGATACTCCACTGGCAGCGCACGCACGAATTGAAGAATTTGAGATACACAGGCGGTCAAGGGTCGGGGGGCGGTGGGCGAGGGGTCAACAACTTTCAATCGGTGAGATCTGTTCTTGTTGATGGGCCATCTCCCTCCAAGATCCAGTCCAGTCCAGGTCCTTATTATATCTTCAATGCCTGCCGCATCTGTGCGAAGAGCAACCCAGTTCCAGTCCACCGAGTCCACCGAGCCTCTCGCCAACTACTGCCTCACCCAACCGAATTCAAAGATGGCTTGGACGGGGTCATGGGAGTAACAACCTGGTTGCCTTGGAAGCGTAAAGTGCAAAAGGAAGCCTCGCCGTGAGGAGACTGACAGGCTAATAACAGGCATACAAGGTGTCGGGCGGCTTGGTTGCTACCAAAGCTACCCCAAGCGCGATAGAGTAGTACGCGTACCTAACTTACCAGGTACCTTAGGTACTCTCCTTCTCGTCCTGATTTCACCACCTGGAGGCCTCGCAAGCAATAATAAATAAACGTTGAATCCTCGAGGAATGCAACGTGTCACGTGTGTGCCTCTCGAATCTTGTCCATGTTGAACAGTCAAACTCTACGGTAAGTCCAATGTGACTCTGTCACGATGGTGCACGAGGCGACATATCCAGGCATTCATATTTTGTATTGCCTTATCCATGATCCATCAAAGTCGTCCAATCCCGGAAGCATGGGAACCCCGCAAGATTCGACTGTTTACTACTCAAACCAACCAGTCAGGCTGGCACGGCGACAGCGGCAAACAACCACAGCTGCCGCAAGTCTACCGCAAGTCTGCGGCTTAGAGGCAGCTTAGGGAGCAATCCTGATGGGCTTGTCATCGCCAGTCAGGACTCAGGAAGTGCTGCCTTAAACACACTGACTGCCCCAGGTCTACCAGGTGCTTCCGTCACGTCCGGCTCGATCTGGAAATCGTTGCGCGAGGCGGAAAACAAAGACAAAAAGTCACCAAGTCGATCGCGCTCGCGCTCGACAGCCGAGCTGACCAGCCTGATAACCTCGAAAGCGCCAGCGGGGCCAGCGGGAGCTGCAGGAGCCGTGTCCTTTGACTCTGGAACCTTGAGTCTTACTCTTGGGTCTTGGGTCTTGACCCCTTCTGAGTTCTGACGGGAACATTTCATCCGCTCCGTCCACGGACGAAACTCGCTGATTGGACCGCTCCGTCCATCAAAGACTTCAAAGAGATGCTCCGCGACGTGGGGGCTGCGAGTGACGTGCACTAGGATCAAGGAGTCCATGATACTCACCCCTACAGGACTCGACTCGGCTTTTAGATCTGTGCAGGGTGAACCGAGAACGGCGGAAGTTGGAACGAAACCCGGAACCCGGGTGCAATCCGCGCAAAATCGCCAACCCGACATCCATATGCCTCAGGCTCTGCGGCTCTGGTGATCTGGTGGACAGTGACACTCGTGACTCGACCGTCGCGGCGTCGCCCCCTGTCACCCTGCGGTCAGCCTTACCGGCCTTTGCGCGCGCGCGAGAAGTTTTGAACGGCAATTCGGCTGTGCAAAGATCCATGGATGCTTCGCCGGTATCCTAAGAGCTAAACTTGTTCAGGGAGCGCCAATTATTCGCTGCTGCTGTGCTGAGCAGACGCTATTGTGAGGATGATCAGCACCTGAGTGGTGCATTTGGCGGTGCACACTGCATTTGCTCGGTTTTGCTCGAGTTAGCAAGTCCGATTTAGTTTGCCAGTGTTGGTCACGATGCCGCATTTTGAAGAGAAGGTGGTTGGTCTGAATGTGTCTGATTTATTGGACTACTGCTACTGTTCGCCAATCTCAACCTCATCCTTGGAGAGGGAGATCGTCGCTTGCGATTCCGCACTTTCCTCTACCCCTCGCCAATACCATGGCCCATATCCAGACCAAACATTAATAAAAAAAAGTTGAGTGGGAATTTGCGAATTAGCCGCCGTGCATGCTGGTCGTTGCCATATCCCAAACGCCGCGCTAGATGCATAGACAAGAATTCGCTGGATCGCTCGCTAAAACCGCTGGATGAAGAAGGACGAAAAGAGGCAGCAGCTCTAAAAAGCGCTGATCATCGGTGCTGTCCTTTCTGGGATGAAGTATCCCTCCTCTTCGAAGGACGAGGCTTGCTTGTCGTCGAAGAGCGCGGTTGTGGTTGCGATGGCTTGTCTTTGCATCTCAGAGAATCGCAGAGAATCCGAAGGCGGAGAGTGCGGTGGATTGTCGTCTTCAGAATCGGACAGGTCGTGGATGAGTTCCGGAGGAGAGGCGGAGTGGGAGTGGGTGCGGGTGAGGGCCAATTCGCTGTCGTCCTCCATATCGTCGTAGTAGTCGTCGTCGTCGTCGTCTTCATCGTCATCCACCTCGATTGAAGTCACAGAGACGGGCGGAGATCGCAGGCGGCGGAGGGGAACGGTAACGTCAAAGTCCTCGTCGTCAGAGTCGCTGTCCGTCTCGGAGACGTCGTCGACGTCTGCGTCGTCCGAGGGGTCTTCTTGTATCGAGTCGATCCACTGGATGTGCTTGGGCTCCTCTGTCTTGGAGGCCTTCTTGACGGTCTGGTTGAACCAGGCTTCTTGGTCCCGCTCAGCGTCGTGGAGGTCGACCATGAGAGCATCGAGGAGGTTTGCGTGGCCGACCAGAAGCCTGAGGTTGTGGTCAGGTCTGGAGGCCTCGCGGCCCAGCTTGGACCTGGCCGAAGAGGCAATGTAGTAGGTTTGGGTGAGAGACATCTTCTGCTTCTTCTGTGGTGGTGAAGAGGGAGGGAAGGATGTGCGAGTGGTTTCTGCCGAGAAGGGCTCAAAGGCAGTCTGGTGTCGAAGGTGGGAAGGCATTGTGAAGGGTTGAATGTTTGTTAACTTTTTTGGGGGTGAGTCAGGCTCCGAGTTCGCTATATATGACTCTTGGTCGGAGTGCCAATAGGCGAGGCGAGGCGAGGCGGTAGGGCGGGAGAACGGGAGGGAGAGTGGAATTATTATGTGGGCCGGGGTCGCCGGTTGATGCGGATAGGCGAGTGGTGGTCCGTTTGGAATTATAGCTGCAACAAGAGTCGAAGAGACAAGCAGATGAGATGTCTTGAGCTTTGTTCCGGATTGTCTGGATTGTTGTCTGTGTGGAGAAGAATTGTCGGGCTTTGATGTGTGGGGAGCATGATCCTTTATGATGTGCTTGGTCGACTGCGTTCGGTCTTACAAAATGGTTCGGAGTTACGGTACGGGCCTTACGGAGCCTGCACGGCAGCGACCAAGAGCGGGCGCGCGGGCTCTCATCAGGCTGCGAGTGAGCCGCAGCGTGGCTTTCGGCGGTGACTGTCCACGGCGACAAGGTTGTGCTGCTGCGTAATCCGCCCAACAAGGGGCTCAAGGGTGCAGGTGGTGGTGGATGGATTCATCATCGCCAAAAGTCCACGTTACGTCCGAATCCGTCACCTCTGTTCGTCCGGCTCTCGCTTCGCTGTCGACGAGTAATCTTGCACCAAAGCCCGCTTAGAAACATTTCGTCCGCGTGAGCTCACTGCTGGCAGCTGCCGCACACTGCTGTAGGTAGGCGATTGCGCTGCTGATGGATGATGATTCTCCTCTCCGTCCTCAAACACCGAGATGATGCAAATCAGGCAATACTCTAGCCGTCGGTCGACTTTTAGGCTCCAACAATAATCCCCTACCTTCTCGACTCTCAATGGTCGCAACCTTGACTGCATGTGCCTGAGCAAACGAGCACGCGCAACTTACGTACGCACTCACTCTCGCAACCCGCGGGTTGTGGGTAGCGGGTACTCAGTAGAGGTACGAACTACGAGTCTACGAAGCGACGAAGAGGAAGCTCCGAGTCACCAAGGCTCAAGCCCAAGACGCGACGACGAGCAAGCCACAGCCTCCTTGACGGCGTCGTGTACTCGTGTTGTTCCGCGTAAACAATAATTGGCGGTGCAGTGCCAGACTGAGATCTCGCTTCCATGTCCTAATTCGTGAATCCGTCAGTCCTGAATTCTCTTAAACCCACCGCCGCGAGCGGCAACGCCGTGGGATGTATGCAAGTTTCAACAAGGGCGCAAATACGCCTGACAGGCACCCCTAACAGCACACACACATACACTGTGACTCCCGTCTGTCTTCAGATCATTTGCTGACTACTCTACAGCCATGTAACCCAGGATTATTAACTGCTTCGAGACATCGCTGGCCATGTCGCCGCAACAAGGTGTGAAGGTGTCTGATGCCGCTGCCGACGCCGCCAGTGGTTCATCAGACAATACGGAGTAGTTCGAAATCAAAGCCGCTGTTCGCACCGTCGCGGACAGAAATGGGCGAATTCGAATTGTGCTCCCGACGGAGCTGTCTGACTCCTGAGATCTGCCCTGCCTTAGCAGCCTTTTTGGATACTCGGGCTTTGCCAAATCGCCGAAGACTTCGGCTCGAATGGCGATTGCGCAAATAACCTCCATGTCACTTAACGTTAACACCTTGTCCCCGAATCCCGATGACCACATCTAATCGCCGGGGATCGCTTTTCGCAGTTTTCGGCCGCGGGCACCGCTCCAGTCGTGCTCCACACTGGCGACTCGATTTCAAAAGTTGCGCTCAACCATCAATATTCCCGTCCATTTCAACACCACCAGGCTGATTAGGTACATACGCGCATTGCTCGTGCCCGACCGTGCTGCACCTGGAGAGTTTGTTGCGCATCCCCAGGCTGTGCAATCTTCTGACGCTTGTTTTGCTGCACTTTGCGGTGAGCACAACTGGGCCGTCTACCAGGACTCTGCCTGCCTCTGCCTCGCTATCGGATTCGGCAGCGACATCCACCACACTCTGCGCCCCGCATGTTCGCGCAAACCGATACGCACCAGTCACTCATGTTAGGTAGTCATTCATCAATCATTCCAGGTTCGTCCCCTCGGAAAGTTGTAGCATTCGTCTTCTGCGCCGACCAGAATCTTAAGCGGAATCCGCGGATCTACAACCCACATGCACTTTGTTCTTCACCAACCTTGCCTTAAAACCGATGCATCTCCAATCTGCCTCTTTTTTCCTTATCGTCATTCGTGCGAAGCTCCCCCTAACCTAGGTTGTCGTCACACACGCGCTGTCCCCACATCCCCTACAAAGGATTACTCACTTTTCAATACTACCTAGCCCCCAGGACGTGCATAGACTCTCCAACGCACGCAATAGGGCGCTGGGAGGCAGCCAGGACTCAGCACTGGTGACTGGGATAAGGCCGATGTGAATTTGAAATGCGGCATGCCGCAACTCGGCTTACGAACGTCCAGTTCCAGTGGAGTCCACTGTTCTACCCGCTTCTCTATCCCTAAGAGAGTCAAATGTAAGCGCTTAGCGCAGACAGCACCTTGCTTCGAAATGCTCTATTTCTCTGCCGCACCACTGACTTCACCATTTGGAAGATTCCCTGTCGCAGGATAGTTTCTCTCAAATGCTTATATCCTTTGTGCAAGAATTTGTGAGCGTTGCTGATTAGCGACCAAGGCTGAATTGTAACCCCATAATTCCCTCGTTCGAGATACCCGAGATAATTACTCCGTAGGTAGGTACTTCCTTGCTTTGGGAGCGTCCCTTTGCGATTTGGATGCTCCCGAGGTCGATCATGCCATGACCGTGCAAGACAATGGAAAATCACCCTACTGTCACATGACCCTTCTCCGGCTATTGGTCTCGCAAAGTCCAGATTCCACACAAGGGCATGTCCCGGTCGTCGGAGGCTGCCCACAATGTCTACTCAGGCGACCACCGACTCTCGAGTCAATCGACTAAATGCAACACCTTCCAATGCTCGGCGTTCCAGATTCCGGAGGTCGATCATAACTTAATAAGCGGAGGGATACTAGACACGTGCAAACAGCACGTAGAGCTACCTCCGACCAATGCAATCGGTCGTAGACTCCAATGATGAGCTTCCGCACATCCAGATCGCGAGGCGATTGCCTTTAGGTACCTAGGTAAGATAGGTATCCTCCGCTGCGACTAGTAACAATTGCCTCATGGCGAAATTCAACAACCTGCGACTCCGAGACGGGTCGCAAGTCACGACGCCCTGTCGTCGCCTGAGATTGTGAAATCGCATTCGGGCTCACCAAACCATTCCAACCCGCGACTTGCCTGGAGGCTGATTCCTGAAGGCTGATTCCTGAAGGCTGAGAAGCTCATCCGCCGTCTCCCTTGCACTGAGGCTTACAGAAACTCTGGGGATGGTAATGAAGGTTGGTTTGGGGCTTGACCTTTGCGAGTGTTGGACTTCCGACCCAGCGGAGAGTCAACATCCAAGCCACTTTCAATCAACGATGCGACTCTGCGGCGACCCGTCACCCGACAGCAGGTACAATATACCTTACTCCGTCGAGTCCGTACACAGGAACAGGTGTGGTGGTGCCAGCCAGGGCTGATACTGTACGAAGTTGCAACCAACCGAATCCGACACGGCGGCCGGGCTGAATCAAATTCCGCACCCTCGAGGTCGTGCATCGAACGACGCTAGAAATACGCTAGAAGCTTTGTCCCAAACAGGAGGGATCGTGGCTTGCAAAGCTCCGGACCCTACGGAGCTTCATAAGGCTCCGTGTTGGCGCCTCATGGACTCATATGCATTGGCAATACGGAGTACGCCGCAATACTAATTGTAGCATCGCGGTGGACGAGTGGCTGCGGCGACTCCGTCTACGCCAGCAGTACTCCGTAGAAAGTCCCAACTATTTTGGGCAACATTATTACAACTTTCCCATACATCTTGGAAGTTGGCCGAGAGACAAGAGCTAGGAGGAGGGAGGAGGAGGTATTGATGTTTCGAAGATGGATTACGCACATTCCAGACTCCAGAGCCGCTCCAATCTCCTTCACGTACTGCCTTAGGTATCTACCTTCACGTCACCTGCATTGAATCCTTGCGTATTGAGCAGATGAGGTAGGTAGCGACTAGGTACGTACCTTGCCCATGTCGATTCATGTTCTCGAGAGCCCAGCATACTAGCATCCCTTCTTGAGGGACAGTCCAGCTTATCATAATCAGAAGTTCAAAGCAATGCTGCATCAAGTCCAGACAGAACCCCTTCCTATCAGCATGGTAGATTTCGTCAAGTCCTCCCTTGCAACGCCTTTGGGTATCTGGAGAATGGCTATGCAACGTGCGCCTCAACAATTCCTATGTACGCCTTCCCCATGCCAGTCATCCAGATGATTCAGTTCCGATCAAGATCCAATTGCGTGCTGACTTCCCACCTCATTGCTCCGCCAGTTCCATAAGCCCCACCCAGACGGTGCCTCACCAATCGAACGATTCGTTCACGTAGGGCCTCCTGGTCATCCCTATTCTTCACGAGAAGCTTTAAATTTGCCATACACAAGCCATAGTGCACCTGCCAGAACTTGGCCTCTTCCACAACAACGACAGTCGGATCGTCCTCGATCTCGCGGATCAAAGGCTCTACTCCAGGTCCAGAATACGACATCAGAAGCATGCGACCAAGAATGAAGCAGAGTCTGGCGCCGAGACTAACCATACTGACCGCAATCGTCGCCGACAGAGCCGCATCAAGCCACTTGTAAGACTCGATGCTGAGTAGAGGGAGGAGCAGAAGGAGCGCAGAACAAGATAGGGTGAGGAGATGGCTTGGATTGCTGAGCACACTTGGGAGATGCTCGAAAACCGCAAACCTCATAACCCTTCCGATCCGTGCGTGGTTCTTCAGACTGATTGCCGAGACCAGGGTGGCTAGAATTGCAAGAAGCGCGGCCAAGTCAACACTGCCCGGCGAGACGCGGGCATGGCTGTGAGCATGGTGGGATTCGTGTCCGCCCTGGTTTTCGAGCGCGTGGGTGAGACCATGGGAGATGAGATCGAGTCCCATGAAAAGGAGCCCGACAGCCATTGCCAATCCCGCGAGGACTTCGGATCGTTCCAGCCTGGAAGAAGAGTTAGCTTGATGATTTGGAGACGTTCTGACTTGGCAGTGCAAGTACTTACCCAAACGGATGGCTGATGCTGCTCCTTTTCCAGACTTCAAAGTTACTGCCAACATCCACTGCCACACACAAGAAGGCCCCGAGGGCATCAAAGAACAGCAAGTGAGAGAGCGAGGTTATTGCCAGCGACCCTTGAGCACTCCATTGCACATACCCTGCTACGAAGAGATGGCAGAAGCACCAGAGACCCCTTAGCTTCTGCTCTATGCTCATACTGCTTCTGAATTCGGAGAACGTGGGGATGGGGAGGGATGTCGGTAGCTGCAATGGCGTACGTGGAGCCGGTTCGAGGAAAATCTGGTGAGAGACGCTGCTGTGCTTGTATTTGTGGCCCCTTCGCCGTCCGAGAACTGTATCCTTCCAAAGTGAATTAGTATCGGGATTGGTGAAGTGTTTTGGAGGAGGGCCAAGACGTACGGGCTTGCCGCCAGGTGACTTTCCAGCTGTGTACTGGACCGTCTGGAAGTTGAACGGATTCTGAACGCCATCGCTCGCTGATAGACTCTCATTTTCGCTCCCGCTCTTGATCGGACTGTATGGAGGGCCTGAGGTTGCAGGGCTCAGAGCCCCCTTGGTGGGGCTCATTGAGTTCAGACTGCCGTAGCGAGGTGGTGGGAAGGTCGACGAGAGAGGAGAGAGGGCGTCGGGATTGAAGTCGCTCTGTGCAGGCGATTCAGGCGCATTGCGAGGCTCGTCTGGTGGGGTTTGCGGAGGAGCGACAATGGTGGGCATGTCGGAGGACGCCATGGCTCAGGGATCCAGCCGGGTCTCGTATGTGGGAGAGGAATCTGGACACTGCGAGCCTCAGTGGGCGCACAAGGGGATTTGACGAAGCATGGGTGGAATTGACTGGAGTTTAGATTGACCTGCCTGTTTTGCGCCGCAGCGCAGAGCGCGAGCGCGGCGCGGAAGCAGTGCACGTGATACCATAATGACTAAGGCACAGAACAGACCCACGTGCACCACCTGCCTTAACCCATCCGTGCCATCCCACATCCAGATTCCACCACCCCACCTGCAGTCACAGTACCTCCACATTATTACCTACCTTATCGTCTGCTGCTCTCAATGCTCTCTCCACTCGTCACGTGGGACCAGATGCCCGGCCGGCCCTATCCCACATATCTAGTTCTATACGGCCTCCTCTCGCATGTCTTGTGCCATGCATCAATCAGGTACCAGTCTTCCAAACTTCAACTCGCATGCGTGCTGGAGATTCAAGCTTGTAGGAGCCTCCGGCATACTTGAGAACGAGAGTCAATCAAGGCTAAGTAAATACCTTCTCCGTCACCCCCTCAGGAACGCAGTCACCTCCTGTCCCCATACATCGCTTCGCTTGTAGGGTCCCATACCAGGCGCATTCCCCTTTCCAAGCCCTTCGATTGCATTTGCCAAGTCCTCCCCGCTGCCTTCTTCTTTCACCTCTGAAAGCCGATATTGATATGTTTTGAATCCAAATACAAGTGCGCCCGTCTTTTCCAATCTGTGGAGCGTTTGCCTTTCACACCTTAGTCTTGCCTTTCTCAAGTCAACATTCCCCGTTTTCTCGTCTGCGGCGTGATCATCCTGCTCCGATGAGCGTACGCCCCCCTTTTCGGCTTGATCAGTTATGCCCTCGTTGCTGCCACACCCATGAGCTCCGCTCTTCAGAAAGAGTTCGTCGGTCATTGTGACTGTCCAGTTCCGCCTTTGTACAATCTTGCCTCTCTCAATCGTTGCGAAGAACCGATCCATGCTTCGCTCGAGCTTCTGTTTGTAGCTCGGTACCGGCTGATGGATGTCCGCGAGTTTCAGTCCTAGCTTGGAAAGGGTAGAAAAGCCGGATGGGAAACAAGTTACGTACGCGTGGAGTACTGTGCTCGGTTGAGAAGGATTAGAGGGGTTGGGGAAATGCATCAAGATTAAGAAATCGTTATCAATGTGAGATCCAATCATTTCGAGGGATTTGGTTAGAGACTGGTGTGGCTGCAGTGGGATTTTTTCAGCGGTGACGAGATTCACAAGCTGGCTTGGTTTTTCTTTTGGTCTGTCCTCGGATGAAAGTTTGAATATGGTTGGGAAACGTGCAGGGAGGTAAGTGCCAAACAACCATTCGTAGAGTTCGTCCACCGCAGCATTCGCAACTGGATTTGCGGCCACAACATCATCGGAATGTGTTGCGATCAAGTGCCTCCGAAGGCGTATGCGATCTAAATAAGTCTTGTCTACCAGGACTAGGTCGGACAACGCGCAGGACTCGAGCGCCATTGTGAGGTGATATCGAGGTTTGAACGGACGAATCTTGATGGGCTCCTCGTCTTGCCAGGAGAACTTGAGCGGCTCGATTGCTGTGTAAGGATTCGTTTTCCATCCATCGTCACATGGCTGTGAGTAAGTTGTGAGTTTCCTGTTGTCGACGATGTCTGTTCATAGAAAGAGGCATACCTCGGTGTTTACGCAGACATAAATAGATCTCTTCTCCCTGAACTTTCTGTATGCGAGTAAAAAGATCAGAGCGCCAGCTAGGGACAGAAGTGCCCAGGCTCCAGGCCAACTGTCCGAAAGAACAATCATGTTGCAACCTCCTACTTATATTTGCAAGATGAAAGAAACACGGAAAACCATCAGCACGGATTGATGAGCAGTCACGGTCTCGTGGAAGGCGAAGCTGGCTGATCGGTATTTGGAGCACTCCTGATTATTTGCATTTATCTCCACCTGGTAAATATTGCCTGTTTCGGACAAGCAACAAATCAGATGCTAAGGATCTCGCCGAGAACAACCCAGTGCGGCGAGTCAGGATCCTATCGTGATGACTTTCCTAGCCCTCTTTCCCAGCTCGCGTTGTCGTGTATCGTCCGTATACAAACATCCTTTGATCTTTGCCGAGACTGAACCTCCAGCTTTGGGGGCGACGTCTGCCAAAGTGCTCCAACCGTCATCCATCAACCGGATTACTGCCTAGCACCTGCAAATTACCTCTGCTTGCACCAACACCCATAGCCCATCTGGGTCCTCCTTCCATCGCCTCAAATCCCGAATGATCTCCGCCAAGCCCTCCTCTGAGGCGCCGGCTTTGAGGTAACTCTCCTTGATCTCCTTGCTGGTCTCCAGACGGGCGACGAACGTGTCAGCTGTCTCTATTCTATCCTCTTCCCCCCAGTGAACCTCTTTCCCAAAGCCTGGGGTGATGTTTGAAAACCCTGCCTCGCGTGCCCAGGCGTGAACTTGCAGTCCCGTTCGCCCGCCAAGATTACTGCTCATGCATTCGTCCTGGAGACGCAAGCCTGGGAGATGTGGGTGCCATTGCACAGGAAGGCATCCTTCTCTACAGGCGACCAGTCCTGTCGATGGCTTGCAGACACGTTTCATCTCCTTCAACGCAGCGACCGGGTCCGGGATATGTAAGAGAGTTTGGTTGCAGAAGACGACATCGAACATTCCAGTTGGGAAGCGAAGGCCATCAAGCACGTTGCCGGTTTCGAAGGACAGGTTGCCACTGTTTGTTGGAGCTGCGAGTTTGGCTGCCTGTTCGATAACCTCTGGTGAGAGGTCTATGCCAATGACGAGAGCTGAAGGTACGTAGGACGCAAAACCAGCGGTAATTGTCCCTGGGCCACATCCCACATCAAGGATGTTGTAGTTGGGCTTTAGATATGGGAGCACGAAGGCACCGTCTTTTTCTGCCGACCTTCTCTTGTGGTTTCGCGTCACTGCCTCGGAGTGGCCCTGGTGGTAGGTCGACGAAGACATTGAGTAGTAAGCCCGGCAATTTGAAAGCTGAATACGGGTATGTTTGTTGCGGACATAAGAGTTATGCAACCAGGCATCTTTCTTTATTCGCTAACGTTCTGTGTTATGTACTTTTAGAGGTTGCCGGTTCCGGTCCGATTTCGCTCATTAGATGACTCCAAGTACGGAGGAGCCTTTCAAAAGTTTTTGGTCACCAAGGCGCTAATATAAGCCACGCTGTGTATTGAATCTTTTTATTACGCTACAGCCTATTCATGCGCTCTACGTACATGTTCTCTACCTTCTCAATATTCGTTACCACCTTCGCATCTGATTATCTCCTTAACATGTCTTGGAATTCTCTCAATCCATGCCTGGATACGGTTCTGATCTAGCTCCTGCCAACACTTCTTCCAAACTCGAATAGCTTCGGCTCTACTTT
>ML977174.1:0-17430 GCA_010015705.1 Aulographum hederae CBS 113979
TTTACACATCTTCATTGTGACATACAGAATGTGCTTTTCAATTTTCCTCCTTCAACTCGAAGTATTCTACAGCCTTGACGTCTTCTTACGGAAGCGTGATCGCAAATTCCGCAACCCCCCATTACGGGTCCTTGAGAGCGCCCTTGGCGACTTGCCAGTTCAGCTCAGAGCACCACGCTGAGTCTTTGGGGCACCTGCTTCGGCTCCATGAACCTACGTTGGCAGCATTGCGGTCCTGCGGATCTGCGGAGGACAACAAAGGCACCTTAGGGAGGAAGGACTCTTAGTGATACTCTAACGGAATATTTATCCTAAAGAACAGGATGGATCTCTTCTCAATGTTCTTCAGCCTGATGCATTCTCAGTGTGGGCAATCAACGGTATTCCGTTCAGTCTATGACTATAATATTGAACTTTCATCGCAAAACACTTCATCGCTAGCTCCATACATAAATTTTTCCAATCGCTTTATTGTGAAGGTTTGATCGGCTGGAGACATGACATCGCAACGTAGAGAATACTGTCGGTTGGTCAGTTAGTTGACCGATGAGAGCATTGAGAGTACCTCTAATGTCAGCAGATTGAGATTTGAGCAATATTTACTATTGAAGCGACTGTGATCGAGCTGTTTTGTCCAGATCTGGTTGGAAAGGGGAGGATTCGCAAATGCCAGCTGACAAATATATTACGATTCAGAACTCGATTAATACTCATGCAGCCGTACGAAAGTTATTTATTTTGGAGAGCTGTCCCGTGGTAGAGCAAAGCCTGCGGGACGCCTATTATTTTGGAGACTTGGCATGCCAAGCTGCCCGATATCTCAGATACCTCGGGGCTTGGCGGGACATGTCTCATGTCCAGGACATAGGATAAGTTAATGATGGTTTACTCCAGACGTGCACGTGATATTAAACAGGTGATAAAATCGGAAGCATCTCGGGCCTTAGATCGAGATGCTTGGCGCGTCGCTCCGAATCTAAGTCTCGTGATCCCGCGAAACACGACAACTTCAACAGACACCACGGCATTCCCACAACACTGATCGAATTCAGTTCACGCCTCGCCATCACAACTACCCTCTCTCACATCAGCAATGACAGCGGGCAGATAAACACTGTGAAGCTGCTCGCCGCGACCTGGCGAAGCTCCAATGTTCACGTTCACTCCCCTTCTCGGCGCTCAGTCAACTTCCGCTGCGTCGCAATCGCTGCTCGAGCTTGATGGAGGTGTCAAAATACTCATAGATGTTGGATGGGACGAGTCTTTCGATGCTGAGAAGCTCAAAGAGCTTGAAAAGTAGGTTCCTGTCGCGAAACAATCTCGAGTATTATTAACCTTTCACTCTAGACAAATACCGACCCTCTCCATCGTCCTCCTCACACACGCGACAACTGCGCATCTGGCAGCCTTTGCGCATTGCTGTAAACACTTCCCTTTGTTCACCAGGATACCCGTCTATGCCACCAGTCCAGTGATTGCCCTTGGACGAACCCTTCTTCAAGACCTCTACGCCTCCACTCCGCTCGCCTCCTCCGTCATCCCACAGTCCGCCCTCGCAGAATCCGCATACTCATACTCATCGACTCGAAATGGCGATGGTCCGAAGATACTCCTACAACGTCCCTCTGTCGAAGAGATCGCTGTCTACTTCAACCGAATCCATCCTCTGAAATACCTGCAGCCTCACCAACCTATACCCTCGTCCTTCTCTCCACCGCTCAATGGCCTTACAATCACGGCGTATAGCGCTGGGCACACATTGGGAGGTACCATATGGCACATTCAACATGGACTCGAATCTATTGTGTATGCAGTAGACTGGAATCAAGCCAGGGAACATGTGCTGTCAGGAGCTGCGTGGTTGGCAGGCGCAGGTGGAGGCGGTGCAGAGGTTATTGAACATTTGCGCCACCCCACCGCGCTGATTTGCAGTAGCAAAGGCGCGGAGAGGGTTGCATTGACTGGAGGCAGAAAGAGACGCGACGACCTGTTGCTGGACTTGATCAAAGACACGGTAGCCAAGGGAGGCACTGTCCTCATACCATCGGACTCAAGCGCCCGAATACTGGAGCTCGCCTATCTCTTGGAGACGACCTGGCAGAAAGAACCCTCTGATACCCCCCATGAGACGTCGTTGCGTAGGAATGCCAAACTGTTCCTTGCAACTAGGACATCTGGTGCAACGGTTCGACTTGCTCGGAGCATGTTGGAATGGATGGATCCAAGTATCATAAGGGAGCTTGAGGCAGTGGACATTGAGGCCACCAAGACCCGGAAAGGAGGTGGATCTGGAAGACCTGAAGAGAAGACTCCTTTCGACCTCGCATTCGTAAAGCTGTTGGCACGCGAATCGCAACTCGCAAAACACCTCTCGAGGGATGGCCCCAAAGTCATCATCGCCAGCGACAACTCCTTGGAGTGGGGCATGGCAAAAGACGTCCTGCTAAAGATTGCCACAGACGAACGAAATCTTGTCATACTGACTGAGCGAACAAACCAGGCAGCACCTAACAAGACTGGATTGGGCAGATATCTTTGGGATCTGTGGGAAGAGAGGAATAAGGCTTTGAGCGGCGAAAATGGCGCGGAAGCTGTCTCCGCAGTTGAAGCAAATGGAGTCGATTTCACGTCAGACACGCCAACAACACAACCACTGGAAGGCAATGAGATGTCACTCTACCAGCAATACCAAGCCCAGCAGCGCCAGTTACAGAATACACTCCAACCCGAGCAAGGGACGGCCGTTGAAGCTGCCGTGGACGCCGTCGATGATCGCTCTTCCGTGTCTTCGTCATCCTCAGAAGATTCAGATGTTGAGCATCAAGGGAAGATCATGACGGCAGATTTGTCTCGCTCCCGGCATAAGCTGGGATTGACTGATGCAGAGCTTGGAATCAACATTCTCCTGCGACAAAAGGGGGTTCATGACTACGATGTGCGTGGCAAAAAAGGCCGCGAGAAGATGTTCCCGTTTGTTGCGAAGCGAAGACGTAATGATGATTTCGGTGAGGCTATTCGACCGGACGAGTTCCTCCGAGCGGAAGAGCGAGAAGAAGCTGACGGACAAGACGCATACGGGGAAACTGCCAAGTTGAACACAGTTGGGCAGAAGCGCAAGTGGGATGATGCAGGAACGAACGGTGTCGACGGCCGGAGGCTCAATGGTGCGGGCAAGCGACTGAGAAGCGGAGACGAGATATCGTCTCGATTGCGGGATACCGTTTCTCCAGAGGCTGACGAAAGTTCAGAAGATGAGGAAGAGGAACAAGCGGCGCCAGAAGGGCCCGTCAAACTCGTGCCTGCCAGCACCACCATCCGACTCAATCTCCGTATTGCATTTGTCGATTTTGCTGGCCTCCACGACAAGCGCTCACTCCAGATGATCATACCCCTCATCCGGCCCCGCAAACTCATTCTCATCGGAGGTGAAGAGGGCGAAACCCTTGCTTTAGCCGAAGACTGTCGTCAACTCTTAGGCACCGGTGAAGGCTCGAAGCAAGGCGCTATTGACGTGTTTACACCTCTCGTCGGCATCACCATCGATGCCAGTGTCGATACCAACGCTTGGACGGTCAAACTGAGCCGCGATCTGGTGAAGAAGCTTCAGTGGCAGAATGTGAGGGGCTTGGGCGTGGTGGCTATCTCAGCGAGGCTGGAAGCTGTGCGTGAGAAAGACGACAAGGAAGAAACCGCCAGAAGGAAGAAGATGAAAATGATCAAGGGCGAGGATGAAAGCATGGCCGACGACTCGAACGAGAACGCAGACGCAAACGCCAAAACCGTGCCCATCCTTTCTGTCATTCCTGCGAGCATGGCCACGGCAACACGTACGGTGGCTCAACCTCTCCACGTTGGAGACCTCCGGCTTGCGGATCTCAGGAAGCTCATGCAGGCCGCTGGCTACACAGCGGAGTTCAGGGGCGAGGGCACACTCTTCATCGACGGAAACATAGCGGTTAGGAAGAGTGGCCCGGGCAGGATCGAGGTGGAGAACGTCGTCGTGTCTGGCCAGACCGCGAAGCAACGGGCCGCTTTCTACGAGGTCAGGAAGAAGATATACGAGGGTTTGGCTGTTGTTGCTGGAGGGTAGGGTAGGTCGAGAAAGGAACCTCCCGTTGTATCAAGATTCAGCTGCCTATATCATTATTCCCCGTGCTTCACCTTCTGCTGCTTGATATCTATATGCTCTGTCCGAAAAGCTGGTCTGGTGCACTTTCAATCCAGCATTTGTCCTCTTGCTGGTCTTGCATCACAACCTGAATGATGAACTATCCAACGGCTTTCGGAACAACGCTAGCCATGGCTCTATTCCAACCTCAATCCCCAATTCCCAGCAGTATCACCTCTTTCGTTGATCCTCTTGACAGTACCTTGAAATCCTTCATTTTGCGATCATATCAGCTCCGACAATCCTGGAATTCTCCAACTCTTTCCCCGCGTCGTGATTTGGAAGAGCAGGATGCTCTCAGCTACAGTACACTAACTCATATCGAGAACGAATGTGAGATATGTTAGACCAGCCCGTCCTGCCTGAGGAATCAGGAATCAGGATCGCATCCAGGCCCCCGACGACAGGCTTGGAGGTACATTATCTGCAACGCAGAGGGATCATTAGCCTTTTGTGGAGGGTCGAAGGGTCAGGCTCGACGCAGGTTCTCAGGTTCTGGCATCCCCCCAAGACTTTGTGGTCCACGAGTCATGGCAGCTCTGCTAACCCGACGAGTCAAGGTGAAAACGCTACTCGAACGCAAGCAGCAGATCAACGTTCGCCATCACCACCACAGTCACTGGGATGCCGTCAGCAGTGGCTGCAGTGGCGGGTCGATGCAGCGAATTGAAGAGCGGATACTAGCTGCCGTGGCACTAGAGCTGGCGAACGCTTTCTCCCGTCTGGGGGAGTCGACTCTGGGGGAGGGAAAAGCTGGAGAGCCGACCACTCCCCCAAGCTCTCACACCGGATTTCGCTTCCTCCCGCTTCGTCGTCAGATTCATCATCAGCGCGCGGCCGTGTTGTTGCAATACTCGTCGACGAGCCCCCACCCGGCAGCCCGCTTGAGTGCTCGGACTGGCGCTCGCGTCGGCGTGAATGGCACCGTCCTGGACCGTACCGGGCTGCTCGATATTGTTGAGGACAAGGATGGCTGCAGCAGCGGCGTCTCTCGAGTCCCGAGGTCGACCCTAACCCCATCATCTGCGCTCCCAGTATGAACCGCTCGCTCGGGACGGCCTGTGGTTGCGCCTCGAGAGACTAACGTTAGAGTCCGAGTCTTGGAGTCCGCCTCTCTGGCCTTTTGCAAATTCAGATCCGCACTCACCCTCCTGGAAGTCCTGGCCCGTCTCTCATCCATCCATCACCAGCCCTCAGCCTGCCCTACCAAGGCTCCTTTACCACTCCCCCCCCTTCGACCACCAGGCTACCAGCTGCTTTCCGCCGTCGACCGTGGCCCTCCCTCTCTGTCTTTTTGTTCATTCTGTCGCTTTGCTGCGCTTCCCCGCGGTCCAACCCCTTCCTATCTCTAGCATTCATTCTGCTATCTGAACCGAGCTGTGGGAATCTGAGGGGCCCAATTTGCTCGACGCTATATGCCTGTCTGCATTGCATGTTTGGCGAATCAGCCTAAGCATCCTCTCAGATCTCGCACCTAAAGGGCAGCGCTACTGTCTGCTCAAGCGGCCGCCCCCGCGTTTGCGTTTCGAGGGATATATTATACTACTGCTGCCCCAGTAAGCCGCTCCTCTCGCCTTTTCGCACCCAAGACTCCCACGGATGGAGACCATTTGAGACGGAATTGAGGATTGCTGAGCACCAAGGCCCAGCGTCCGCCGATCGACTCCCGCAGCCTCGTCCTACCGATCGCCCAAAACATCCAGAGTACGAACCTCACCAAGTACCTTTGTACCTTCCCCGCTTCTGCCACGCACACGAAGATCTTTGCCCAGCACCCGCACGCCTCCACCACCTCTCGACCTGACCTCGACCTGATCCCGGAAACGGCGAACCCTTTTTATACCCAACCAATGTCCTGTTGAGGTTTCTCGACTGATACGGTGGCCTCGAGCCCGATCCTCCCGCGGATGGCAGCGACGTTGATACGCTTCGGCCCAGAACCTCCAAACTCGTTGATGGTACGGCACAAGTCGGTTGCGAGAGCGATATCGAGAAGGGTCACTAATTGCGAGTCACAGAGACTGAGTACCAGCTCATCACCAGAGTCCCTGGAAGCGTCTAGCGAGTCGTCCCCGAGCACGGCGACGACGACTCGTTTCAGCATCAGCTTCCAACATGGTTTCAACGCGGATGGACCCGACGAAGATGATGTCGTGCCGAAGATCGAAGAAATCGAGGAGGACGAGCTGGTGGATGCCAAAATACCATTGAACGACGAACAACCCGAGAGCTCGGCGTCGAGTTCGCAGTCGAAAAATATTGTGAAACGACCCCGTGGCCGCCCACGAAAGCATCCAAAATCGCCCCCTATTACCTTGTTGTCGAAGGCTCCTAAAGGCCGCTCGAAAACGGGCTGCATCACTTGCAGACGGCGAAAGAAGAAGTGCGACGAGACAAAACCGTCATGTAGGGCTTGATTTGAGTGGCCGATGTTGAGCAAGACTGATAAGATTTAGGTCTTCACTGCCAAAAGAACAACGTCCATTGCGAAGGCTACCCGCCGAAAGATTTCTGGCAGAGCGGACGATCGAAGAAAGGTATGGATTCAGTAGGCGAGATACGTGTAAGGAGACGAAGGCTAACCGCCAAACAGGTCGGACAATGAGCATCGACGGTCCCCGCGAGCTCCCCATTCTGATCGAAGGAATCGAATCCGACCTCGACCGATTCTTCTTCGAGCACTTCTCCGTAAACGTCAGCCGCGTGCTGAGCCTCTTCACCGACAAGCACAACCCGTTCAAAGAAATCCTGCTCCCCATGGCGACGAGCCACCGCGGGCTAATGCACTCCCTCCTCTGCCTCTCGGGCTCGCACCTCTACGCCCGCGAACCCACCGAGCAATTCGAAGCCCGCCAATGGCACCACTACCGCAAAGCGGTCGAAAACCTCTGGCCGACCAACAACAGTAGTCCGACGCCCGACCCCACCGCCATCATCGACGACCCCACCGTCGCCCAAACCCTCGTCCTCTGCCTCAAATCCATCTGCGCCGGCGAAGTCCAGGGCGAATACCGTCCGCACATGGACGCGGCAAAACACCTCATCACGACGCAGCAATCGCCGAATCAGGAATTCCAAACCTTCCTCTTCGAGTTCTTCATCTACCACGACGTCTCCAACAGCATCACCTCGCTCGACCGCCGCTCCGTGCTCATGATGGACGACTTCCACCTCCCCGAATTCATGATCCAGCCCGAAGCCGGCGCCTTCCTCGGCGTCATCGACGGGCTTTTCGGCTGCCTCTCCAAGATCCGCGGTCTGCGCGACCGCATCCGCAGACGGAGGGCCGAGGGCTTGAAACCGCTTGTCGACTACGCCATCCTAACCGACGCCCAGGCAATCGACTCGACGCTGCGCGGCTGGGTTTGCACGCAGCCTGCCGACTCGGCTCGCTGGATAGCGTCGATGTTGTACCGTCTCACCACCTGGCTTTACCTGCATCGCACGATCCTGCCCTCGACGCCTAACGCCGCCCTCTACGACGCCGTCGAGCAGGGTCTCGAGTACCTGCGGCAACTGCCCGGCGACTCGTCGACGCAGAGTATCCTCCTCATGCCGACGTTCCTGCTCGGCTGCGCGGCGTTTTCTGCCGAGCAGCGACCGGAGATCAGCGAGGCGTTTGGCCGATTGCAGGAGTTCAGCAATTTGGGAAATATCAAGTATGCGAGGAAGGTGGTGGAGATGGTGTGGGAGTTGATGGATCGCGGGGATGAGAGTAGTTGGGATTGGGAGACTATTATTCAGAAACAGGGGTGGGATTTTTTGGTTACTTGATTTTTGTTATTTGCTGGTGTGGGTGGACTGTGGATGATGATGAGACCGGAAGGGCTTCGAGGACGATGTTCGAGTCTTGTTGATGTTGATGCTGTAAGGGCTGATTGAAGGGCGGTTCCCTCATGTCGCCATATATCCCCCTCTACCCTTTTTCATTACCCCCGATTCAAACACGTCCTTCGAGACAATTCACTGGTGTGGAAGTTTTACCCCTTTCCTATTTCCCCAAACTACTAGGCGAAACTTCGGGTGGATGGGCTGTTAATGCGAATGGAAATGGGATGGAACTATGTCTTTAATGGATGGATGGCACGTTTGTCTCATTTTATAAAAGTTACCTTTTTCTACTTCCAACTTCTTCTTCATTCCCCCCTTTTTTTTCCTATACCTTGGCTTATCCCCCTTTCCCGTTGTCGAATTTACTGCACGGCCGCTATCAACGATGTTATGTACGGAGGCAGAAATGTTAGTCGCTTGGATGATTCCTCTCCTCCACACGGATGAGCAGGTAGTGGTGGTAGCGGTGTGTCCCATCCCATACCCAATCTTCGCTTAAGCTCATGTATATATTCCATACACCAGGGTACAACGACGCGGTCAAAGTCGGTAAGCAACATGTAATTATTGCAATCCGACGTACCGTACCACATCACTGTTCCTGCAGCTTCCAACCCATTTGCAGTCATGTCCAAATCCGGTCTACATGGCAATCCGTCTCTGCTTCCATTCCCACACAACCCTCTCCACCCGCGCACGCCCATCCATCCATCCCGCCCTCATCCCTCCTCCCACAACAATCCTCCGATCTCTCACCAGGAACCTCGAGCTTGAGACAAAGACCTCGCCAGCGCGTGCTACGTGCGTCCAATCTACACGAACAACAAGCAACTGTGGCACGTCCTGCATACAGCAAGGCCTTGCGCCGCTCGCTTCGAGTTTTTGAAAAGTTCAAGAGATGGGATATGAGAGGATCTGCTTCATGGGAATTGAGTTTGAACGAACAGAATAGGTGACGGCTGCTCTTTGCTCGTCGGTATGGATATATGCCCCCACGGACCGCGAACCCGGCGGGTGTTGCAGGCCCGCTGTGCTGCCATTTGATGCGGCGGAGGGCCTGGGTGAGGGTGATGCAATGTAAATCGTGGCGGGATCTCCGGGGGCGGTTGTGGTATATTGTCTCCCGCCACCGTACATGTGTACTGTTTACTCGGTGATGTACCTTGCCTACCGTGATGGAGTCTCCTTCGCGTGCTAGTTTGGGGCGGGCTGATCATGAAAGGGTATTTTACAGGGAAGTGAGTCCCAAAAAAAGGTGGATGAGGGTCGGGTACAGTCAACGGCCTTTAGCTGGTTTGACATAGTGTCCGAGCTCTTCAGATTCCCTTAGTAGGTGGATAGAGGTAGATTGATTGAATAGATGCGACCTTGTTGCGGTGAAAACATGAATGGGCAACAGCCCGGGTCATCCGCAAACTCGGTAGTAGCCGAAGGAAGGAATCAGTGCGCTTAGTCCTCGTAGGCGGCGAAGTCCTCCCGGTTTCAAAGAGAGGATATACACAGGGGCAGGGGGGAGGGGAGGAAGAGTCAAAGATCAGATGAGGGTTCGCTCCGTCCGCCGTTCTCCCTCCTACAAGAGAACAGTCCGTGAACAGCAGATTAAGCAAATCGGACGTAGCTGAGGCCGTTTTCCCGGTCTCGATTATCAGAACCCCCATCGAGCATCAGTTCCCTGGAAGTAAGTACGAGAAACACATTGTATGTGAGGACTGTATATGCCAGCATCCGATTCCTTTCCTACTCACCAGGCCAAATGCCTCCCCACGCGCAATCTTGTGTAACCTCAGGGCGTCAGATCCTCTAAGATGCGTGCGCTTGCAAATGCTTCCTCCAACAACACCACGGCGTTTGCAACCGGGGTTCGGCGTAATGAGGGGAAAGAAGCTGGGGTGCATCGCAGGCCCAGCGGTCACACTCTTGGATTTGCGGAGAAGACGGAAGAAGCAAAGAAAGAAAATCCACCCTTGACTGCAAGAAAAATATCCTTGATGCCCGTCCCGGCGCAGGTTTGGTGGACAGGGACCAGGACAGGCAAACTTAAACATACATCGCTGTCGATTGCGAGAGCTTCTTTCCTCGCTCGCGTTCATTCCGTCCTTGGAGTTAAACCCCCACGCTCGGCAGGGGGAAGACTGTCTTGTTTGCTCTTGAGCACTTTGGAGCGCTGGGCATGGCAGGGAAAGGCCTGGTTGCGGATTATGAAGCAAGAGCACAAGCGATGATTTCTTGGCCAGGCCAGGTCCCCGTCGACGGGTCACTACTGTTGTCGCTCGCGAGATGTGCATCGCTGCGATGCGAGTGAATGGCAAGATAAAACGAGACGACAGGACGGGGACGGCAAGAGCCCTTTCGATGCTTCGCGAGCATGCAAGCCCGCTTTTCCTACGCTCTGTTCTGCAGAGTAGGAGCGCAACTAGGTAAGTAAGGGCTTGACTCGGCTTCCGTTCTGCTTCTACCTCCGCGTCTATTCTGCTCGCTCATCATCTGCCAGGGGAGAAAGCTCGCGGAGTCGGGCGAAGAGGAGAACGGAAGATCGAGAACGATGATTTATGACTCGAGATATCATGAACGAACAGTCAAAGTCAATCCAAGTAACCTGTACCTGGGATTCGGTGCCGTTTTGGCGGGTCGAAAAGGTACAGGCACATCGATATGACTTTTCCAGGGTAGGGTTAAGTGGATGTGCAATCGGCCGTCTTGCTTGCATGAGAGGGAGGGGAGGGGAGAGTCTTGTCCTGCCTGCGCATAGCTTTAGCCGGCGTACGACAAGGACTACTGTGATGCTGGGATGGCGTCCATCGATTGGGTTGGCATGGCTATGCTTGCCTTGTCTGGTTTTTGTCCTGTCGCATCCATCTCTGGTTCATGGCTCTGTTCTCTGATCGAGACAGAGGGAGGGCAAAGGAGAGCACGCCACACGACTCGAATTCGGTTGCTCCAATCTCTCTCTGTCCCGTGTGTTTTGCGAACTTGCTCGCGTCTCTTGCTTCCGCTTCTCATCAGCAGATGGGGGGGGCGAAGAGACGGCAAGTCGACTCGATCGCGAGTTGCTGCTGCAGCAGGATTTGTCTGGCACGACTCCGTCCTCTCGTTCTGTCCCGCATGATGGCTGCTCTTCGGACTAAACTCCACCCTGTAATCAAGTCGAAAGAGAAGAGGAAGTTCCGGATGGACTGCAAGCCTTGCAGAACTTATGTAACTACCTCTCGGTATTTGCTCAAAACCCTGCTCTGCGTTCGTTTGCGAGCCGGAGTTGGAAAAGCCACCAACTTCTACGCCTTGTACGATCTTGTCGTCCGTTGCAGAGGTAGAGAGAATTGCGCAAAGCCCGACGTCAAGTCGGTCCGAATGCTGGACAAATGATCTTCTCTTTTCATATATGCAACCCTTCTTTCTTTCCGACGCACCCTGCTAGACGGCCCTCCGTAGATCCCACCTAGGCCACCTAGTCGAGGCTTGCGGCGAGCAGGCACGAGTGACCCGTCGCTGGGCCTCACGTGGGTAACATATGAAATGAGAAAAGATGGGACCTAAAACTTGAATCAAGAGCTTGGGGAGTCTGGAGTCATGAACAATACCACCATCCCCCTCTCCATCCACACCTCTCTCGCCCAGCTGTTTCATCCGAAATGACGGTGAGCCGGACGAAATGTCACCGCATGACCATAAGGCCCTCTGAGATTCATGTCATCGACCTGGCAGGGAGAATGGAGAAGCCTGTGCAAAAGATGTGACATACCAAGTTCGACATCATCATCGGCCAAGAAAGATCGTGTGTAACAGTAAAGCCCTCAGAAACCCGGCGCGTGGTGCCCTCGCCATCATCTCAGCTCGATCCAGGCGATATATTTGTCTCACCCGTCACCACCAAAACAGGATTAAGACTTTGGACGCGGTTGTCAGGATCCCTGTTCGAGTCTCGTTGACAGGTTTGCTATGTCCGCTTCGCGGTGGATGGGAGGTCATCTTGCTCTATCCCCACGGTATGGACGTCTCTTGTGGGACGTGGTTGTCAGCACGACAATATACGACGGCAACACCACGAGAAGAGGGCATTGTTCTCTTTCCCCTGTTGATGTCTCAGACGGAGGGCAATCATTCGGCGGATGGTGTTCTGGATGTGACCTCTGAATGGCATGCCCTTTGAGGATGTGATTTACCCCCGGCGATTGTACTTGGTCCATCAGCTTGAGATCAGCGAAAGAGACAGAGCGCTTGATAGAGTTTGCCAGTTTGAACACGGTGGGTTTGGATGGGAGTATGAGTTTGCAAGTGACCTTTCACCATACTTCCAGCTCTCATTGCCAAGCAGCATGCAAATACAAACGAAAGGAGTCAGCTGTGGTGGTTATGTCCAAGCAGTAAAGCTGAAAACTCACCTACAGGTTCCGGTGTTTGGCCGAGACACCTCAGTCTCTACGCAGAGGGCAATATACTGTGATGTTAAACGAAGAACCAAGTGGAGCATAGAACTGGTCCTGAGAGCGTGAGAGATTGGGTAGGCGTGAAGTCCAAGGTATGTCCACCTTTGAGGTCGTGTAAATAAAGCCATGGTGACTAAGCCCATGCTACCCCTTTAGGAAACAACGGCAGCAGTACCTATGAGATTCACTCGATACTACAGCTCTACTACCACATGCAGTGTTTATATACGAGAAACTCAGCAAATGTATACTGCATAATTTGGCTGTCATAACCAGGATAGCTTCTCCCACCAAGAAAGAGGCATGTGTGGAGGTGATTTGGAGACGGAGACGAAGACGGAGACGGAGACGGAGTAGTTGCATCATACTCGAAAAGGTACAACACAAGCTTTCTTGGGTAAGTATATAATGTCTTAAATCTTGATGTGTATGGCCGCTAAAGTTTGCCAGATTCTTCCGTTCTTGTGTCATATTGGCCATTTAAGTGAGAAGCTTTGTCTATCAAATACCAGTCATCGAACCCCTTAGGGGAAAGCTAATGCTTTGCGGACAGTTCATGAATACCTTATTATCAAGATATATCATGTGGGAACCTTGACTGCTCTCAGACTTCAAGTGATCCAGATGTTGCGTATGGCGATCACAGAACATCCAACATATACCCCAGAGGGTAGCCAGTGATGGCAGAATGGCTATGATGCTGTGATGATATTCCAAGTAGATGCTCCAACCACTTCTCTGGCTCAATATGACTGCAAATAACTGTCTCAAGTCTTGGCAAATGCATTCTCCTTTTCTGCCTCCCTTTGCGGTGTGCAGCCTTTCAAATCCAGCTTCTCTTGCTAGCGCCATTCTCTGCACTTCTTCTTCTTCCCAACGCTCAGCGCTCGCTTCCTTTCTTCATACATCCACCTCACATCGATCGTCTTCCAGGACCTTCATACTTCGACCACCTCTCCCACTCTCGGATGTTTCTTTCAATCCAGGTCAAACCATCCACTCCACGACACTGCACCACCCACCACACCTTCCCATCTTCACCACCTCTTCGATCGCATTTAGACTTTCAAAGCACAAGTGCTCTACTCTTCCTGCACGTCACTGCCATCTCCAAGTCTTGCATTCATTCTTCTTCACCGCAATCTCCTCAATTCAATCAAGCGAGGCGGCCACACCTCGCACTTTCAAAACTTCATCTGCAGCCGGCAGATGACTCGTGACGCTCACGAGCGCCACGACCCAGGACGACAGTCCTATTTCTCACTTCGCTCGTAGAGTCGACTTAACTTTCACGCTCACCCTAAGCGAGTAACCGCTTCACTTGGAGACCACCATCGAGTTCACCCGAATCACCAGAGGTCAACTTCGCCAAGATGGACAACAATCAGCGTTTTTACATCGAGCGACTGGCATCAACCCAAAAGCAAGAGGCCCGAGCCCTCCGGAAGCGGGCATCGGAACTGCAAGAGAAGGCATGGGCGTTGGAGAAGGCATCGGGAGACCTCCAAGCTCTGGTACGGCAGCACTCCCAGCACTCCATCAGGACGAATTCGACTGTCCGGCCAGAAACGCCATACCAGAGCAGGCCTCTCCGAAGGCTGAAGTACCTCATCGAAGACATCCGCGAGGTGATGAGCAAGCTGCTCGCGAATGACGAGTTCGAACTGTACTTCGGCGAGAACGGCCCTCTGGAGTGCCTCATCAAGTCCGAGACGGCAATGAAAGACTTCTCCGTCTTTCTCGACACCATTGGGAAGGTGGAGAATCCCACCCCGTACTATAGCCGTTGTCTCCTGGCTTCTCGCCTTAACAATGCGCTCTTGGAGAGGCATGCCAAGCAGACGTCGAATAGCGGGAGGACCACGCTGGACTTTGTCCATCAAGACATAACGCGGGCGATTTCATACTCCATTGAATCACGCGCCAGCACTGACGACCTGGTGCAAGGAGGAGTCCTGAAACCGCTAACCCTGCCTCCGGAGTTCGTCAAAAAGACCCACGCAGGCGTCGACCTGCCCACCGGCCTCATAATGCACCAAACCCGCATAGTCCGCCGGTCAATGGACGCCGGAAAGCACTTCTCCCTCAGCTCCTCAGAAGCCTTATCCCCGCCACCAAACTACCGCCGCATACCCCCCAGCGCCGCGAGAACAGAGGACCCCTTCACCTCCGAGCCCGCCTCCTCAAACCCTCCCTCTCACGCCAAATCCGCTGGCTCCAGGTACGGCTACTCCTTCCCCTACCACCCCTCCCAGCGCGACTCGACCGCCACAACCCACACCACATCCTCCTCGATCGGCTTCGCCGGCGACACAGAACCGAGTCCCCACACCAGTCCCTCGGCCTCGTCAACCATCCAGCGCGCCTCGAATCCCGCGTTCAACTTCTCCTCCAACCTCAAATCCGTCGCAAGCTCTACGCCGAAAGAAGACGTCAGACACAGTCCCAAGCAGAGCCTGCGTCGTAAACCGAATTTCGATTCGGTGCCCATGGGTCAGCTGTTGCCAAGGCAGATGGTGGTGACGCAGCGGTTTAGGAGAATGGTGCCTAGGGCGTCGGAGGCGGAGTTGACGGGGGGGCCGGGTCCTGAGGTGAGGGCGAGTGGGAGGGGTGAGAAGAAGGGGAATGAGAAGGCGGAGAAGGTGGACAAGGCGGACAAGGGAAAGGAAAGGGAGAAGACGGAGGATAAGACAGAGAAAGAAAAGGAGAAGGAACGGAAGGAGGACGAGAGGGAAGAAAGGGACAGGGCGGAATTCGGCTTGCAGAGCCCTGGTTCTTGCACCTGGAGGTGAGTGCTAGTGATGAGGAGGGGGCGGTGGAGTCGAGTAGCGCCGGGGAGAAGGCTATGCGGGAAACTGAAGTGGGTGGGGCTTGTAACCCGAGGAATTCTGCATTTTCATACTCCCCATCCAGGGCGGCGTTCGGCGTTTTTGCATTTTCAGGGAGTTTTCCTTCTCTTCTTCATTCCTTAGTATTTCTTTAATTCATCTCCTTTCTCTGCTGGGAACGGAAACGGAAGTGGTGGAGGGAAAAGGGGCGTTTCCACGGAAAGCACGCCGTGAGCTTTACAACGCCATAAGTTAGTATATTTATCGCACTCTCTGAGATACCTGTTCGATCTCTCAAATAGCAATAGCTCCACCACATAGCTCTTAATGAAGGATCTTTCGTACTGGAAAAATTTGTCGCTCGATGCCCGTCGCCCAAACTATGTGACGCACGCATGAATTTTGGATTCCAAAATCCTATTGCCTGATACCTGCTTCTCTTCCATTTCAAAACAACGGGATCTGGTTAGGACTTCGGATTCCAAAAAACCTGTTGCCTGATGAGGTAGGGTGGCCTTTGCTTTGTCATCACGTGACATATCTCAAATTTTGGATTCCAAAATTCTATCACCTGATAGCATCGCCTTCCTCGTTGAGTCCAAATTCCAACTGCGCGATAACTTCTCCTTCAGGGTCGCGTGCGTGACATAACTAAGATTTTGGATTCGAAAATCCTATTGCCCGATAAATCACCCTCAGAATCACGTGATCCAATCGAAGATTTTGGAATCCAAAATCCTATTGCCTGATAGCATCGCCTTTGCAGTGTAGTAGGTGATGGGACTCGTATCTCTCAGCAGCCACGGCTGTTAACTGAAAACAGGAAAGCCTTCAGCATACATACCACAGTAGATGGGCAACCCTCTCCGGAAGATCGAGAGTAGCTCCTGTCTGCCACAGCCTGAGAAGAAAAGAGACAGTAAGAGAAACGTGACGGCTTGGCCACCTGGCGAGAATGGAAACATACTAATTACACCAAGTCCAGATTCTAGAAAGTGGTTTTAATTCTGGAGCTTCCCAGTGGCGGAGGTGGTGCTGATTGTACACTGGGCCAACGGTTCCTGCCGTCTACGGTTTAGCGGGCACTTCTCCTACCTTTTACGGTAGAGCGTCTCACCTTCTGCCCCAGGCACCGGCCTCTCCTCTCTAATTAGAGCAGCCGTGACACATCATCTAATATTAGTGAGAGAGTTTTCATACATATTACATTGAAGTTCTCGTCTTCGCTATTGCTGATATGAGGAGAAGAATAAAGTGCTAATCGTACATGCGAGTCTGAGAGGACTTCAATGCTGTGTGGCAAGAAGCGCTTATGTTCTTTATTGTAAACTGAAAAACTCGAATGGAGCAACGGAGAGATACCTATATACACGATTTAGAGCGGTTCTGGAACCGGTTCGAATCGTCTTTGTCATCTTGACACTTGCCACGAAAATGTATCTTGAGCCCTTAGAAGTAGCTGGAACCATCTTTGCCACTTTGCCACAAAGTGCATTGAGGGATCACGGGACCAGCCGCAGGCTGGGAACCTGCATAGAGTCTCCTTTGTTCCAGCATTTTCTACTAAAGTAGAGCCTATAACTAATCGAAGCGGCAATAACTTCGAGATTCTTCTAGACTAGAGCGGGTGGCGACTATTTTTAGAGTCTTTGATTTCAAATATTTTGTATTTCTAATCAACCGTTTTCCATCATCTGTTGCCGCTCGTACTACGGAATATGTACAGACTATAAAAAGAGATGGACTACTCTTGGAGGTGGGTGGGGATGAGGTTGAAGAAAGTTCATAGAGCTAGTTCCATAATTGTTACTCTTCCAGATCTGTGCCCGAAGCCAACAGCGCCTCCATGAACAGAGTTGGAGTCCGACCGATACTCGGGAGGAAGCCAAAGGATCGGGCCGGTTTGACTACATACCCATTCTTTCTCAACAAATATGAAAGGGGAAGCCACTTGGTGGGAAACGGCTGAACGGGTAAAGGAAAAAGATGAGACAGGTAAAGATCCCCTATTCGTCTGAAGGTGAGTACCGTCCTCGGAGAAGAAGAGAGTATAGACAACACCGTCAACACCAAGCGTCTGCTGCAGCGCACCCGACCCGGCGTCCCAGAGCTTGACCGTGCCGTCCCCCGATGCCGACGCCAGCGTCTTGCCGTCCGGCGAGAAGGCCACGGAGCTGAC